>VZRI01007262.1:424777-439136 GCA_013397515.1 Upupa epops
GGCACCGGGGCGGGGGTGCCAAGCATCAGCCTCTCGGCTGTGGAGACCGACGGAGCTCCCAGCCCCAAGGCAGGACTTTTGCGCGCACCTCTCCCGCCGCCCCCCCGTCCTTCGTCGCTGCGGGCGAGAGGGTGATGCCCACCCTGTGGGCACTTCAGAGACACCGTCACGGGCACCCTTCGTCCCACAGCCCTCTGCCCCCGAGATGATAGCGTATCTGCCCCGCCTGCAACCTTAGCCCCGTGTTTACGGCTCCTTCCCCCCCGAGGCCTCTGCGCTGGCACCCACTGTCCCAGGGGTGATCTCCCTCCCGTCCACTGCCCATGGCCCTCCGACATCCTGGGCAAAGGTGGTTCCCTGGCCTCCGCCTGGGACGGTGCCCGGGACAGCTCAGCAAACGGGTACTTTGCCCTGGCAGAAGAGCCGAGGCAGGCAGGGTCGGGGAGGTGGGCAGGGAAGCAGGGGCTGAGCTGCTGCAGGGTACCTGTGCCCACAGCTGCTCGAGTTTGCCGATAGCCTGAGCCGTCTGCTGAGAGTGGGACTGACCCTGCTGAAACTTGCCCACCCAGCACGTGGGCACGGGGCAACGTCAGGGCATTACTGTGCTTGGTACCCTTCAACCACTTAAAGCCCTTGTCTGGGGGTTGCCCTCAGTGGCCGTTCCAAGCCATCCCTTTCGCCCCACTGTCAGGTGGCTGTGGAGGGGGCCAGCTGCCCGCTATAGAAGCCCCGGCTGTGCTGTCTCCTTAAGTCTTATCAGCCCTGTGGTACTTCTCTGGAAGGACTGAGCTAGGGAGCTGCCTGGGGCACAAGCAAGGGTGTGTTGCACCTTCCGATGTCAGCGATGGGGGTGCCACTTCCTCCCCCCAGCAGCGGAGTGCCCTGCTGGGGGAGGAAGTGCCCAGTGAGTGGGCAGAGAGGCCAGCCCAGCCAGTCACCGCAGGGTGGAGGAGCCTGCGGGCAGCGCGGGAGGGGAAAGGCATGTTGGGCTGGCATCGGGGCAGCCTTGCATGGCACTGGCAGACTTTGCCCTCCTTTCCTCTGGGTGGGGTAGCACCCATACCCTGAGAGCCCTGGGGCACCCATCCTCATGGCCTCTGGGCTATGGTGAGGCTCACGAAACTGCCCAGGGCTTGTGGGTGAGAATGGGTGCGGGCTCCTGTCCCACAGTTTCACACCTGGCTTTTGGGAGCTGCCTGGGCACATGCCAGGCAGAAGGGGTGCCCAGCCCTCCCAAGTGCATCTGAGCCACCACTAGCTCATGCCAACACCTGCCAGGAGGGTCAGGATCCAGCTGGAGCCTGGCATGAGCTGGTTCCAGCTAGGCTGCCCTAAACTCTCCTAGGGACAGCTCTTTCTGTTCGTGCCCACAGCTGGGGCACCACAGCCAGGTTGCGAGGCTGTGTCCAGCTTTGTGTGCTCAGAGAGCCTCCTTCCATGTCCATACCTCCCCCAGATTTCACCAGCCATGGGGTGCCATGGCTACGCTTCCACTGGGGGCTAGCACAGACACAGCCCTGAAGGTCATCCCAGGCCATGGCATTCCTTCCTGGGAACCCCATGCTAGGAGGGTGCCCATGAGAACCCCTAGCTATGTCAGGAGTGTTGAGGTCTGTGCCAGCCCTGGTACCCCCTGCATACCAGGCTTTCATGGTGGGGAGTAAAGGGCCCCCAATGGGGGGATTAAGTTTGACAAACTGGCCTTGTTCACCGTGGAGCTGCTTGGAGCGATTAGAGCCCAGCTAAGACGGGCAGCGTGACACACAGTCCTTGGCCTCTGCCTGCCCACTGCCAGCCTAGGGGACCACCCTGTCCCCCTCTATATCACTATTGTGCCCCCTCTGCCTTTAAATATCCTTCCAGGATCATGTGTTTGGGGGAAAGTTTGGTTGGAATAGGCCATGTAAAGGTGGGCACTGCTGCCAGGCAAGCTCAGTGCTATGGGACAGGGTGGCACAGGGACACAACAGTACCAGATGCCGGCATCTGCCTCAGGCACAGCATCACCCATGAGCAATGGGCACTGTGGGCTGGCACTGCCCGGTGAGCTGTAGCACAGATGGTGCCCACAGCGCAGGAGATTGGGAGCAACATAGTGGCCTTGGCCCATGCCCATGTCCCCGGGTGCCTCCCACCAGGCTCCCTGCCCCCCCACCCCGTGCCCTCTCTCTGCCTGTCCAGCACTGTGATTGTTCAGCTGCTTCACGGCGGAGGCCGGAGTCCCGGGGCTGTTTGTGTTTCAAAAGGCCTTTGTGGAAAAATAACCCGAGTGGGAGGAGGAGGAGGAGGAGGAAAAGGAGGAGGAAGAGGAAGGAGAAAGCCCACCATTGGCCTTTGACGCAGCCCCACAGCCATGCCAAGGCAATAAGCACGGTGGCTGCCTGGCATGGGCACCCCTGGGGTCCCATGTCCTGCCTGCAGGGCAACGTCATGAAGCAGAGGGATGGCACAGGGTGGCGGCGGGGTGTCACGGCTCCTTCACTTCTGTCCCAGTTGCTGCAAGTGGGGTTGGCTGCAAATCAGGGGGCAGAGCAAGAGCAAAATCTTCCCCCCTGCTCCCACCTAGGCTGGACCCCTGGGGCTTGGCATCCCCCTGGAGGGGGCAGCGTGGCAGCCCTTGGCACAGCCCCAGGAGGTGGGCACAGAGCCGGTTCATGGGACTCTCAGCCTGGGGGGTGCCCCAGTCCCAGCAAACGCTGGCTGTGGGGCAGCAGTGGAGCTGGGGGAGGCAGGCCCCTGGCAGGAGGACAGCACTCCTTGGGGGGGCCGGCTTGTTCTGGCTTCCAGAGGAAACAATCTTGGCTCGAAGGGAGCCTTTGAACATGGGGACCCATGCGGGGCCAGGGTCCTCCTCTGGCAACCCGTGCTGCCTCCGTCCCTTGCCCCAGCTCACTGTCTTCCCCTGACATTTCCATGGGGCAAAGAGCCTCTGAGCCCCTGCTGAGCAGGACCTAGGGGGAAATCGATGCCAGAGGGTGACAGCAATGGAAACTGATGTGTCACCCACTCCCCGCCTGCCTACCCACTCTCCCTCCCACTGCAGAGCACAACCTGGGTATTAGACAGCAGAGAATCCACCTGGCGCCACGTTGGCTGCTTTCTGCTCCCTGCCAAAGGGACCTGAGCAGCAGTGATGCCCTGTGAGAAGTGCACCTTCGCACGGTCCCCACGGGAGCTGGCACGTGCCAGCAGGCTGGGGGGGTGTGAATAGGACTCTGGCATCCAGGGTGGGCACCACCACCTGCAGCTGGGACTGGGCTGCCCACGAGCCAAGCATGGTCCCCACCCGTGGCAGTGCCCCTCTGCTGGGCACCAACACAAGCTATGCTGGGGAGGAGGGTGGATGCACCCTGGCCACGCGCTGCATTGGCATGGCACAGCGGGTGGGCACGCCATTGGCATGGGGCTCACGTCGCCCCGACGTGGGAGCCTGGCAGGGCCCCCACAGCCCTGAAGCCTCCTTTTGTGTAGGGCCAACCTCTGGCACTTGGCATTCAGGTCGTGCTGGGGGGAGTGAGGCGGAAACCAAGCAACCAAGTCCTTGGCAGTGCCCGCCAGTGTGGGACAAATGCCCCCAGCTTGGCAGGGAGAACAGGCACAAAGAGCTCCTGGCCAGCACAGGGGGCAATGCCAGGACCAGGCCACGTGCCATGGCCAGGCAGGAGGCACCCAAGGAGGAGGGTGAGGCTCCTACATGGGCATGAGGCCACTTGCACCCCCTTGCTCCAGGGACCACTCTGTGCCCAGTTCTTTGCCCAGAGCTGTGCCCCCCTCTTGGGCACAGCCTTGGCTCTGGAGGTATGCCCTGCCCTCCACTGCCCTCCTGCCTCACTGATGCCAGCAGAGACCAGCCAGATCATGTCACATGTGGCCTGCCAAGGCTGCCTCCTGGGGGGCATCCCAGCCCAGCTTTTTGTGATGTGGGGGGGAGGCACATGCCGAGTGTCAGCCCAACCCTGGTACTGGCCCTTTGAGACTCTCCCAGGGGGGTTCATGCTCCCACTGCTTCATGCCCTTTCCCACTGATCACCAACGGAACCCAGTACCTGGAGCACCTGGGCAGGGCTGGGCACTGGTACCGGCAGTGCCAGGTGCTTGTGCTGGGCATGTGAGCAAAGCGATCCCCATGGACCTTGTCTGCACAACCCCTTGACACACCCTGGCAGACAACCAGGGACCCCAGAGGCACCACTGACTCTTGCCCTGGGAGTGCCATGGTTGCCTGTCCCCTCACCCGGCAGCCCATGGTGCTGGGTGGCTGTGTCAGCATGCCCATGGTCCCCTGTCTCAGTTTCCTCTCCTGGGCTTTGGAGCTAAGGTGCCAGCTCAGTCACCCCATGACACCTGCTCCTGCTTCTTCTCCCCCAGATGTATGGGCGCTACACGCAGGACCTGGGCACCTTCGCCAAGGATGAGGCAGCCCGGCTGCGGCTGCAGCAGGAGCATGGGGAGGGGGACACCCCCCGTCCGCGTCGCCCCTCTGAGCTGCTGGAGTACACACAGGGCCGCTGTGCCCCATGCCGAGGTGAGGACCACTGGGGATGGGGACATGGTGGGGGAAGACTGGTGGGCACAGCCCCACAGCAGCACCAGGTCTGGGCAGGGCTGCCCACCCTGCTGAGATGGTGGCGGGTAGGGTTTCTCGGGCTGTCATGGGACACCGGCGCCGATAACAATGCCACCTGCCCGCCGGGCAGCAGGGCCACAATGGCCCAAAATAGCTGGGCATATTGTGGGGACAGGGGCCCCAGGCCCTCTCGCTGGGGCTGTGCCAGGGGGGCCGTGCTGCAGGGAAGTGCATGCCCAACAGAGCTGCGTGTGGCTGCAGACAGCCACATCCCACCCTTCCTGCCCACCCGTGGTGGCAGCATGGCTGTGAGGGTGCTCCTACACCAGGCAGTGCTGGGTCAGGGCTGCTACTCCTGGGTGCCTGTGTCCCTGCCGCCCTGCTGTGCCCATTCCTGGGACACCCGGTGCTGACCCTGCCCTTGTACCCACAGTCTGCGCCCTGCAGTGCCAGCGGTTCCTCATCTCCAAAGTGGGCGAGGACTGGGTCTTCCTCATTCTTCTGGGGCTGGTCATGGCGCTGGTCAGCTGGGCCATGGACTTCGCCATCGCCACCTGCCTCCAAGGTGAGCGGGCACCCGTGGGTTCTCAGGGCTGTGGCGGGCTGGCATGAGGTGGCCCTGTCGCAGGGCTGAGCCATGCCACTCAACACCCATGAGCTGCCTGACCGGCTGTGCCCACAGCCCAGAAGTGGATGTATGGGGGCCTGGACACCAACGTGCTGCTGCAGTACCTGGCCTGGGTCACCTACCCCACCGTGCTCATCACCTTCTCGGCCGGCTTCACCCAGATCCTCGCTCCCCAGGCTGTGGGTAGGGCACCATGCGGGGCTGTTTGCACACTAATGGTCTTGTTCGCCTCCCCAGGGCTGTGGTTTGGGACCTGGGCTATTGGGTTGGAGGTCATGGAGATCTTCCTAAAGCTATGGGCTGGTCTTCAGAAGATCTCCTTGGGGGTACAGGGTAAATGTCCTTCTGGGCTATGGAGCTGAGGGTCTTTGAAGAGCTATGGGCTGGTCGTTTGGAGGGTCTCCTGGAGGCTATGGGATTGGAGTCCAAATATTGGATTGCTGCCCCTACATGGCCTTGGGGCTGTTCCTGCTGACTACACTGTGGGAAAAGGTGTCTCTGGGGCTCTCCCTGTGGCATCCCGTGTCCCCCCAACCATGTCCCTGTGTTGCCAGGCTCAGGGATCCCTGAGATGAAGACCATCCTTCGGGGTGTTGTGCTGAAGGAGTACCTCACCTTCAAGACCTTTGTGGCCAAAGTGATTGGGCTGACATGTGCCTTGGGCAGCGGCATGCCACTGGGCAAAGAGGTGAGGGCAACACTCCAGGCAGTACAGGCAGGGTGTGAGGAGGGATCACTGTCCTCAGCCTCCCTGCTGTCCTCACAGGGTCCCTTCGTCCACATTGCCAGCATGTGCGCAGCCCTGCTCAGTCGGTTCCTCTCCCTCTTCGGGGGCATGTACGAGGTGAGCATGGCAGAGTGATCCTGTGGGGGCTCCACTTGTGCCCTCAGCAGGCTCGGTAGCACTCCAGGTGGGGGAGGGCAGTGCCTACTCACCCATCTCCCCCACAGAATGAGGCACGGAACATCGAAATGCTGGCGGCTGCCTGTGCCGTCGGTGTTGGCTGCTGCTTCGCTGCCCCCATTGGAGGTAGGGTCAGCCCCAGCACCCTGCACCCTCCCTGCACCTCCTGCCTGGGCACTGGGGTCAGCCCAGTGAAACCAACAGGACCAATAGTATGTCTGGCATGGGAGAGGGCAGTGCCACTCGGCATGGAGGTGAAAGGGAGGAGTGGGCACTGTCCTCCTGGAGGTGTAACATCTGCTTTTGTCCTCTCCCCTGCTGCCCCACGCTCCAGGGAGCTCCCTGCTCTGGCCCCGCTGAGCCTTGCCCATAGGTTGGTGATGTGTCTAAATCCTTCCTTGCCCTATGCCTGCTGCGCTGCCCCATCTGCCACCCATACACCTGCGTGCAGCCCCAATCCAGTGCCACTGCCATGGCATTGCTCACATCCCTGCACTCCCCTCCTGCTCACACTGACCGCTGCAGTCAGCCGGGTCCAGCTGAGTACTCTGACAGGGAAATCCACGGCCCATCCCGTAGCACGGTCAAAGGGCTAGCCGGGCCACCATGGCCCGTGCTTAAGCATGGGCTCAGGGTGGGAAGCATGCCAGGTGCCAGGGGCCCAACTGGGTTTTGCCGCCTCCCTTGTGCTCTTCTCCCCCTCTGGTGCCAGGTGTCCTCTTCAGCATCGAGGTCACATCCACCTTCTTTGCCGTCCGCAACTACTGGCGTGGCTTCTTCGCGGCCACCTTCAGCGCTTTCATCTTCCGTGTCCTCGCTGTCTGGAACAAGGATGAAGGTACCTTGGGTGGAGTGGAGGTGGCACAGATGTGTCCCCCACCCAGCCCCACTGACCCCCATCATCCCCCAGAGACAATCACGGCGCTGTTCAAAACCCGCTTCCGCCTTGACTTCCCCTTTGACCTTCAGGAGCTGCCTGCCTTTGCCGTTATTGGGTGAGTGTGGCTACCCTGGCACCCATCCCCTGGCCCCAGGGTGACAGGGCAGTGGTGGTGGTGGCAGTAGGACACGTGAAAGTTCACCCCTTGCCTCTGCCCAGCATTGCCAGTGGTTTCGGTGGTGCACTCTTCGTCTACCTCAACCGCAAGATCGTGCAGTTCATGCGCCGCCAGAAGACCATCAACCGCTTCCTCATGAAGAAGTAGGTGCCCAGGGGTCCCCAGCACTGTGGGAGTGTGGCTGGGGCTGCACTGATTTCACCCCCTGCCCTGTGCCATCCCTCCAGGCGCCTGCTCTTCCCTGCCCTGGTGACGCTGCTCATCTCCACACTGACCTTCCCACCGGGCTTTGGACAGTTCATGGCCGGCCAGGTAGCTGCTGTGGGGTGACACACCAGGGCCCACCACCCTGGAGCCACTCGCAGCCCCAGCTGACTCCTGTCCATCACCAGCTCACTCAGAAGGACACCCTGGTGACACTTTTTGACAACCAGACATGGGCCAAGCAAGGGCTCAATGATGAGTTTGAGTACTTGGGCATCCTGGAGGCCTGGCACCACCCCCGCTCCAACGTCTTTGTCACCCTCGTTGTTTTCATTCTCATGAAGGTGGGTGCTTCCTGACCCTGCCAACCCCAGGGTTCTTCCAGGAGGCTCTGGGGAGAGGCTCTTGGATGCTATTGGGGAGGTGCTGAATGCCTGCCAGCAAGGTGGCACCAGGAGGCGCTGGGTGGCTGCTCCCAGAGGCCACCAAAGTGTTGGCTGGGTGCTGCCAACATGCCATCAAAAAGATTTTGGCTAGGAGACACCAAGATGCCAGAAGAAAGTGCTGCCCAGGTGCCCCCAGCTTCCACCAGGGAGGTCCTGGCCAGGTGCCACCAGGGAGGTGCTTGCAGTGTTTCTCCTGGGAGAAGCAGGGCTGTCCCATGGCACAGTGTAGTTACCATGCCCTGGCAGATGGCTGTGGGGCATGGCAGTGACGGGAACAAGGGCTGAGTTCAGGGGTGCAACTAATGGGTGTCTGCTTCCCTCACACAGTTCTGGATGTCAGCCCTGGCCACCACCATCCCAGTGCCCTGTGGAGCCTTCATGCCCGTCTTTGTCATTGGTAAGAGCCCGCACCCTGTGGCAGGAAGAGGGAAGGAGAGAACCACCTACCAGTCCATGCTGGGGCATCCACGGGTGTCCTCAGCTGTACCTGCCGTGGCAGCACCAGGGTAGAGGAAAGAGTGCAAGGCTGGCTGAGGTGCCAGGAGAGCCCCGTGCCCACTTGCAGCCCCTCTCTGTGTGCAGGGGCAGCTTTCGGCCGTTTGGTGGGGGAAAGCATGGCAGCCTGGTTCCCCGATGGTATCCACACCAACAGCAACACCTACCGCATCGTGCCAGGGGGCTATGCCGTCGTGGGTAAGCACCAAGCAGGCATGAGAACACCATGGGCATCACCTGGAAATGCTCAAAAAAGCCAGTGGGTTCTCTGTGGCTCGGGTGGTGTCTCCAGGGACAACACCACCACTGGAGTTGTCCCCAGGAGGTCCCAAGGGCGTCACAGAAGCCCTAGGCATGGGGACACAGGGTGGGGACTCAGCCTAGCAGGTAGCACCTGACAGCCAACCCGACATCTCCTGGGGCTGGGAGCAGGAGCGGCTGCACTGTCAGGCGCTGTCACTCACACCGTGTCCACGGCTGTCATCGTCTTCGAGCTGACGGGGCAGATCTCACACATACTGCCCGTCATGATCGCCGTAATCCTGGCCAACGCTGTGGCCCAGAGCCTTCAGCCCTCCCTTTATGACAGTATCATCCGCATCAAGAAGCTGCCCTACCTCCCTGAGCTGGGCTGGGGCCACCACGAGTGAGTGTGTCTGTGTGTGTGTCCCTTCAAGCTCCTCATCAGACACAAGAGGAGGAGGTGGCGTCACTCTGAGGCCACTGTTACCCTCTCTGGGCAGGAAATACAATGTGCGGGTGGAGGACATCATGGTGCGGGACATCCGCTACGTCACCCTCAACTGCAAGTACCGGGACCTGCAGCACGTCCTGCACAGCACCAGGATGAAGAGCCTGCCAATGGTAGAGTCAGCTGGTGAGATGTGGGCAGGGGGCTCTGACAGTGCCCAGCACTGGCACGGTGTGCACCAGGATGGCAGCAGGGGGGTAGTGGAGGGGGTATCATAAGCCGACACGGCCTCTTGCTACTGCCGCCAGAGTCCATGATCCTGCTGGGCTCCATCGAGCGGGCGCAGGTAGGGGCCCTGCTCAGCCAGCAGCTCAGCCCTCAGCGCCGGCTCCAGGCCCTGCGCCAGAAGCCACTGGCCGAGGACAGGCACCGGCTCTCTGATGCCAGCATTTGCTTCCAGGTGAGGGGGACAATGGCCTCGGGGAATGCCCGGCCAGGATGCTCCCTGCCACCATTCCCCCACTGTCTTATTCTCTCGCAGATCAGCACAGAGACTTCGTCAGGAGCCCCCACCCACATCACCCCCCGCAAACCCCTGAAACCGGCACTGAAGCGGGTGCCCAGCAGCCTGGTTGAGAGCTCTCCAGGTTAGGCTCTGCCCAACTGCCCCCCAGTTTCCCCACAAGCCCACGCTAACACCCCCTCCCCACCTGCAGCTAGCACCACTGACCACAGCGGCATCGCCCTTAAGAGCCTCTTCTGTGCCAACACCACCGCAGACCCCACCGAGGTGAGCCGTTGGCCCTTGTACCCACTGCCATCCCTTTTGCCAGTTCCCACTCCTGCCCATCCCTGCCCATCACTTCCTATCCCTTCTCATCATTTCCCATCCCTTCTCACCTCTGCTCCATCTTGCCCGTTCTTGCCCCATCCCTTTCCTTTCCTGCCCATCCCTGCCCATCCCTGCCTGTGCCTGCCCATCCCTGCCCATCCCATCCCTGTCACCACCAGCCATGCCCTAACACCACTCTTTCTCCTGCCTGACGCCAGGCCCAGGGCACGGCCTATCGCAAGGCCAAACACGTCCGCATTTCCATCGTGGTAAGCTGCAGCCAATCACAGGCTGGGCACGGCTCCTTTCAGACAATCAGAGCCCAATCAGAGCCGTCTCTGAACCAATCAGGGGTTGGTCACGATTGCGCTTGGCCAATCATATTTGGCCTGTGTCTGCGCAGCCAATCTCAGGCTGTCCCAATTGTGCTCACCCAATCACGGTGCGTGTGTCCTCACAATCCCAAACCTTTCTGGCCAATCACAGTGTGACTTGGACTTTCTTAGCCAATCACAACCATGGGATTTCCCCCACTTTTTTCAGCCAGTCATGACACACGCTGCATTCACCAATCACAAGTCTGGCTTGTCCCACCTTGGCCAGTAGTAGTGTGACCTAGCTGCTCTCAGCCAATCATACAGCCTGATCAGCTCTGCCTGCACGTGGTGTCTGCGCCCTGCCTGCACCCTGCCTGTGCTCCGTGGGCAGCCCTGCTGCCCTCTGCCCTGCCCACTGCCCACGCACTCCTCTTTTGCAGGAGGAGATGGATCTGGGTGACAGAATGACCCCAGCGGAGGTGAGGAGGGGGTGGACAGGAGCAGACAGGACCCTCTTACCCATGGGGACCTGGAAGCTCCCGGAGGGATGCCAAGGCATGAAGTGGGTGGAAGGGAGGGACAAACGGGTGCTCCTGATGTCCCCATAATGATGGAGGGATCTTTGCTGGCATCTTGGGGAACCATGCGCCCTCACCCTGCCCCGTGGCGTTTCCCATCCTGCCAGATTCTGGACTGGGAAGAGCAGCAGCTGGACCAGCTGGTGGACTTCAGCAGTGCCAAGATAGACCCAGCACCCTTCCAGCTGGTGGAGCACACCTCACTGCACAAGGTGCGCCTGCGCCTCCCTGGATCCCTGCCTGGACACCCCCAGGCCTCCAACTCGGCTCTCTCTCCCTACAGACCCACACCATCTTCTCTCTGCTGGGCTTGGACCATGCATACGTCACCAGCATTGGTCGCTTGGTGGGCATGGTGTCCCTCAAGGAGGTGAGTGGAGGTGTGGGAGCATGGATGGGGTATGGCAGGGGACACCTTGAGCCGCCTGCCCACAGCCCTGCTGTGCCCACAGCTGCGCAAGGCCATTGAGGGCTCACTGACAGGCAAGGGAGTGAAGGTGCGGCCACCACTTGCCAGCTTCCGTGACAGCACTGCCAGTGCCGGCGAGCCTGACACCACTGCCCTGCGCCAGCTCTGGGACCGCCACCAGCACCACCACATGCCCCGCGAGGCTGGTCCTGGCGGTGATGAAGGTGACGATGCCCCCAAGGGCCCATGAGAGGGGGGTCCCCAGCCAGGTGCCCAGGTGCCACAGGGACCTCTGGCAGGTACTGGGTGATTCCCACCAGTTGCCCCTCATGCAAGGTCTGGTACAGAGGTGGGCACCCTCACTCCAGTGCTGCTGCCCACTCCCTGTGCCAAGGGCTAGCCAGGTGCCCCCCCAGCCTGGCTGTGACCCTGTCCACCTGCCAGCTCTTGGGGCTTCCTACTTCTCTACCTCTATACCCCCAGGCCCTGGTGGCCCCTGGCATGGACACAGCCCTCACCCTCTACCATGGGCACACAATGTCTCAGCTTGGGGTAGCACAGGGACATGGATGGGCACTGCCTCCTTCTTCAGCATCTCATGACTGAGCAGGGAGGTTCTGATGCCTCTCTGCTGTGCACTTTTCCCCATGTAAATACAGAGATTTTTATATTAATTTAATAAAAGGACTTTATAAATGGAGCCAGAGCATGGAGGGGCAGAAGGTGGGGAGGGGGACACATCAGCAGGCACTGTTTGAGCCTCACCAGAGAGTCAGGGTAGGCATCACTTGGGGAAAGAAGTCAGTTACTCCGTGCCTGCTCACAGCGTGGCCTCGCTGCGGTACAGCCTCTGGGGGGGCTCACCAGGACGGACCCCAACACGGCGCCGGGCAGTGATGACCAGAGTGCCAGCCTCGGTGAGTGAGCAGCTCACTGACAGCGGGTCCGTGTCCTCAGGCAGCTGGCACTTGTGGGTGAAGATGTCGCAGACGGTGCCATCCTCAGCTACCTGTAGGGAGGCAGTGCCAGCATGGCAAGGCATAGATAGCACGGCAGCACACAGCACATTTCCACTCTCTCTGGTGCTAGGGATGGTGTAGCTATGTCACCCCAGCTCCAGCAAGAAGTTCAGCAGGGTCATTCCCAGTTAACCAGCAGCTCATGATCGCCCAGTGACTCAGAAGCAAGTTACCCCATCGACAGCAGGGAGCAGTTCCCGGTTGCCTCAGTCTTGTGGGGTGGGGTGACTTTGGTCATCCCCGAGCCAGTCGGACTGTTCCCAGTTACTCCCCACCAGCAGAGAATGCAATGGAGCAGGAGTTCCCAGTTAGCCCAGTTCTGGCAACAGCAGTTCTGAACTAACCCAGCACGTGAGAGGTGCAGTGGAGCAGGAGCTACCTCTTGTCCCATCACTGTGGGACAGCTCCCACTTACCCCAGTACCAGCAGATACCATTCCCAGTTACCCCATCCACTGTAGAAGGGGGTGCTTTGAGGGGAGACCCCCATCGCTCCATAGCTAACATCAGGAGGGGGGAATGCCGGACCTGGGGATGTCTCACCTTCTCAGCCTGGATAGAGACGTGGCAGTTGGAGGTGGTCACCACAATATCAGGGGGCTTGAACTGGCTGACATCAGCCACCACTTGGTAGGTGTCCCCCTGGGCATGCATCCAGGTGCCCAGGCTGCAGGGGCACATGGTGCCTGGGGAACCTGTGGGCACCAGAAACTGATGGGCATAGGGCCTTTGCTGGGGTACTGGAAGGTGTGGGAGTAGCAGGAGGTACTAAGGTGTCTGAGGGCATTAGGCAACCAGGGGACAGGAGGGGGATAGCCAGGAAATTCTGGGAGTGGGCATTGGAGTTACTGGAATGTTCAGGAATGTTCAGAGGACACCGAATAGTCCAGGGCACAGGGGTACTGAGAACATAAGGGCGGCCAGAAAGGTCTGGGTGAATGAGAGAGAACAGGAGAGAGACAAGGGGCATCGAGAGGCTCAGAAGGTTTAGGGAGGGGGGAACTGGGAACACGGTTGGCCTGGAGACAGCAGGGATATCAGGGACACTGGGAGTACCAGGGATTTATGGGGTTTCAAAAGGACCTGAGGGAAGGGGCACAGAGCCATGGAACATCTGAAGGACAGTCAGGGGGTTCCCTCCCACCTCCCAGCCTGTTCCCAGCAGTCCCACACTGCACCCAGGCTGGAAAAACCTTGTGGGGACCCTCTATGGGGCAGCAGGGACCCCTCAGCTGCCCCCATCCACAGTACCTGGGTACCCGAAGGCCTCATGTGCTAGTGTCCCGAAGGGCCCATGCCGGCGGTCACCCTCAAAGCAGGACTCGCTGTGCCCTTGGCCGTAGGTGCGGAATGAGGTGGCTGAGCCGAGCGTGGCCATGGCTGCTGCTGCTTGTGACCCCCCAAACCCTGGCAGAGGGGAGGGGGCCAGCTGCTGCCACTGCTATCGCCATGCCCATAATTAGGCACCTCAGCCCCAGGAATGTGTGATAAGAGCCGAGGCCTCGTCAGCACTATGAGGGGCCACAGGAGGGGACGTGTGTCACTGCCACCCCCCCAACCCTGGCAACAAGGGAATGAGGTGCCCTCCACCCACAAGAATAGGTGCCCAGCACAACACTCGCACAATGGACTTTATTGGAGACCTGCTGGGGTAGTAGGGGGGGGTGCCAGGATTTGGGCACCCCACAGGCACCCCACAGGCAGGATGGGGGTCTCAGCAGCTCTGCAGGTTGGCACACACGTGCACATGCACAGACACCCCAGGACTGCACAGACACCCCACCACCCCCAAGTTTCCCCCTCTCTGCAGAACCCTGCATCCCCACAGCACACCCCAGCGCCATGGCGAGCTGTGTCTGGGCAGGGGTCGGTGGTGTCTCATCATGGCTGGCCATGCTGAGGGAGTGCCAGCCCCACGCTGGGCATCCCAAGGGAAAGGGGCACTGTGCCTGGCAGAGGGTGACAGGGTTGCAGGGGGAAGTGTGGGAGAAAGGGCAGAGTGGGTGCTGGAACACTCTGGGGTGAGGGCTGGGGGGTTCATGGCCAAGCTGAGCAGGGAGCAGCATGCAGCAGGTGAGCGGCCCCACGAGAACATGAGCCATGCGGGAAGGGGAGCACAAGCGCTGGCAGAAACTGGCATTCCCCCACCCCAAACGGCATGCCCAGACCCCCAGCAAAACCCTGGGGAGCCCCCAAGATGGGCGGGGGGGGG
>VZRI01007263.1:0-26697 GCA_013397515.1 Upupa epops
GAGCCATCCCACCATGTTTCAGTCTGACATGAAAACCAGAGGTAAATACCTTCAAAGGGTTTCCGTCTACTGAGGCTCTCCCAACACAGTATTCCAAAACTGAAAAAACAAGAACAGTGAAAAACTGTCCATTAGTTTGCAATCTGTGTCATAGAACCATGGAATGGTTTAGGTGGGAAGGGAACTCAAAAATCTAGTTCCAACCCCCGACCATAGGCAGGGGCACTTCTCACCAGATGAGGATACCCAGAGCCCCATTTCCAGGAACAAGTTTGTTGGTTTAGGAGAAGGAAGTTTTTTAAGGAAAAGTCCAGCCAAGCCTTTCCTTATTTGATCAAGATCCTTTTTCCTGCATAATTTTCGGTTTTCAACTACCCTGATCTTATAAAATAATAAAAATAGGTTTCTTATTAATACTATGAGATTAAAAAAATCATATTGGACATTTGCTCTTGGGAATTTCAAAACCTTCTGTTCTGCTTTACAATTTTTTCTCCTTTTCAAGTGATAAGTAACAAGTGACAGGACAAGAGGAAAGGGCCTCAGGTTGCACCAGAAGAAGTTTAGGTTGGACTTCAGGGAAAAAAGTTTCCCCTGGAAAGGGTCATCAGGCTTTGAAACAGGCTGCCCAGGGAGGGAGTTGAATCACCATCCCTGAACAGTTTTGGAGTCATGGAGATCTGGAGCTTGGGGGCAGGGTTAGTGGTAGCCTTGGGCCAGTTAGCCTGATGGTTGGACTCTATGGTGTTGAAGGTTCCAGCACAGACATTCTATTAGTCTATGACTTTCCTCAAGTATTCTAGATCATGAACGCCATCCGAAGCAGTCACTCAGGAGCACAGCAATTGAAAGGACAAAAGCAGTTCTAGGATAAACACATCTGCTTACTCCTATATCTCACTGTTTTGCTGAATTACACTGCTTAAAATAAGCTCCTCTTCTGCATTGTTCCCACATAAAATCTGCATGTGCTTAAACACCCTCTAGGAAATATGAAGTACATGCATGTCCACATTACATTAGTATTTCTCATGTGATACACTTTTGTTTTCTCTGTTGCTCCACTGCCTGGAATGACCCTATCTCATGCACCTAGTTACATCTAAAATTAGAGTGACAGGTTGGAAAATGAATTACACTACCTGAAATTAAATCCCTCTTCTTCCTGCCACAAAACTCTCACGTTTATGAACCACGTCAGATCAGTCACAACACTGAGAGGGTCCCCTCAAGCACACATGAGATTCGACTCATCTCAGAGCCTGCCTCCATGGCAATAAGCAGGAGTTTAAATTCACTTGCTCCACAGAAGCTCTGAAGCAGAAGAATGGTGATGCTTGGAAGCAGTTTGTAATGCTAGTCCCCAGGCTCTGACACATGTCCATATGGTCAACAGCTGCAGTTGAAGCCATCTCATTTATTGAGGCAACAAAGTGTGCAACATGTCCGTAAGTGGCATGTAGCAGTAGGCAGTAGTCCTCCTTTGTACAAATCACTTTGTTCAAAATTATGAGTGTTTGAGTAGCTCAGTAAGTTATTCCAGCAGAGATTCCATAGCATCTTGAGGCTTAAGGGAACACTGTTGACAGAAAGGGCTTGATTTCACCTTGACCTCATCTAGGCGCACACAATTCTGCCTGAAACTACACTCAAGAGCAGTTCACACTTTGAGACTGTGTGTTATTTAGTTTCTAAATGTGTGTGAAAGTTTTGACAGCCATATTACAGTTTTTACACATCTAGATTCACTGTATTAAAGGCTGTACAGGGAGATGGTTGAGGCAACATCCCTTGATGTATTTCAAAGTTGTGGAGATCCAGAGCCTAGGGCCATTGTTTAGCAGTGGCCTTGAGACAGTTGGGTTAATAATAGTACTCAAGATTGAGGGTCTTTTCCCACCTAAGAGATTGTGTGATTTTGTTGTTTTAAATATCTAGAATCACAGACTTTGAGAACACTTCTCAACTGTATTAGTCACTAACTATGGGGTCCTTCAAACAGAGTTCATTACTGGTGGCCTCACATGTAATATTATCGCATTGCATTAGGTAGATCTGGCATTCATGTAAATGTCACATCTTGTAGCACTTTGGCAGACTGTAGAAATCTCAATCACCTGTAAATATCCCCTTTGTGGGAAGGAAGGCCTCCTCCAAGTACTTCAGGAGGGTGGTACACCAAGTCCTGGCAGTTTCTCTGGTGGCAGTTCTGCAGGTCTGACCTCAGCTGCTGTTTCCTCCAGTTAGTTAGACCATAATCTGTTAACTACAGAGGTGGGAGAAAGAGGAAGTTTTAGTAACAATACCCCCAGTCTCGGTGCCAAGTCTTGGGTATTAGGAACAATACAGCAGGGCAACTGATGGGTTTTCTTTTCCTAGGTCAGAAGCAGCAGCTCCTACCTTGGCTCGGAACTGTGTATCCAAAAGCACATTGGAAGGCTTCAGGTTGCCATGGCAGAAAGTAGATTTGAGGCTGTGAAGGTGCTGCAGTCCTTTAACCACATCCAACAGCATCCTCATGAGTAGTGGAAAGGGAAGTTCCGGGTATAGCTGCTGCTAAGGAGCACAAAGCATGATGGGGTTGTTGGTGTGAAATTATTACTACTCATGTTTTCATTCATTTGACAACAGAAGCTAAAGGACATTTCACACTGCTGCCCCTCATTTACCTGCTGAGCAGTCTGTTGGCTGAGCTTGCACTTATTTTGGTCACCTAAAAAGGTGACTTTTTTTCCATACCTCATGGATGAGTGAGTGGAGGGATCCATTGTTCATCCATTCAGTCACTATCCCCACAAGCCCATGGCACTGATAAATCCCAAGAAGAGGCAGGAGACATTCAGACCTGCAGTGTCTGACATTCGCTATATCCTGAAGTAGCAATTTCCACTCCCTGTAAACATAAAAACAAGGAGTTAGAGGCAGGTTGGACTAAAGGGAACTTTAGGGTATGAGAATGTAGCGTGTGGAAGTGAAAGAGAACCACGTGCTTGAACACAAGTAGATAGAGTTGTACCAATAAAACCAGTATTAAATCTTCTAAGGAATTCTAAGAATATGAAGCAATCCCTTGTGTAGTATTTGTCTAACATCACATGTAAGATTCTTGGATTATGTAATATGAACGCTGAATTTACTGGTCAGCAGGCTGATGCACATCAGTTACTGCTCATCTGTTTTTTATAATTAGAACATTTACACATCTCACTGCCCTGCAACCCATTATCCCTCCCTCCTCCAATTGCTCTGCTGTCTTGCTCATACAAGCTGCTTTAGCCTAAATTCAACATCTCTCTTCAGGGACCTTCAGAAAGACAATACCACATGTTACTGATCAGGGTTTGTAGATATTATATCTAGATGTATGTAGATATATGTAGATGTATATAAAGGTAATTAGTGACTTCAGGATTAATATAAACATTTGTAAAGAAACCCACAGATCTTGTAACTGCCCTCAAGTTGCCTGTGGTTAGCCTGGATGTTGGAATGGAGATGTGCTTTGGAACAGGATGATCTTGGGTGTGCCCCTGCTCACTCTGGTGCCAGCACGCAAAGCTGTGATGCCCAGCAGGGTGGTTTGTTTGCCACATACCTTTCTGTAGTGTCCTGGCTGGCCAACAGCTTCAGAGAGATGTGCTTGTTCCAGGAAACGTGAAAAGCTTTGAGTGCAAAGCTTGAGCCTGTCCTGGTCAAAGTAAAGCTATCCAAATCTTCCTGCGCTACTGCAGGTAGTTTAGCCATTTCTTGATGGCTGGCTTAGGGAAAAAAAGTAGTAGAAAAAGGTATTAAAAACTACTTCTGTCACTACTAGAAACAATTAAGCTGCAACATCCTTTATGTCCCAGATAACTATTACCCTCATCCAAGAGTCTTCTTTTACTACCGTGTCAGATTTGCCTTATAGAGGCAGGAAAATTGCACTAATTGCAAAGGAGTGTCTAGACCTGAACTTAACCTGAGGCTGCAAGGTGCTAATTAATAGATTATTTCCATCTGATGACTGAAACATTGGGCCATTATTTACAGTATAAACTATCATCTTCAAGTGATACCAAATGATGCAAACACTGTACTAGACTGTTTCCTCATGTCTCAAAAAGGCAACTATTCAGTAACTCATTCATGTATTCTGCATCATTCTTTCATCTTTAATACAATACCATTTATGAGGATGCCAAAAGAAGATGAAACACAAATCTTCTGTGGCTGTAAAGTGGCAGAACTGCTATGGAATTGTCTTTTTATAGCAACTATTAACTTAGCCAATCCTCTCTATACAGTGCCTCTCTAGGACCATCTGATTGACCCAGATAGGTTGTATGGCAAAGCATGTAGATCAGAGATAACACCAACAAATCACTGCTTTGCTAGAGGACTAACATTTGCAATTACATCTGTGAGGCTACGTTAGACTAAAGATAACCAAAAGTCAGTGGAGATAGAAGAAAACCAGATGGGAGAAGAGCATTGGGAAGGATTACTGCAAGATCAGTGGTCAGTGAGTCAGAAAAACTTAGTGTGGTGTATTCCCTTCAGGGGGCAGTGCATCAGGGCTAGAAAAAGAAAGTCATGAGGTAACTGCAGGAACAGGGCCAAAAATTTGAAGTAACCAGTAGGGACTGTTGAGCACATGGTGTCCATCTAGAAGACAGGCTCTACAAAAAGCCTGTGGCATGCAGTACGCCTGGAAGTCTTCTGACTTCGGGCAAATCACATTGTCCATGACTCAAATAGAAACAAAAAGTTAACCTTTGCTCACGGCTGAGCTGCTGCTAGCTTGTCATCAGCTGATTTTCAGTAAATCTCAGTATCTCAGGCACATGGCACAATCAGAGGGGTAACTAAGCTCAGTTTCTCATCCAACCACAATCCAAATGCAAATACAAATCCAGCAGCTGATTTACCAGTTCAGATTTAACAGCATTTGATTCTCATAGGAAAGCACAGCTGGACTTTCTGCTTTTTGTTGGATTAATGTGGATTGAAAACAACAGCTGCCTTAAGTGCTTTACTTCAAGTTTCCTTAATGGATAAATCCAGTATAATATAAGGCAGACAGAGAGCTTAAGAACTTCACAGAATTTGAAAATATTGTCTGAATGAAGATAAGTTTCCAAATGGATAAACTTCCAAATTTATCCCTTTTTTAAAAAACCTCATTTATTCTTTAAGTTTGCGGGGACAGTACTGTTAGCTAAAATTTGAATCAAGTAAAGCTACAACAGGTTTTTTTGAGCTCTTGCTTATTGGCTACTTTGATAAAAATAAAAGCTAGCCACAACCTTCTATTTTGGATTTGCAAGTTTATCTAGAAATTTTTCTAAAGAGAAAATGAAAATCAGTTCAGTGCTTCTGTTATAAACCATGATGTGCCAAGCACCACTGTCCCCATGTCTGAGTTTGTGCATCTCCTTCCATACCTTAACATAGAGCTATTTACTGATGGTCTCCAAAAGAGTTTAACCCTACAACTGGCAAATCTTTTATTTATCCAGGCTGCTATCCAGATTCCTGAAATTATGGACGAGAGAAATCTCAGGATATAAGATTATCATGGAATCACAGGCAATAAAGTCTCTCTCTATGGCCCACATTGCAAGCAATTTTGAAGAAACAGCTCTGCTCCTCTGAACACTTTTACTCCCAAGCTCTCTTAAAAACTCACTTTAAGATCACAAAGCCAGTATTTCTTAAGCAACCTTTGCAATGAGGGGTTAGCGTCTTTCTAAAAAGGACCACAAAATCTCAGACAACTTTGTCATCCTCCCCTAACCAGGCAGGCAGAGGCTGGAGGGAGCCTGCTACAAATTTAAATTTATTTCAAGTTTCTAATTTAAAAGGCAATTTTAAAAAAAAGTAATTACTAGTGAAGCTCTTCTACCTTAGTATGAGAGAAACTACATTACATTAAGATTCATACATATCACTAAAAGACATCTGAAATCAACTTACCTCTAAAAAAAGTGGCATAAAAACTACAGAACAGAAGAGGAAAACTGCAGATACCAAGTACTCCTCGGTTTTGAGCTGCACTCAAGCACAGCTCAAGTTTTCCTGCATGAGTCAGCTGTGTTGTTGATCTCACCTTTTATTGGCTGCTGCCAGCAAACAGCTTAAAATTTCCTGGTCAGATATACCAGCTGTAACTCTTTAGTGACTGCAGATAGGTTTTTGCAGCACAGTAATTAGTGACATCAATTACAGAAAAAGAATCATAGAATCATTAGGGATCGGAAGTTGGATAGGTACTTTTTGGCCACCATGAGTAATGCCAAGAGGGAACACTGTGTAAGGGTGATACCCACCATGGTTTTACTACAACCCAGGTACAGAGGCATATAAAGCTCCTTAAAGATTGTGCCACTTGTACTTCTCTCTGCAACAGGTTGAGCCAATGGCATCAGTACAAAATCCTTTTGTAAAGTCAAATTGATATCAAAACAAGATGGAAATTGGTGGGGTTTTCTCTTTCCATGGTAGGCATTCACAGCAGCCCCATTAGGTTGCAAGGAAGTAAGAATTCATTGAGGATGCAGTACACAGCTACAAAGGTGAGTCCCTAAGGTACACACTGTCCAGGGAGAAGTGGTGAGAGCCAGTCTAGACATCTGGAGGAGGCTGTAGGGAGGTCTGCATAGAGGTCAGTTTTGAAGACAGAAATTCTTGTCCATATGGGTAGAAACTGCACGTAGAACCCCCCTCCCCTCCAGTGACATAGGCAGATCTCTACTTCAGAAGAGCAAACCAGGTACTAGAAATTTTTCACCAGGTGGGTAACACAGTAGTAGAAGGGGCCACTCAGTCTGCAAAGTGTCCATACTTGAAGATCTTCCAGGCTCAGATAGGCAAAGGCATGGCTTGGTCTGATCCAGCACTGCTGTGAGCACTGATCCTCATGCTTTGAGCAGGAGGCTGGGCTACAAAATGCCAAAATGTTTAATTGTGAAAACTCTGTAAGGGCTATTTCTGCTCCTCCTAGACCCCTGGAGTATTCATTCCTGCTGAAAGCTGAGGGGGCTGCTGGATACAAGATGGAAACTTCAGGAGAAAGCAGCCTTTTCTCTTGGTTCCATTGATTCAGAATTTCTGAAGGCTGCATTTATCTAGTCTGATGTTAAAAACCAGCAGCAGGTGAATGAGATAGCGTCCACAGGATTCTGTTAGTTTGGGATCAAATCCTAATTCCTCCGCTGACAGGGAGAAGCAAGCCATGGGGCAGTTACCTAATCCTGTGGTTACTGGAAAGTCCCTTGTATCTAAAAATCATGTGGTCCTGTCACCCTAGAGGAAGCACCCTGCAAGTAGGAAGCCTGCAGCTCACACCACGTACAAGACATTGTTTCCTGATAGTTATCTGACTTGCCTCAGCTTTCTCTGCTCAGCACATTCCTCCGAAAGGGAACTTAGTATGAGGGAGCTGAAGTAGCAAAGGTAAAGCAAGTATGTTGGG
Source organism: Upupa epops (assembly GCA_013397515.1). Classification (NCBI taxonomy): domain Eukaryota; kingdom Metazoa; phylum Chordata; class Aves; order Bucerotiformes; family Upupidae; genus Upupa; species Upupa epops. The sequence goes on from VZRI01007263.1 coordinate 7,454, forward strand.
ACAGTCCGGAGAGAAGCTGGAAGAATGTCAAGTTGCTGTGGCCAGTGGATCCTCCTCCGCTTGGTTTTGATTTATCTACAACACACTCATTTGTGTCGATAGGCTACATGTCTGTAAGGAAGGACCTGAAAAATGCTCTCCCTGATATTAGCTTGCTAGGCTCAGGCTGTATTGCAGCAGAATCACACTTCAAAACCCTTAGAACTGAATAAAGAGAGAACTTTGTAGGCAGTTTGAAGGACTTAAGTGTGCAAATTTTTTTTTGGTTAATGTACTCTTAGGTACTTCTTTATTTTTAGACTATCACATGCTGGGGAGGCAAATCACCAAAAAAAATCTGCATTTGTTTACTCCTTTATGACTAATATTTTTAGCCTAAAACCCTCAGTATAAGACCATAAAGTTTGACATGTTAGTATTCAGAGAAATCAGAAACATAGTGGCATCAGTAAACATCAGTACTACTGAACACAGTAATTAAAAAGCACCAGTATTTTACATATGTGGCATTTAAAGCCTCTTGTTAATATGGAAGCTTAGAAATAACTGGCAAGGAAAATCCTCTGTAGGGTCACACAGGACTGTCTTTTGTGGTAGTTAGACAAAAAATAAGAAAACTAAAGTTCAGTTTGACTGTCAGTGAGTTGTTGGGGAATTTTTTGTTGTTTGCTTTTAAATTATGGGAAATACTTGGAATAAAAATTTGCAGCAAAGAATAATGAGTACGAGACATTGAATCTTTCTAGTCTCCTATGCACAGGATCCATTCATAAATACAAAGATATCGGAGGAGTACAGACAATTCTTGACAAGACCAGTAGCTGCTTGAAGACTAAAGAGTGCAAGTTAGAGACTGGGAAAGACTCAGATCCTAACAGAAAGAGCAGAGTGCACCTCTAACCATGAACAAGGGAAAAAAAATGCCAGGAAGGTAATTTAAAGAACATCTGAGATGACCATTATGTGAATATCTGCAGGATTCCTTATTAACTGAGCAAATCCACCCATCACAGCAGGACTGAACAGCAGACGGTTTCTGACTGTAACTGCAGGAGGAATTCAGAGATGTGTGATTCCCCGTATGTACATTTAGTTCATGCTAAAATGGCAGACCAGGTCTTTTGCAAGAGCCTCGTGTCTCAGATAGCTCAAAGACCAGTTTGTTGTTCATCTGGGAGAGAAATGAAACTGAGCTTCTGAATGTAAAAAATGACTAGTATAAACTAGAATATTTGCTTTTTCACTCCAAACTCGGTTTTGTGGCTCACTCACAGGCTAAGACAGCATTCAGGGAACATAAACATGTTCTTAACATTCTGAAAGAAGGAATAAAGATGATACCTAAAGAATAGTCTGAGAATGAGCAATTTATAAGGCTCCCCTTCATAAGCAATCCAGTAACAAACACATCTAAAAGAAAATGGGAGCTTTACAAGCGGCAGCATTAATGACCACATCAGTCAAAACATAAACATGAGTGTGCACAATAAAAGAATGACATGATGCCAGATGGTTGAAGCATTAGGATGACCCAAATACCAAAGTGTCTGATGCATGTTCACTAAATACTACTCGCTGATGTTTCAGAAGAGTTCCCATCACCATTTCTCAATCTAGTTATTCCAGTTGAACATTTGTATGGGATAACTTCTGGCAAAGAGGTAGGATCTAAGGATCTGTTTCTTTGGCATCTTCAGGAGGTCTTGTAAGAAGTGAACATTAAAATGATGTGAGGCTTCACATTTATGTGATTCAACTGCTCTATTTCCTCTATATAGAAGCTAAGCTATAGTGCAGTAGTGCAGCCAATGATATAAGCATCTTGCTCTAGAAGTTTGGACTCCATGCCACACAATACTTGTCCTCTGTTGGGATAATTCAAGATACAAAAGGATGGTGTCTGCTCATGGACTTGCAGTTGAACTAAAGCTTGTGTTTTTTAAGAAAATCGTTTCCTCAAACACTCATCCCATGCTAATTTGGAAAACAGTCGTAACATTCAACTTGTCATGAGTGAGATGGCTTAACAAGAGTATGGCAGCCACTAGCTCTTGTTAGCTTATGTAAGATAAGCAGTGCCAAGCACTTCTGCAAACTAAATCATACCACAGAAGTTTATTAATTCTTTACCCAACTGTTTTAAATGGTGAAAATATTGAAGAAATGTCACATAATTCATGATTTATATGAGCAAGAATATAGGCTACGGAGAGCTTAGGGTGTTACGCCTGAACTTGTTAATGGTTTGTAAGAAGCACCCTAGTCCAGACAAGCATTTGGGATCTGGTTTAGAAAGTGATGCACTAAACAGTATTAAGGCAGGGTGGAGAAATGCTAAACCTCCAGGTCCATCATTTATGTATCTGGAGATGAATAGCTCCAGTAAGGTAAATGTGAAGTAACAGAAGCCTAGATGTTAGGACCTATGAACATAGAGTATAGCTATTCAGGAGGATATAAATAGGCCTTTACACATACCACCAAAACTCAAGCAATCCTAGGCAAAGGAACATGGTAAGCACTGTCTTCATACTCTCCTAAGGGGACCTGTTCCCAGGAGAGAGGAATTACAACAATAGTGGGCGAACCCCCTGGAGAAGCACAGCACTAACACCTTTACCAACACTATGGATATTCCATTGCAAAGAGAACAAGCTTCTAATTGGCTTGTTGTGTTTCCTCTACCTGATAATTCTGAAATATTAAAATATGTGAGCACAAAGCAAAGAATGTTTAAAGAAAACTAAATACTGTTTTATCCATGGTGGGGCTGGCTTAGCTCGGGCTGGGAGTTTTTGTTTTATTTTTTTTCCCAAAGTTGCAACAGCTTGTATGTTAAAGGCATCTGAAAGATAACGGTTGCTGCTGGCTTCCCCTACTGACTTCCCTTTAAGTGTGGATGTCATCATGGCTACTTGAGGCCACTTCAGTTAGGGACATGGAGGCAGAATCCTGAATAGCAGTAACTATCAGTCATCTAGGAAAATACAGCTTATGGCGAAACAGGGCTCTACTGAACTTTCTGTTGAATTTTTGGTCATTGACACTGAAACAGAGCTAAGTCCTGTCCTGCTGGAGGGGATTACTTCCCTCTCTTCTGTGGAAAGCAGCCAACTAACGCAGAGGTCATAGAAGAGAGAATTTCCCATCGTTTCCCAACCACAAGTTATCATTACCCTTTGCAGATCACAGAAACCTATGTCAATCTGAGACATTTCAGCTGGGCTACAATCCATTAATTGAATGAGTGATGCGAAGAGACCACCAAATAATAATTACTTATGGCACTTCATTCCTGTTCAGAATTTATTAATAACACAGTTTTAATAGCTCTTGCAGTAATCAAAGGGCTAAACACAAATTCAGCTTTAATTTGAAGGCTGCCAAATCAAACCTCTCTAAAACTCTCTTCTTTACTGACCCCAAAATTCAGATGACAATGACAAAGGGCACTAGACACTGTTTTTTATCACACAGTCCCACTGAAAACCTGTTTGTTCTAGAGGCTGAATTTTTGAATATTTGTCATGGCAACATTGCACTGTCCCAATGGAGGCTAATGATTGCCATCTTTGGCTTTTGATCAGTCCTTTCAGTACAGTTTTGATTGCTTAGCCACAGAGATCTCCTGTGAAACTGATGAGACAACAGGGATGCATGGTGAGAGACACAGAACGCTGCCCTCAGCAGCAGCAGACACTTGAGCCAAAAAGATAATAATTGAATTGCAACAAGGTTTACCTTGTTGCCAGAGAAGCAATTTTTTGGTCTTTTGCTATTTTTAGCTGAGAGGCATGAGTGCCAACAGGCTGGATGGACAGGTGGACTTTGTTCTATTGTGTTCTCTCCAGGAAGTAGCAACAAAAATAGATTACCTGTAGCAAATTCCCCCATTGCACTATGAGAGGAAAAAAACCATGGGGGATTTTTTCATGGTTCTCTGTGTCCTGAAGTAACATATACACCCATTTCCTCTTGGCTTCAGTAGTACAGGAAACCAGGTAGCAAAACAAACAGCTCTATGGGAAACATTAAAAAGAAAACATTTTGAAATTGTGCCAGAGAAGCTGATGACTCCTAATGGCAGGAGGTTTAGGAAAAGCTGTGGTCTCTCAGTTTTTGTAGGTACCAAATGTAGGCTCAGGTTCAGGACTGGAAGAAGCAGCTGCATTAAGTTTATTCACACAGCGGTACACACAGCTTCACAACATGCTGGGGGCAACCAGCTCTCCAGATGAGAATCTTGGGGTCCTTAGTACACAAGCAGCTGAACATGAGCCAGTTTCTTTGTGGCAAAGAAGGACAAGCATCCTGGGCTGCATCATGAATATTACCATTAGGTCAAGAGATCTTGCTCAACTTTTCCAGATGTGAGAGACCACATCTGGGTAAGTTCCTACAAGACTCTCAGGACTCTTTGTCATTAGGTTCAGACTGCAGCTTCACTGTACTCAAATTTAAAAAATCATTAAGCACTAGATGGAAGTGTTCAGAAAATCATACGATACTAGTTTCAACACCAAAGCAACTAATAATCCAAATAAGGTCTCACTTTTGTCCATCCTCTTTGCTCTTTATCTCACCTAACTTCACATGGGCTTGACTTTACTTTTGTTCACAGAGAAACTGAAACATACTGTAAGTGAAAGGCTACTTACTATAAGGATTAAGCCTTAGACAGATGGTACTCTATTAATATGTTTGTTAAATCAAAATAAGGTTAGAGTGTTGCTTCTTTTAGTCAACGTTCATGATTGCTAGTATCAGAGAGCTGCAATAGTGGGCTGCCTTGCAACAGAAAGTGAGCAGGACCTCCAGGTGACAGGGTGCAGACAGGGAACATCTTACCAGTGAGGACTGCAGTACCCAAGCAAGTGGAGGAGGCCTGGGAGTAAAAAAGCAAGTCCTGGGAGTCAGTGAGCAAGTTCTGAGCAAAGAGGCTAGTCTGGGGGCAAATCCTGATCAGCGCTATCAGACTGGACCCAAATACACCAACAATTCAGCTCAAAGAAGAGCTTGTACAGGGGGCTGAGCTTAAATGCCATTCCTGGGCCAATAGACAGAGAGCATGTGAGCGGAAGTCCCAGATGGTCCTGATGAGGACAGTTAGGGGCTGTTGGTGCTCTCAGAACTCTGACAGAAGATAATTCCAGTAGTCATAACCCTCCTTTGTATTGAGGTCCTTGAAAGTGCTGAGTTTGTATTAAAGGATTTAGTGTGGATTTACTGGACTTCAATGAATTCTTCCTCTGTCATGGTTTAGTAGGCTTTGGCAAGTTTCTGAATATCTAGCACTAATCTTAAAAAGGATAATTTTGTCAGTATTGCATGTTATAACACTGCTTTCATTCAATTCTGATTAGCTGTTGGTCAAAGCTATAGCATTTGATAATGTTCTGTCTTTTGAAAAAGTCCCTAATTTTAGTGCTCTAAGTATCTTCTCCCTTCTAGTTTTTGTGATACTCCTCAAAATCCCTGTTTTGATAGACTGGCAAATAAGTTTTTACTTCTTTTAGTGCAGAGAGTGTTGTGCAGACACTGCGAGTTTCACATCTGTGGTTTCCTTAGAGAGAAAACAGACATGATTTATTTAGAGAAACAGCAGCAGCAAGTGGAAATCCAAGAGGGAAGTACCAGAAGAAAACAAGTTTCACTAAAGAGTTTCTAATAGGCTTCAGGATGAGAGAGTTGGAGCTGTTCTGCCTGCAAAAAAGAAAGCTCCAGGGGCAACTTAGAGCAGCTTCCAGTACCTGGTAGCATTACAGGAAAGCTGGAGAGGGACTTTTTACTAAGACTCTAGTAACAGGACCAAGAGGGTGATTTCAAGCTAAAAGAAGGGAGATTTAGATCAGTTCAGAGGAAGAAATTACTCCATGTGAAGGTGCTGAGGCACGGGCACGGGCTGCCCAGGGAGGTTGTGGCTGCTCCATCTCTGGCATTGTTCAAGGCCAGGTTGGATGGGGTTCTGGGCAACCTGATCTGGTGAGAGTTGTCCCTGCCCATGGCAGGGGGGTGAAACTAGATGATTTTTGAGGTCTCTTCCATGATTCTGTGATTCATATGAGCTCACTTCTTCCTAAACTAGGACTTAACACACTGCAGTCTTCTAGAGACATTAGAAGATGAAGCCTTTGTTCTGTTGCACAACAGTAGGTCTGGTTAGTGTGTAAAATCACAAAAATCACAACTAGAATTAGGTTTGATGTGGGAATGGTTCAGAAAACACTACACTTGACTTTTCACAAAGCTATCTTCAGTCCTCAGGGCTGTTCGCCAGATGGAGAAAGACTTTACACTGTTCCTGAATCTTAGTGTACAGTGCCTCAGTGACTTCTTGTGAGTGCTGGCTGACACTTGACTTGTGGTATAGTATATAGTATATGATTATAGAATATATAATGTAAATGCAATTATATACAGCATATAAAATATATATAAAAATATGGTGAATTGCAAAGGCAACAATGCTTTGGTTTCATGGGGTTAAACGTGCTAGTTGGAACATTCAAGTCTGAGAATAGAAAAACTCTGCTTCTTTCTAGGATGCACATATGATATTGTAGCTATTTGTATGTTCCCATCTCGCACCTCAATGTAATTTATTCTTATCCAGCTACCACACTAGCAGTCCTGCTCTCTCTTATCCCTTCAGTATTGGGAAAAATGTGCTTGAGGCTTTTTCCTGCTCTTTCATCAGAAGGGTTTTCTGGTAAAGTTTTGTAGCCTGACTTGCAAAACATCCATTCATTTTCTTTTGGAGACAGTGGGAGCTATTTTTAGATTCACTTCAGAAGGAAAACTGCCCATTTCAGCATACGGTAAAGTAGTTGCTTTTCATTTTTCATAGGTTCTGCTCACAAGTTGCTTAGCAGCATCGCACAGGTAAAGGAGAAAATGAGGATTATTACAGTTTCAAAAGACAAAGTGGAAAATGGTTGGTTTGTTTCTGGCCCTGAAACAACTCCTATGAGGAGAATATTGTGAAAGGACTAGAGGGAAAGTCTTATGAGGAGAGGCTGAGGGAGCTGGGATTGTTTAGCCTGGAGAAGAGGAGGCTCAGGATGAATCTTATCACTCTCTGTAACTACCTGAAGGGAAGTTGTACACAGGTAGGAGTCAGGCTTTTCTCCCAGGCAACTAGTGATAGAAGGAGAGGGCAGGGCCTGAAGCTGCATTAGAGGAGGTTTAGGTTGAATGTTAGGAAGCCCTTCCTCATGGAAAGGGTGATCAGACCCTGGAATGGATTGCCCAGGGAAGTAGTGGAGTCTCAATCCCTGGAGGTATTTAAGCAAAGACTGGATGTAGCACTTAGTGCCCTGATCTAGCTGATGTGGTGATGTCAGGTTGTAGGCTGGACTTCATGATCTCAGAGGTTTTTTACGACCTGTGATTCTGTCTTCCTTGCTGGGCTTGGTTGTGCAGCTGCTATTTTCTTTACACCACGTTTGCTTTCCCCTTGTCTCATCTCATTGCTTGGTATGAAATAAGGCATGTTAGAGGTGGAAGATGCTACAAACAGCAGTGGTACCCCCAGTAAGACAGCTAGGGGAACAAGAGTTCTATGGGAAATAAACAAGATGCTTTTTCTGATTTTATGGGTGGAGACATACAAGTAGAGAGGTGGATGTGAAGTGGATTTCAAGCTGGTATGTGAGGGAGGGAGTGGAAGCCTTCATTTCTGATGTCAGAAGAGGTAATTTAAGGCCATAAGAGGCAGAAATATTAGTGGATTCCAGCAGACATCTGGGAGGGTGGTGGCTGCAGACAAAGGGCTGTTGGAGCAGTAGGAGCCTTAGGGGATTGTGAAATTGGGAGTAACAGTTGGAAAGGTTCAGCTTATCAGATTATGATGAGAAGGTTGCTTTCCTTTCTTGGAATGTTACAACAGGATTTGATGCTCTCTCTGACTTTCTGTCAGGTGTAGTTTTTGCTCACATGTTTACACAGATCCCACAGGCAAGGTGCACTGCTTAGTGTAAGGATGGGGATTCTCCCAGTGTGCATGCATCTGGAGTAATGACTGTCTGGAGGGCTCAGCGATGCGTTAGAACTGAAAAGACCATACACAGTTAGTTAAAATAAACCCAGTGTACTTGAGGGCAGCTGGAACTGGAGTGGCTGTGATGGAAACTGACTATGAAGGTGTTGTATTGCTCCATGTGATATATGGTGTAAAAGATCAGGTAATGTTAGGAGGAAAAGAACAGGCCTGTCTCATTTCAGAAATGGCCAGCAACTCCTTCTCTAGGTAGTAAGATTAATTGTAGTTAATAAATAGGTATTAAACTCAGTATAAATCAATCTTTGTGTATTTATGACAGAAGCAAGAATCTGATTGCTTGGATAAGAAGAGGATTAAACTCCCCCTTTATTCCTAAAGTAACCATAGACACTATTAAACATGAGCTATAAGAAACATTTTTCATTTGACTGTGCATATTTGAGTTCTTCAGAAAGGCCACCAAAGAGATCGCTTGCCTCCAGATAATTAGCACTGTTGATAATCTCCAGAGAGATTTATATTTTATGCTGTTGTTTCAAAAAGCCAAGGAGATAAAACATTTACTGAGTTCATAGATGAAAGAAACAATAGACTGAAAAGTCAGCAAATGACACATTCCTCCTGGAGGAGAGCTGGTACCACTGAGACTTCCATGAGCACCCTGACACCAATCACAACAGGAGACCATCCCATGGGTCTATCAAGCTTTGCAGGCACACTGCAATGTCATTTAGAGGACTAAGTTCAGGAACATGAAGTGAATACATGTACCTGCTGGTACAGAGTATGTATGTGCTTGGTGTTCTTAAGATAATTTATTTCTCCCCTTCAGATAATCTATTTCTAGGGTGTTCTTATGCTTAGCTCCAAGAAATGTTACAGATGCAGTGCCAACATGGCAGAAGTAGAAAGCATTAGTGTCTTAGTATCACCTGGCCCCAACACAAAATATGTTGCAAGCATTAGTTTGTAAAACTTGCAGAATGCTATGAAACCAAAAGGGCACTGGTGTCAGGCTCTACAAAAGGGTAGTCCTGACTGCCAAGAACTCAGGGAGAAAATGAAGTAGTAAATGCAGACAGGTCTGTGTGGTGTACAATTAATTTGAGGAAAATCTTAGGGAAGAATGGAAAAGATTCAGTCAAGGAGCAATCAGAATATAATGCCAGCTCATGTGTTTTAATAGGAAATATTTATTTTGGAGAAAATGAAATTTATTCTTTCAGAACACAGGTCAGATAATAGTTGCATAGGTATAACAGACGGTTTAGTTAGAAGTTTTAGCTGCCATGATGCTTCAAATAAACAGTTTTAGGAAGCTCACGGGTATTTGACAAATGTTAAATAGACCTGAAGTTGATGATGAGCTATTTTGCAGGAAAATCTGAGAGTAGTAGTTGGAGAGACTAGGCCTTTATCAGATTTATCATTAATAGGGCTTTGTGGTGGTTTGTAGGGGACCCAATACCCTTATGCAGCCTGAGAACAAATGTGAAAAACTTTAGTGATTGCTGGGGATAAAAAGGGTAGAATATTAAAAAGCCAAGGTGAGACCTAATTTTTTTTTTGCTTGCTGAGCTCATTCCAGCGAAACACATTTTTCAGAAAGGTAGAGATGAAGCTAATGCACCATGGAACAAAGAGAAGAAAAGTGAGCAGACTTAGACAAGAAGATTTATCCTGGAAACTAGGGCAGGGAAGATAGAAAGAGGGCAGTAATGCAGAAGCACCAGTGAGGTGGAAATCTGCAGAGAGCTCCAGTTCATCTCTGAAAAGACCATTGAAAAACTGGAGGGAGCAAGGGTGATTTGCCAGAAAACTTGAGGATTGGCAAAACCACCACAAAGAAAGAAAATAGAGAGTGTTGGAAGGTTCATTTACAAAAAAATAAATAAATTTGAAGTTCCTCCAAGAGGAGGGGAGATGACACAGTGATCTTTTTAAACAAGGACAGAGTGATGAACAAAGTGTCTGCCTTTTGGTTTATTCACACAAGACCTAGACACCTTCAGAAGGGCTGTGTTACTCTGGTGATGTTTTCACCTACAATATAGGAGCTGGGGGATCAAACTGGATGATGTATAGAAGCCTTACTACTGGAAACATCTTTTCCTGTCTGTATGCCTAGTGCTAACCAAAATCATAGAACCTTTTGAGTTGGAAGGTATCTCAAAGATATGTAGTTCCAGTCCCCTTGCATGAGCAGGGACACCTCTCACCAGACCAGGTTGCCCAGAGCCCCATCCAACCTGGCCTTGAACAGTGCCAGGGATGGAGCAGCCACAACCAACTTGGGCAGCCTGTTCCAGTGCCTCAGCACCCTCACAGAGAGGAATTTCTGCCTCAGAACTGACCTCAATCTCCCCTCTTTAGCTTGAAGCCACCCCCCTTGTCCTGTCACTGGAGTCTCTTGTAAAAGTCCCTCTCCAACTTTCCTGTAGCCCCCTCAGGTACTGGAAGCTGCTGTAAGATCCCCCCTCTTCTCCACACTGAACAGCCCAAATCCCCTCAGCCTGTCCCTATGGAAAAGGTGTTCCAACACTCTTACTGGCCTCCAGCAGTTCCATGTCCTTATATTGGGGGTTCCAGAACTGGACACAGGACTCCAGTTGAGTAGATTCAGATTATCCCAAACCTGAATAGCTACTGGGATAGACCAAGGTTCATCTGCTTCTTTTAAAATTATCATCACCATGGCCATTGTCTGTAACTGTATGATTAGACACATCTATATCCCTTTCACCTCTGGGCAAGATTACTGGATTCTTTTTGCAGGCCACTCATTATCTCCTTTTGAAGCCCTGGGGTTTTTTTCTCTCTCAGCAAAGCCTGTTTTGAGGACAGAATGGTTTGCCATGTTCTTCTCAGCAGAATTTCTGGAATTCGCCTTAAGTATTTTGCAAACAGCTGCATTTTGTCAGCTCTGCAGTGCATTGCATGAGTTTGACATTCTTTTTTTCTCCACAGTTTCCTGATACTGATGAATAAGTAGGAACCTTTAAAGCAGTAGTCAAAACCATCTCACAAACCAAGAAACTTTCTGCTTACGGTTGTATGGTTTGAATGAAGTTGCTGCTTGCTCAGCCTCCTTCCACCACACAGAGGCAGCTCTGCTCCACAGCTTGAACTTTTCTGGCTGAGCAGTGAGTGGCAATGTGGATCCTTAGCCACAAAATTAGCAGTTTCATTTCATTGTAATTGTAATTCTAATTCGTTCGAAGTGCATTGATGCTAATAGTGATTTTGATGAAAACATTAAACTATAGTTGTCTTTTTGCCAGTAGCTTGAATTATCTTCTGGGATTTGAAGACCTCCTATTAGTGTAAAGAGGGACTGATGTCACCTTGAGGTAAAAATAATTGCTTTTGAAAACAGTGTCTGGTTCTACATTATGTGAAAAAATATTAACAGCAGGTTTACATTAGCAGAACAAGTATGGAACAGCCTCAGCTTTGCAGCAGAGGTCACTGCTGCATTGTTTGGTGGCTGATAGGCCTGACCAAAAGGTTTCTTAATTGCCAAGAAATGCTGGGATTTCAATGAAATAAACATTTTCCCGAAATCTTTGTTACTTAGAAACTGAGAAAAAATGCACCAGATGAGCCATGTGTACAAAACATGCACTCCTGGGATTCTGCAGCATTTTGAACAAACTTGGTCTTGCCAGATTCCCAGGCTGCAGGGAAATTTCACAGATTTAAAACAGGGAACTATTTTCACATCTTGTCTTTCACTCTTAACAACCACAGAACTGACGAGAATCAGATTTGCTGAGAAGTCAGCTCATGTTTGTCTCACTGGAAGGAGGGTACCCAAAAGGCTGGAGCTTCTGTGAAGCTCCCAGTTACATGGACTGTGAATCTCACACATACATGCTGCCTGATCCTGGAGCAGTTCATGTGGCAGTGTTGGGGTGAATGCACTTGGCAGGTCTGTTCTGCAGTCATTTAGGATCACCTCTAGAAATACACCACAGGGTGAGTGATCAATTTGGAGGGACAGAATGGGAGTGGACCGGGACTGTTGGCAGAGGTTCAGGTAGACCTAATGGTAGGTCTGACGGAAATTCACCATTGACAGAATCCAGAATCATATAATACTGGTTGGAAAGGACCTCCTAGATCACCAAGAACAACCATACCCACACCAACAAAACCCCTGAATACCTGAGAGAGAGAAAAACACAAACTAACACCCTCCATGCTGCCACTCTAGCAGATCATGAAGAAATAATGCCAAGTGGCCTTTCTTAATGTACACATGAAGTGTCAAATAATGTGTTGAGAAAGACCAGCTCATGTGCCATATATTATGCCTTAATAATATTTACTTATGTAAAAATCCTCAGTCATTTCATACCATTGATCACCTTAGAGATCTCTATACCATTTCAGCACCATTCTGAAGTGAGGTGGGAATGGAAAGGTCCAGGTTCTGGAATGATGCCTCAATAGTTTTTTCAGATACTTGTCAAGATGAGTAATTCCAGCCAGCACCTGACCCTGTGTTGGCCACAGAACCTGGAAGAAAGATGAAGAATTAGTTTTCAAATGAGAGAAGGAAAGATTTAAATTAGGTGTTTGGAAGACGTTCTTCAGCAGGAGGGGGGTTGAACACTGGAACAGGTTGCCCAGAGAGGTAGTTGAGGTCCCATCCCTAGAGGTATTCAAGGAGAGGCTGGACAAGACTCTGGTTGGGGATGTCCCTGCTGTTGTTGTACTAAATGACCTTTGGAGATCTGTTCCAACCTGGGTTATTCTATCCTGACAGGACTTTGGTTTTCCTTATTTAAGCAGAAAGACTCACTAGTAACTTTAAACTCTAATCTGCAAGTAAGCATTTGTATGCAAACCTCAAAAAAATGGTGCTTCAATAAGTCTGTGACAGTTATGGAGTGTTATCTATCAGTTTGATTGTGGTTTTAGGGAGTGTTTGGAAATGTGGTGAACTTCCTCACTAGAAAAGTGTAATGAATGGCCTTCGTCCATTAAGAAGAACAATAATTAAGCACAGCAGCAGATCTCTCTGTTCCCAGGCATAATCCTGTAAGAGCTGTGATCAAGGGATAAGCAAAGAAAAAGAATAGGCATCCAGCAATTGTTATTTTCAAACTATTAAAGCTTGCACTGCAGTCAGTCAGGATGCACAGACCCAGGGGACACAGAGAGGGCAGGGCCAGACCACACTGCCCTGGAGAAGCAGGCCAAGAACATAGTGTAGGTGCAAGCAAGAAGAGTTTTGTTACCTTCCTTTGCTCCCAGAGAGCAATGCAAAAAGGATTTAAACTCACTGTTTGGGTTATGGGAGGTAGATGAGGCACAGCCTCACTGACGTGAAAGGGGTGATACAGAAAAAAGGGCTTTTCCTCTGCCAGACAGCATCAGTGTCCCAACCGTTTCTCAGCAGTATGTACACAGAGTTTATTTCCAACTGCAACTCAGCCAGGATAGAATTAAAGTAGCTTTATGGGCTTGATTACACATGGCTCAACATTCTGGCTTCAGTCTAGTCCATGATTTAAGTGTGTTCTTAATCTACCTAAGAAGGGTTGCGATATCTGGGAGGTGCATTTTGAGATAAAGACTTGAACTCCTGAGACTAAGCAAGATCAAAGCTACTCTGAGCCTTTCTGCACCTCCTGCTTAGTCCTCCAAGCAAGACACTCTTCATGTGGCTGATTATACCCTCTGTTTCACATCCCTAAGGCATATTTTTCAACAAGAACTTCTGAATTACGGGATCCTTAGCACTTCCTTTCAAGAGAAGTCACTAAGTTGCTCTTCTTTTTGGAACTAGCAGTTTTCAGCTGGTTTTGGTGTTGAGTGCTCTGTGGCAGGTATTTATTAAACTGAGCTACCAGCACAGATAGAGCAAAGTAGAAACACAAACCTCCAAAGAATGTGTGGATCTGCCTGTACCCATTGCAGTTCTACAGCGATGCCCTGGGTTCAAATGAAGGTCTAGATCGGTTCTGGGTTGGTGCCTGCAATTCCAGCACATTAACCAGCTCTTGCTGAGGCAATGAAGCACCTTTGCTGAAAAAGTATGTATTGAACTCATCATCAATAATAAAAGAAAAAACCTCTGAATAAGTAAAAGAAACCAAAAAAAGTAAACCAGAAACTGCATCACAATGTGTTACACACAGTCTGAGAGAAATGGGAAACAGCTAAACATATCAAATTCTGGCTTCAGATGAGAGCCCAGGAAAAAAGAGTGTACACTAATATTCTAACCAGAGGGGGAATTCAGCCATCCCCTCCATCCACATCCTCTGTGTTCCACACCTTGGGGAAGAGGAAGTTGTGGCAGGCCCCACTGTGGAGGCAGAGCGGTGGCTGCCAGGTCTGGCCCAGCCCCTGCCCCCCAGGGGAACTGCAGCAGCTGACTTTACAGCCAGGCCCTGGCCAAGGGGCCACGGGTCACCAGGTCACCGACCTGGGAGACTGATGAAGGCTTGGGCCCTTGCTCCCCACCCCAAGGGGATGGGGGGCGGGGAGGGAAGCAGGCCTGTGCTCTGACTGCCAAGAGACAGGAGAAGAACAGAAGGAATCTGGAAGTTCACCCCCTTTTATAGGCTCTGTCCACCAACCACCTCTGGGTTCAGGTCAGTGACTCAGGAGTCTGATGGGAGAGCTATCTCTAGCTTCAAAATAAAATGCACTTTCAGCATAAAAGCACAAAATCCAACACCCGAAAATTTGGACAATTTTCAGGCTAGAACAAGCAGGTACAGAGGGGAAACCTCCAGTCATTATGAATCCCGCCAAATTCAGTGCTAGCTCAACATTTTTAAAGCAGAGTTGAGTACTTCCATCATCACTTTATAGACGGAGCTTGTATAACTCTTTCCTGGAACTGTATCAGACTTAGGACATTAGATTTTTACTTGTTCTGATCACACATCAGAGTCTGCATGAGGAAAAAAATGCCTACAGCTAATAAATATAACTGAACTGTCCCAAGAAATCTTGAATTCCAAAGTGATTTTGGCACTTCTCCCTGGCATTAGAAGTCCTTTATGTTTTTCTGTTGTAGTCTGTTCCTAATTATTTAAGAAATGAAGTACCTAGGATAAATTCCCACCTGATACTAATATTCAAGTGCTGTGGAGCCCTTTATGTAACTGCCCTTCAGCTATGAATGACAGCAACCCATTAGCAGCACAGACTGGAGAGGAGCAGTGTCAGAGGAAGATTTGTCAAGAATGGAAATGAGTGCAAAAACCTGTTTCAAGTGAGTTGCATCAAAGATGTGCTGCAGTCTTGTTTCCAATTAGCCAGGAATGCCTGGACCAGATCAAGTAGTCAGCTGTCTGCAATGGAGATGAAGCATCCAAGGTACTTAGGTATTTTCAGAAACTTTACCCAGGAACTTTTGTGTGCAGGAATAATTTCTGCTATAAAAGTTTAGTAGTGATTAAAAGAAAAACAACCACACCAGAAAACCTCTCCTCCCCAACCAACCAAAAAAATCTAAAGAACAAAGCATCGCTTTAGTATTTCAGTTAGTGGTTAAGTAAAGCAAAAAATGTGAGCTATTTCCTGTGTCGATAGCTGTTCTTGCCAAAGTCTACAATGAACTCTCAGTCAAGAGCAGTACTTCATCCTCATGATCCCTGACCATGTGGAAGCACAGTTTTGAATCCTCCTGCTCCCTTGGCTCCAGTGATTTCCTGGCCATCCGTTCTCTCTCTGATCATTCCCCTTCATGTACCTTTGGAAGTTTTTCCAGATCCTCTCTCTGGTTTTCTGTATGTGGGAGGCTCAAATGCTTCTTTTTTTTCTGCCACATTCTCTGCTATGATTCATGTACAGAATTATCCACTAGCACTTGTCGAGGACTAAGAAATCTACCTTTTTATTTCTGCCTTATATCCAGAAATGAGCCTTGACTACATCGTGGATTATTTAACATGGTGTTAACTTCAGTGTGGCAAAACAGAAAGTTGAGGTTGAACATGACGTCTGTAGACCATCTAGTCCATCCACCCTACTTAAAGCAGTGTCAACTAGAGCAGATTACCCAGGGCAAGCCTGTCCAGTTCAGTTAAAAAAATACCCAAGAATGGAGGCTCCTCAGCCTCTCTGGACAGCCTATTCCAGTGCTTAGCCACCATCTCAGTGAAAGCATGGCTCTTTCTGCCTTCTTCTGCAGGCCATTTTACCTAAGTCACTGTGGAGATCATTGTTCTGTTTGTCAAAGAGAGCACTTTGGGTGTAGACTTATATCTATATTCTTGCTTAGATGTTCTAATTCTCTCTGCAGGACAAATACAATAGCTGAGCTTTCACCAAGACTCATCCTGCAACTGAATCCTTAGCCTCAGATATTTTTTTCTCTTCCTTGCTGTAAGTAGCTCTGGCAATCGAGACATTTATTTATGGGACAGTATTTCTTCTAAAGTCTTCCTCACCTGCTATATCGAGTTATCCCTTTTAATGGTTCTCTCTCCTAGCTTCTGATTCTCTTATGTTAATTCCAAATCAACATCTGCTTTAGTGAAACTGGAAAATGTATGGTATAGAACCAAACCAAGAAGTCCTTGTGGATGTACTGTTTTTTCCACTGCAGGTATCTTATACTGGTGTAGAGGTTGGTCCAGTGAGGCACTTTCCCTTCCCTATTTTCTTAAACCACCTTTGCCTGTAGGAAGGTCAGAACTGCTTGTCTACATTCCCAGCTCCATCTCTGCATGACGTGTCACTGGTTACAGCCTATCTTCAAAAGCTGTCAGGTGAACACTTATTTTTACCTCAAGGATTAGCTGCTTCTATACCAGGATGTGGTGCTGGGGATGTGCCTCATGGCAAAATGTACCAACACCTGATTTCTTTCTAGGAGTGTCCAACCTGGTAACCTCATATTTAGCAAATGCAACTGATGCGGAAGGTGATGGTAGGCCACTGGTTTGTATTCTGTGTATTCTACTACTGTGATCCACAAAGAATAAAAAGAATGTCAAATTAATTGGTGAGATTTGTGTAGCTGAAAGTTCTGAAAGTTGCTGTCACTTGATTGGTAAGATTTTCATAGAATATTGCTACTGTTCAACATAAAGTACGATCCCAAGGGAGAGATGATGCTTTTTTGTAGAGATTTGCCAGGATTTAAAGGACATGTAAAGGACAATATGTTGACTGTAAGTCAGAAGCTCAGACAAGCAGATCTGAAGATGTTTATAGAACTTGTTCTCAAGAACTCGCTGATAGGGACTCCAAGGCAGTTTCTCCCAGGCCATCTACATGGGTGACTGTTTTCTGAGAGAGTTCTTCCTGATGCCTCACTTATACCTTCTTTGCTACAATTTTATGGCATTGCACATACCCAGTTTGCACAGAACTCTGCAGCAGCCTTTTATGGTTTTAAATTCATTGTCATGCCTCAACCCTTTCCTTTCTGGAATAAGCAGTCCTAACTCAGTCATTGTGTGGGGTCACAGTGGTCTCAGCTTCTATTCATTTTATGGGCTATTCTTTATTTTCTGTATATTCATTACCTAGAAACAGCATGTGGGTTGGTTCTTGGAACTGGGAATGAATCACTGATAGCTTGCTTTGTTTCTGGGCAAACTGCAGATGGGATCTGAAGGCAACTTTCAGAAACCATAAGAAATTATGGTACAGAGGTTCTTGGGGTCATATTCAGTACATCATTACCTTATTTTTCAATCTGCAATAAGCACACTGTGACTGTTGCAGCTTATCACTGATGCTATTGAGAGCAGAACTGACCTTTTCGTTCCCGCTGGGAGTTTGTGATGTTTTACTTTGAAACCAGGATATACTTAAGTTTTTGTGGTATCCTGTGAGCATCATATTGTATGAGTGCTGCCATGTGACTGAGATCACTTTTATATAAGCACCACTGTCGAAGGGCATCTATGGGAAAACTTATTTAAGCTTCTTTGGACAGGTTTCATTTTACTCTGCCTGTTGTCTGCAAGATGCTGTGCCCTTAAAACTGTAAGGAATTTTTAAGCCCAGGTAATGATAATGAATCTGTGGCATCTAGACCACATATCCTTGATCTGTTTCTGGGCACAGATCTGAGTGTGGGGGTTATTTGGATCTCGGAACAACATCCCTTTATATCCACTAGATTCTGTCTCACAGAAAGCAACTGAAATCTGGTAAAACTGAGTCCTGGCAGGTGATGTTTTGAGAATGCTCACAAAGATGTGAGTTGAGTAGAACATGCAATCAAAAAGCATGTTAGGTGTTTGTAAGTGATGTTTTGGACACTGGGACACAGACAGTTAGTTCCATAGTTCTGTAGCTATTACAAAGAAATTAATACCACAACACTTAGAAGCTCTGACTGCTTAGGTTACCTGCAAGGATTTGAGGTCCCATCTTTCCTCAGTCCCTTTACTTTGGGAGATGAAGGCACTAAGCTGTGAGTAACTTATACAACGACTAAGGGGGTCAGTGGAATGACACTGTGTGAATGGGGACTCTAGATGACATAGATGATATTTTGCTTTCATAAATGTAATTCATATATTTAGCAGGGTGAGTGGCTAAAAGAATGTGAATGCAGTGTTAGCTGAGAGAGCAGGAGCTGATCTGGACCAGGGTGCCAGAAAAGCTTTGCACAAGGGGATTTGTTATTTAGGCTGTTCCAAGGACTCATTAGGAAGCCTTGGAACAAGGAGATCAAATAATTTTTCTGGGTGGTGGTTTGTATGTTTTTTCCCTTGCCTCCAGTAACCTTTTTGGGGCAGGTGGAGTTACATTACCCTTTTCACTATTTAGATTTCTGCAATAAGGTTTTTTCCTCTACATTCTCTCCTTTGACATAACTACTCTGTTGTCCTGGGTTATAGAAGCAAGAAGTTTGTATTCTATTTTCATCTGTTGAAAAGCAATTGGGAAGCTGTATGGTTTTATTTTGGTAACTTCAGGAGGGTGGGGGAGTGAATGCCTCGGTACCGGCTCAATTGTTAAAACCAGGCGGGGTTAAATATCGTTAAGTACCCCCCTGATGACCCCATCTCCTCCCATTGTGAAAAATTTACCTGGTATTGGGAAGCAGGGAGGGAAGCAAGGAGGGCCGTGCGGCTGGGCACATACCGAGAGTCAGAGAAAAGGAATTATATTTTTTCCTTTAAGTATCTTTAACGAGTCATGAAGACCCCCATCTCCTGCCCATTGTGATAGACTTCACAGCAGTGGCAGGACACTGAACTCCCCGTGCCAAGCTGCACGTACTGGAACTATAGAAAAGGAGGGGGGTCTC
>VZRI01007263.1:26917-107367 GCA_013397515.1 Upupa epops
CATCTGTCATAGGTATGTTTTTAGCTGAACTCAGCATTTGGACACTGGTCTTTGAAAATGACAAAGACATTGAGTGTTATTTAGCACAACTAAGTAGACAAATATATACACACTCATCTGGGGTACTTTAGCTTCCAATGCCATAAATACTTAGAGGACTGTACATAAATTCCTAAATAAGTGAATGCTTGCAATGAGGAGGATGAAGAAGGATGTAGGATCCAATCTGAGTTGAGACAAGAAAGTCAATACAATTTATTTACATGTTTGCATATTATGGGAAAGCAAATCCTTTATCTAGTGGATACAGTGACTGTATAAATCTTCACTAACCTTTCTAATTAGTAATAAAGTAATAATTGGTCTCTCTAGGAAACAGAGACTCATTGAATGGTTTAGAGATCATAGCTATCATCCAGTTCCAATCCCCTGCCTTGGGCAGTGACACCTCTCACCAAAGCAGGTTGCCCAGAGCCCCATCCAACCTGTCCTTGAACACTTTCAGGGATGGAGCAGCTACAACCTTCCTGGGCAACTTGCTCCAGTGTCCCACTACTCTCCTAGTGAGGAATTTCTTCCTAATTCCTTCCTTCATTTAGCTGGAACATGAAAGATTCTATATTATCATGACAACACTTTGTAAAAATCCTCTCTGTAACTTTCCTGTAGCTCACTTCAGATACTAGGAAGGTACAGTAAAGTCTCCCTGAAGCCTTCTCTTCTCCAGGCAGAACAACCCCTACTCCCTTAGCCTGTCCTCACAGGAGAAGGGTTTCCTGTCCATGGATCATCCTTCTGGCCTCCTCTGGACCCTCTCCATCTGGACATTTTACAGACTTCTAGCTCCTTTTAGGCATTAGGCAGAGATCTTGGCTCTCTAAGGATGTTCTGGTGGGCCTGGAGGATTATTCTGCTTGAAGGCACATTGCACAGGTGAGAACAGAGAAGTATGAAGCATGGTTGCAATGTATGTCTTCACAAATAGTCCAGGTTTTCACTGTGGCAGATGACAGACAAGGGATAGAAGCCCATGACTGAAGCAGAAGAGAGGAGACACTTTCATACTAAATTGAAGTAGGAAGCATTTCTTAATAATGAATAGATGACCTGTTTAAGGCTTCAAAAGATCAGCACATAGTGTAAATGGGCAGGAAAATCACAGACAGAACAGAAATTCTCATTTTGAATCACTTGGGTGTTAGAGTCAATGCCTCTGAGACTTGACTGGGACCCCGGACTGTGCGGGCTGCTGTCCCCAGTTTGCTTTCCATAGTACCTGAGCAATTTCAACTGCTGCTGCCACTCCTAACTTTTGCATCCTGTGTGTCACAACTGGATGAAAGAGGATTATCAGAGATGCCAGTAGGATAAAGGAACCTTAGGAATTCATGGTGCCAGAAGAGGTATAGAGGGTCAGACAAGGTGATGTGGAACAGCTCATCCTCACATGAGGCTTGAGGCATTTTTTCTTGCTTGAGCATAACAGATCTTAGTGTTGGGTAGCCTTGTCATCATGTGCTTT
The DNA here is from genome assembly GCA_013397515.1 of Upupa epops. Lineage (NCBI taxonomy): Eukaryota > Metazoa > Chordata > Aves > Bucerotiformes > Upupidae > Upupa > Upupa epops. Next base: position 28,440 of record VZRI01007263.1, read on the forward strand.
CTTAACTGCTTTGCCTAGAGGACACAGCAGTGAGAAACTTGTGGGAATGTTTTATTACAGGAGGCTACACAACTAAATTCAGTCTCCTCTTGCCCAGAGAATGAGATGTTCTGCTGTGCAAGCTAATTTCTGCTTTTCTATTAGAAAGGTGAAGCGATGAGGTAATGAACCTTCTCCTGTCACGCAAATAATCTGAATTCAGGTTTTGGAACTGCCAGTGTCAAGTTAATATGTTTTAAGAAATTCATAGAGTCATTAAGGTTGGAAAAGACCTTTAAGATTGTTGCGACCAGCCATAAACCTTATGTAACTGAGATTGCACTGGTCATACTACTGGCAGCAGAGCAGAAGGGGACAAAAGACAATTTACTTTCTGAGTGACAGTGGGATAAACTGATGTCTGTGCATACTGCTGTACGAAACATTTTCCATCTGATACAGAGCTATCCTGGGGACAGTTCAATCTGGTTGAGCTGAATAAAGTGTTAAAAACCATGTTGTTTCTGAATCAATTTCCAGTATTCCCTGATTTCTGCTGTAGTTATTCTTTAAATAACTCCTATAACTCCTGAGAACCGTGCTGTCTGTTCTGCTTTCAAAAGACAACAATCAATACTCAATTCCACACTGTTCAACCCCCTCATTTTTAATCTCATGCTAGGAAAATTTCAAGGACTGTTACTCAGTTAGATCTTACTCAACATATATTCACTTTCTTCCATTCTTCCTCTTAGGGTTATTTAGTATATGGGGCCATGATTCAGACTATTTAAGAGAAGAAAGAGTTTTGCTGAATATTAGTCTTAGTGACATTATTTGTTTATTAGTCTTCTTGGACAGACTGATAGAAGTCTTGAAGGGGCTTTTCTTTATAGTTGTGACAATTTGGGGGCAGGTATTAATGGCACTGGGCAACCTCAGAATCAGAGAATCACAGAATGTTAGGGATTGAAAGGGACTTTCAAAGATCATCTAGTCCAATTCCCCTGCCTGAGCAGGATCATCTGGATTGAATTGCACAGGAACATCTCCAGGCAGGTTTTGAACACCTCCAGAGAAGGAGAAGGGAAGGCTTTTGACACAGTCTCCCACAACTTTCTTCTGGAGAAATTGGCAAATCATGGTATAGAAAAATGTACCCTTCACTGGGTTAAAAGCTGGCTGGCTCTTCCCAGAGAGCTGTGATTGATGGGGTGGCCAGTCACAAGCAGTGTCCCTCAGGGCTCAGTTTTGGGGCCAGTCTTGTTTAATATCTTTGCTGATGACCTGGATGTGGGGATTGAGAGCACCCTCAGTCAGTTTGCAGATGACACCAAATTGTGTGGGAGCATTGATCTGCTCGAGGGCTGGAAGGCTTTACAGAGGGACTTGGTCAGGTTGGATCGATGGGCTGAGGCCAATTGTCTGAGGGACAAGAAGGCCAAGTGCCAGGTCCAGCATTTCAGTCACAACAACCCCAGGCAGCACTTCAGGCGCAGGGATGAGCGGCTCGAAAGCTGTCCAGCAGAAAAGGACCTGGGGGTGCTGACAGACAGCTGGCTTCTTATGATGAGGCAGCAGTGTGCCCAGGTGGCCAAGAAGGCCGACAGGATTCTGGCCTGGATCAGGAATAGCATGGTCAGCAGGAGAGGGGAAGTTATCGTGCCCTTGTACTGGGCCCTTGTGGGGTCTCATCTCGAGTACTGTGTTCAGTTCTAGGCACCTCATTATAGGAAAGACATGGAGATGTTGGAGAGTGTCCAGAGGAGAGCTACTGAGCTTGTTTGGAGAGCAAGTCGTGTGAGGAGAGCCTGAGGGAGCTGGGCAGGTTTAGTTTGGATAGGAGGAGACTGAGGGGAGACCTCATTGCCCTCTGCAACAACTTGAGGGGAGGTTGTAGAGGTGGGTGTTGGCCTCTTCTCCTTGGTGACTGATGACAGAACCAGGGACAATGGTTGAAGCAGGATAGGTTTAGACTAGATCTTTGGAAGCAATTCTTTACAGAAAGAGTTGTGAGGCACTGGAATGGCCTTCCCAGTGAGGTGGTTGAGTCATCATCCGTCAAGGCATTTAAGTGTGTAGCCTCAGTGCTTTGTGACATGCTAGAGTGGTAGCATGGAGGGGGTTATTCTGTGTTTTTCAGCCTCTCAGGTATTTAGGTTTTTGTTGGTGTGGATGTTGTTGGACTCGGTGATCTAGGAGGGCCTTTCCAATCAGGGTTATTCTCTGATTCTGTGATTCTGAGACTTGACAGCCTCCCTCAGCAGCCAGTTCCAGTGCTCCGTCACCCTCACCATGAAGAAGTTTCTTCTCATATTGCTGTGGAACCTCCTATGTTCTAGTTTACACTTGTTTCTCCTTGTAAAATCATTGGATGGGATCTCCATTCCACTGCCCCACCATCTCCCCACTCTTGTTGGACCCAAGAGGGAATGGGTTCAAATTACAACAGGGTAGGTTTAGAATGGATATTAGGAAGAATCTTTTCATAGAAAGGGTGGTTAAGCACTGGAGTGGGCTTCCCAGGGAGGTGGTTGAGTTGCCATCCCTGGATGTGTTTAAAGATTGTTTGGATAAGGTGCTGAGGGATATGGTCTAGGGGTGAATTTGTAAAGTAGGGTAGATGGTTAGACTCAATGATCCCAGGGTTCTTTTCCAACCAGAGTGATTCTGTGATGCTGTGATTCTGTGACCTTGGACTTGCCTTGTTGCTATGAGCCTTTCTCATCATCTGGGTTTTCAGTTGGTCCTGGCTGTCCTCCCTAGACCTGGTCATGGGAGACTTCAGACAAAATTTCAAGGCTGTTTTTCCAGCTAGCTACTGATTTTTATGAATTATCTTCATCTTTCATTGTTTTTAATCAGTTGGGAGTCAATAACATGTTTGTCATGAGATGAAAAGCAAAGAGAGAACCCAGCTTGTCCTGTGGTGACTAATGTAGTGGTTGGAGCCACAGGGCAAAGTATATTGGTGTTTGGTAGATTCATAGTGCAAAGTGGGTATAGTGTTTGCTGGCTTAGAGGAGATCTAAGCTTTTTTTTTTCTTTTTAAATAGGAGCTTCCTCTCAATTCCAATTCACTATTACAACAGTGTGTTGATGCAGCTCAGGACAGAGGGTAGAATGAGAAACTGCTGATGGAAAGCTGGACAAATGAGCTCACTTAGCTATTTCTGTTGCTGATGTCCTGATGGTCCTTTCCTTAGTCACTGTGTGGATTTGGGGGTTACAGTGGGACACAGTTAATAGAGGTGAGTTTTGTATTGTGATCATATCGTTGTTCAAAGCAGACACAAACATTCACTGAACTAGTGAAGGGGGTTGTTGAGGTTGCTTCCCCTCTGTGCCAGGGCTTCTTCACTTCAACTGCACTCCTGACTCGTGTTTTAAATATAAGCTTTAATTAATTACAAATTACTTGAATATTTCTTAAATTTGTTTTCAATAGGATGGCAGCATGATATAAAATATGGGTTAAAAAGCTTTTGAATTCCTCTGGAATTGTATAGCAGTGATAGCATCTGTTACAGCTTAATTGGATCTGAATCTTCTGCTGAGTGTTCCTCTCCAGAAATACGTTTTAATTTCAAATCTGTGACTAGCAGTGGGCATCTTGCATATGGAACTGCTTTCTGTGGAGCTGCCAGGCTGGGAACTCACACAAGCTGAAATCAAGGCCTAGCCAATGGTGTTTGTGTGGCAATAACCTCTCGGTTTTCTGTAGTGCTAATGAGGTAGCATAAGGCAAGCCCTTCCTTTCTAGTTAACACTTCGGTTTGTCTTTAAAGCAGTGTTAGGCAGTTGTGAAGAAAGCTGATTTCTCTCGGTGTTATGTTTCCAATAGAAAATCTGGCGATGTGACCTGTTCGCAACCTGAAACTCTTGTCCACAGTTTTGACTGAGAAAGTCTAACACAGGCACTTATGTTTGTTTTTAGGCCATTTCATTTTAGGTCTATTTTTTCAGATGTCCCCAAAGTACGAATTCTACCAACATCCATATCTGCCCAAATATCTCTGAAAATAAGGCTTTTTGTTTCTGTGTTGAGTCCCTTTGCTGGGGAAATACTGATCTTCAGTTTTCTTTATGCTCTTAGTAATGGTATAAAGCAAATCACAGGATCATTCAGGTTGGAAAAGACCCTTGAAATCATCAAATCCAACCAGTAACCCTGTTCTACCAAGTTCAACGCTAAAACCTGTAGCAAAGCATTTCTGATAGTTGAGAATACTGATAGGAAGACGATTCTTCCTATCAGTATAAAAAACTCTTCTTACTGCTACTGCCTTGATATCTGTAGTAAATTATTTCATTACCTTTTGAAGTGGTTGGAGTGGTGTGTATGTGTATGTATCTACATAAATTTGGGTATCAGAACAGTACATAAACAATACTGATAGCTCCTAAAAATACTTGTGATATGGGACTGGAATGAGCTTCAGTAAGCTCAGCCTTGCAATGCAGAGAAAATGAAATGTGGTAAGTAAAATGGAAAATTCTCTTCTGGACCATAATGGTCTTTATATAGCTTTTAAATGGTAAATGTAGCTGCTAGTGTCCTCTTGAGATGTGAACAGTTAAGCAGGAGTAGCTGTATTGGTTCAATGCAGCCAGTGATTAGAGGGTCAATGTGCTATTTTAAAGAATTTCTTGTGTTTTATTGGAAAGAAAATATTTAATCAACAATGGCTGTTCCTAGAGTCTCAAAGCAGAATTTATCCTGGCTTTTGTTGACCTACCCTTACACTGCATGGACTGGAGCTGAGTGTATTATTCACCTGACAGTTATGGAGACAGAACCCACATTGTCATTTTTGATTTTTGTTTTATTTTTTGTTATTAAATGACAGCTATATTACTTCAGAAGCAAATTCTCTTACACAGAACCTTTCACCTTGAAAGTACCTTGTACCTCTAGCTCTTTCCCTTTATTCCACCCCATTTATTGCCTTTTAGCAATCTCTATTTTGGTCTTTTGGCATCACTGGGAATGTTTCTGATTGCGCTGGCCTAAATAAAGTATCTTCACCATATTTATGTGTCTGCAATGCCAGTGATACTGGACTGAGGGCCAGCAGCTTGTAAAGTGACTGCATTTTGCCACTTCCTCAACTACAGTCTGGATGTAGCCCTGGTGCTGTATCTGAATGTCACTTGTGACAGGGCTCAGAATCTTCAGTGGGTGTTTGGTTGTTAATGTAGCTGAGACTGACCTTCCACAAGATGGCACTTCAAGTATCTTGAGGGGATCTGTTCAGTACTAACATCCAGCAAACCTTACTGCATTATAGAGCCCAGGTTGTGATGTGCTTGGAGATTTGTTTCAATGTCTGAGGACTGGAATTGAAATAGACACTTGGATCTCCAGTTCCAGACTCTCTGAATGGTCACTTTGTTGAAAGATGATTCTTGTGACCTAAAATAATCTGTTGTGGCTGTGCTAACTCAAGGTGCTCCTGGTATATTCCTACTTAAGTCTGAAGAAAAGGAGGCTGAGGGGAGACTTCGTTACTGTCTACAAGTACCTGAAAGGAGGTTGCAGACAGGTTTGGTCTTTTCCTACAATAAACAAGTGATAGGACCAGAAGAAATGGCCTCAAGTTGCACTAGGTGAAGTTTAGGTTGGACATGAGGAAAACCTTCTTCCTGGAAAGAGTCATCAGGCCTTGGAACAGGCTGCCCAGGGAGGTTTAATCTCCATCCCTGGAAGTGTTGTGGAGATCTGGAGCTCAAGGACAGGGTTTAGCAGTGGCCTTGGGACAGCTGGGTTAATGGCTGGACTCAGTGATCTTTAAGGTCTTTTCCAATATCAACAATTCTGTGATTCCAATCTAGTAACATCACCTAATCTCATTCAGACCACCCCACTTTACTCTTGTGCTTGTTAAATTGTTTTCCTTGGAAACTGCCATCTACATAACTAAAAATTTCCCTGGAAATCTCCCTCAAAATATTGCTTGGTCAGTCCTGTTGTGAAGCAGTAGGAGATGAAAGCTTTTGGAGCTATGGCTGCAGGCCACTAAACACAGTTGTGTGGCCAGAAGTCTTCTGAGTGTGTCAGCTGGAGTTCACAAGAACCACACTGGGGTTTGAGACATGACGACGACATACCACAGCAAAAAGAGCTGGATTTTTATGCAGAGTAATGTATCTTATTGGTTCAATACAAATAGAACTGTCTGGATCTTTGAAAAGCCCTCAAGAAACCATGAGTATGTAAATCTGGAATATGTTCAGTTTCTATTGTGGTGATAATGCACCAAGTGCTCGGATTTTCAGATTACTCATCAGGAGGCATAAAAAATGTATTTATGTATTTGGAAAAGGCTTCTAATTATGTGGTAAAATCAGATGTTCATCATTATAGGTTTGTAGGAACAATCTGTCTAAACTGTTTGTATTAGCTTTTGCAGCTGTAAAAGAGATTGCAGTCTCATTTCTCCTTAGTACTGTACAAACATGCTTTGAAAAATATTCCCTACTCATGCAATGTAATTATAGTCAGGATAACTGAACTTTCTATCCATTACAGAGGATAGAAAGTTCAGAGAGCTCAAAGTTGAGTGCATCAAATGCCACTTAAGTCTGGAGATGACCTTAGTATCTGGGTTTTTAAAAATCTCTCAGATAAAGCTTTTGCTAACTGAGAATGGGAACTCTTTCATCTACACAGATGCCTTCTCTTATTCCTCCCACTTTCTGTAGAAAAATATGAGGAATTAATTTTTTAGGCAGGAGTGACTGTGTCAAGACAGAGCTTCTAACCCTTTCTACTCATTGAACGGAAAGTTTGATGGAACCCTTTTTGTATTTATTTATAGATGAAAAGTGCTCTGAAGCACAGGACAGACAGGAGTAAAGACCCCTCTTGTATAGTGACTGATATTGTCACATCTTCCAGCAGTGACATTGTGTTGGACAATGAATAGGGAACATCCAGGGAGTTCTGTAACAGGTACTCCTTGACAAGGATGACAACCTTTTCATCCTCTCATGGATCTTATCACTTACTGTTTCTATTGCTGGGATGCAGAGGTCAATGACATCCCTGTGCCCAGCACATGTCCATGCTTTCTGCTCTAATGCAGTTCTCTCTTTCAGGAATCTGAATGCCTCTGCACAGTAACAGTCGCCTGGTTTCTCTGAGTATGGGTCTTTATCTTTCACAGAATCTCAGACTTGTTCAGGTTTGGACACTTCCATCTCCACAAAACACTGGAAATCTTTCCATGTCTAAAGTTTCAGCTCTGCCTCTTTTGTGATAGAAGTGAAATAGAGCTTGGAAGTGAGAGGAATGTGATTGCACATTTGGTACTTCTGTCCTGATTGAGTTCAGCGCCACTTGAAGCTGAGCTTCATATATGAGTTGTCTTCAAGCCTTTTTATGCCAACCAAATTGTAGGAAATAGCTGGTGGTTAATCACTGAGGAGATTTCTTTCTGTCCATTCCTTATCTGATCCCTGTGTGAGACACAGGTAAAATCCAGCTTAGACTATAAACAGGCCATTTAAGACACAACTATTTTTTTTTTTATTTAATAAAACACCCTGAACAGAGCAGTTAAGATAAGAGTAAAGGTGAAGTGAACTGGCTGGCAGGATGAGTCAGGGAGGAGGAAGCTGAGAAATAAGTGATCAGTATGGGCTCATCACTGTGGGTGAGGGCAGCATCCTGGTTTTGTCAGGGTGAATAAAGCCCTGGAGCTGAAAGGTTAAGAATGTACCGGTCGGTTTTAAATGGCACTTCAGGAGATGTCTGCCCAGCTTTTGTTAGGAGCTAAAAATGGGCAGGTGTTACATTGGAAAAGCTGGAGCCCATCTGTGCTGCTCTGGGAATCTAAAGAGCAGCAGAAGATGTTTTGAAAGCAAGAAAGGAACTCTGGATGCCCATTTTCACATCAATGGAAGTAGCATGTGAGGACTGCAACACACTGTTCTGATTGACTCAGAGTTATTTGCTCAGGCTGCTGCTGTGAGCCAGGGGAAAAAAAGACTTGCAAATCAAACTTAGAGAAGCTGCTACCATAAATACAACCACAAGCAGGTTGAGGCTTCTATAATTGTTGTTTTTATCTGTAAACTCAGTGTTTTGCACAAACATTAAATACTCTTGCATCATGTAGGGCTATATATTTAATGTGGGAATGGTCCTGCTCCTTCCTTCCATTCTCATCTTCTGAGGAGTCTGAATAAATGCCTTTGGTAGAGGCTGTTCCAGAGACAAGTTAGGAGCCCATCCCTAACAAATGGAGAGTGACTGGCGGACCACAAAGCCATAGACTGTACTTGAACTGGTTAGTCTTATTGTGCTTCACCTATGTGCATGGACTACGGAGCATGATTGAGGGTTTTTCTCTGAGAGGTGTAGGATGGAGGGAGACTGGTTCAGCTCAAAGCTCTAGGAAAAAACTTATGCTCATTTTTATATTAATTTGCCTTTGTTCATGCTTTGAAATGCCAGTGTGTTTTCTAGGAAAATGCAAAGCCCAGCTAGAAAAGGAGCAACCTGATCCTAGTTTGAATCATCTTATCTTTACTAGGTTCCTGCCTTAGACTTTGACATGACTGCCTTGGTATATGGATAAAAATGATGCCTTTTCCTATATTAAGAGCACACTATGATACACCATTTATATAAGAAGGCTAAACAAAACACCTTTGAGAGTAAACACTTCAGCCTTTGCTTCAACAGGAGTTTATTTAATGTGGCATCATTTGGCTTAGACCCCTCTCGAAAACAAAACACACAGAACGTTCCACAAGTAAGTTGTCAGGAATGTTGACAGGCACCTTCCCCCTCTTCCTCAACAACCTCATTCCTGTTGGTGTTTCAGATGAGGAGATTTCAGGGGATAATTAACATGTATGAGCTGCAGTTACAAGCTGGAAAAAATGGGGGTTTTTATCCTTTACAGACTGACTTGCTCAACAATAAATGGAGTAAAGCCAGGAGGAAAATGCTCCCAGTTTATATGAGAAGTGGACTTGTGCAAATAAGGAATGAACTGGCTACAGATAATGGATAGCTGCAATGCTGGCACCTATCTTATGGCATCTCAGCTAACGAATTCCCTTTCAACCATCACTGATGCTCAGCCAGAAGGAACTCCATGGTACCTGATACTAGGCTGTTCTAATGAAACTCTGTAAACTAGAACTTCAGGTTTGTTTTAATATGATGCTCAGACAGATTTTGTATGTCTTGGCCTTTTTTCAAAAGGGGTTTAAGTTTAGGAGTTTGAATAAACAAGCCAGCAAGGACTTGTCAGAGGGATGAGGGAAGTGATTGCTGGTTTCCCACCAGATGATTTCCTCAGTAGATGAAGCATCTCTGGAGGGGTGGGCTAGTGTCATTAGAATTTAATACATTATCATCTGGATTTCCTGGGTTTTAGCATAATTCTGTGTTGAGATGTGTCCTGTTGAACAGGATGTGCTGTGTGATACCTCTCTTCACTGGTAGAAACTGTTTGCTGCTGAAGCTAGCAAGTTTCCCCCAAGGAGCTGTTGCTCACAATCAGATGAGTTTATTCCCCTGAAGCTCTTTTTCTCCCTCTGCCAGCTGTAGCTAGTGAATCTGCCTGTGCCAGTCACATTCTTCTGATGCACCAAACACTCTTTCAGCAAGCTGCCGAAATACCTGCTCTGCTTCAATGAACATGCCAATATGACTCCCAAAGCAATGTTAGGCAACCAATTTCCAAAGACTTCGGCAGAAATCTGAAAGCAGTAGGATTGATACTAGGCAGAAGAGGTTTGGCTTTGGGATCTGTCTGACTAGAATTGTTCTGTTTCCCAACAAACTCCCAAGTGCAAGCCCTCTCCTTTGTGGCATGCTGTTTTTAACGAGCTTATACCTGTACCAGGGCATGAAGCCATCTTCTGCAAGGTTTAGAAAAATCTGTTGCTTCCTGGCTGAAGAAATAACAAAGGATTCTTTTTCTCCTCCTTAAACTTTAGTAAAGGTTTTTTGGTAGGGAAAAACCCTTGGAGGCAGCACAGTTGCAGTATGTGAGTCATCTGAAACACACAACTTGAATCGAGTAGTTAAGCCATCATCCCCTTCCCAGAAAATTAAGTTAATTATTATTTCTGGATGATTAGGAAGAGTAGGGGAGAGTGGATAGATGTTTAACAAGTTGACCTTCCAAAGTTCATGGAAGTAATTTCTCAGTACAGACTGAAGATAAGATCAGAACCTGTGGCACCAACATACCTTCAGAATAAATGCAACATGCAAATAGTTCTAACACAAAGTTCAACAAACTTGCTGGAATAGACTGCTGGTTTTAGGTATTAACATATCTATCAGGAAATAAATGTTTGCATATTGGAAAACATGGAAAGTTTCTGCGAGAGCTGCAATTCTGTGGGAAATAGCAGCATTTTTGGAGAGATGTGAGGCTGAGAAAGACAGTAGATGCAGGAATATCTAAGTCGTACTATTGCTTTGGTGGTCAGTTACCCAGCAATTGTTTGCATTTCATCAGGAAGGGCTGATATGAAATGCATTACATTATAGAATTGTTTAGCAGGGGAGTCCAACCATTCTTCCAACAGTCCCAAGGCCACCGCTAAACCCTATCCCTGAGCTCCAGATCTCTGTGACTTTTAAACACGTTCAGGGATGGCAATTCAATCCCCTTCCTGGGCAGCCTGTTCCAAGGCCTGATGATCCTTTCCATGGTGAAGTTTTTCCTCATGTCCAACCTGAACTTCCCCTGGTGCAACTTGAGGCCATGTCTTCTGGTCCTATCACTTGTTACTTGTGAGAAAAGACATTCTGTAACTAAAAATGACCTAGTATTGTAAAGATCTACTGCAAATCACTTAGTCTATTGTATTGGAAAACTCTAGCACTTCGCACTTTTTATAGAGCTTCTTAGTATTTGTGAGCAGTCAAGGGAGTGACACAGATTGTTACTGCAGCACAGCAAGAAATCTGGATAGTTCTTGTGATTAATAGCCCTATGGCTGAAGCACATGCTGGGACATCTCTGTTCACTCCTCGACTCTTCCATCAGTTACAAAGCAGACACTTAGTCTCTGTGAACTGTTCCTGTATTCTTAAATGTTTTAAAGGATTTATTTGACACCAGCGATGCCTATGTGATACTCGTGTGATGGTCAGGTCACCCTGTTAAGATGAGAAGGTTTCCTTATATGATTAAATTCTCCCATTGTTCTGTAGGATTTCTGCTCTTGTTTGTTGTTTTTTGTGCCACTCAGCGATCTGGGCTTTTCTGCTACACCTTTGTGTATTTATGGTGAACTGTGTAGTTGGGTGTCACCAGCAATATGTTCACTGGTGTAAAACTGAGCTAAAGATCAGTGCTTTGCAAGATTCAATGGCAGAGGATATCTGATTATTTTCTGCATAGAAGATAAGGTCAGACAACCTGTCAGAGAGACTCTCTTGTTGCATTAGGAGGTTCAGAAATGACCCCTTTGTGTCCTGAACTTTCTGAGGGGAGTTTAGGTGTGGCTGGATCCTGACCTAGTCCCAAACTTGGTGAAAGGTTTATGTCTAAAGGGTTGTATGTGCACAATAAATCATTTATATTGCTTAGCTGGCATTCCAAAGCTTCCTTGCACCTATGCAACATATACTGAGTTTCTGATGCAGCAAAGGTCCTCTCAAGAAGAAGAGCAACCTTGAGAGTTGCTCAAGGGGACATCCTGGTGTGCAGCCTGCTGCCGCACAGCAGAGGTCAGAGGGCCCTGGACTCTCCACTGTTTTGGAGAAGGATTGATAGTAGTCATAGGGTCATAGAATTGTATAGATTGGAAAAAACCTTCAAGATAAAGAAGTACCATTAACCCAACTGTCCCAAACCTACTGCTGAACTATGTCCCTAAGCTCCAGATCTACATGACTTTCCTTGCTTGTTTTCCTTGCTTATAAATTCTTGACTGTACTTTCAGTGGAAAACTTCCTAATAGAGATGTTAACAGAATCTGCTGCTTTTCTTGCAAGCACAAGTCGCTTTAACATTGTGATGTGAGTAGCAGACAGAGAAGATTGGACTTTCCCAGACCCAACAGCCGTGTTTCCTAGTTAAATATTGGAAGTTATGTGTGTTACCTTGGTACTCCTCAATACCCACTGTGCCTGTTCCAGGTTAGCCAAGGGCTCAGTATCTTCTCTGGCTCTGCATGTACTTTGTCTCTTTGAAATATGCATGACTCAGTGCCCCTCCTGAGCAGACCTGTGAGTGACATTGCATAAGATCTGCATGTATGATTTTTTTTCTAGGTGAGAGAATAAAAGCTGATCAAGATCAGACCAGATAATGGAGAGCAATATGAGCATTTTGTGCTTCTCTGCTGTGTTTACCCAAGGCCACCTCCCTCCTGAGGTACAAGGTGAGAACATGCTCCTTCCCACATGCTGGGCCTTTACTTATTTTGTTGAGGTTTCTTTGTGACCAAGAAGTAGCTATAAAGTCTCCAAGGCTTTCCACTCTGCTTTTTTATCAGACATCTGGGTGACTGCCTTGGTTTGGAGAATAGACTATGCAATGCTTTATTGCTGTCATATTACTTCACACTTGTGCACAATTCTTATGTTGTCTCACACTAGGATGTGGATCCAGGCAAGGAAGCTCAGTCAGAGTAGGGACTACCTTGAACTGGAGTCTAAAATACTAGGAAATAGATGTATAGAACTGTCAGCTCAGTGCTTACTAGGAGTGAAGCAAATCAAATGCTAGAAAATGATGGAAACCAAACCAGAAGGCTCCTGTGTACACCTAGCCTTCACCTATGCATAGATCACTGGATGATGTGCTGTTTTTTCTCATCTCAGCATCTGAGAGATCTGGGGAAGGCCTAGAGGAGGAAGAATGGGTTGAATTAAGGTATGGAGCCATTTTTCTGTATTGAGAATACATCAGAAGACTGAAAGGAATATTATAGAAGTGTCTAGAGTTGAGTGATGTGGAGAGGGATCAGTTGTGTAATTTGTGCTCAAGATCAAGGATTAATAGGAACTAGATGCACATACATGGAAGGTGCCAGCCAGTGAATATACACCATCATATTTCAGCCAGGTCCCTTAGCTGCAAATAGGTAGAGATAGGGGAAGATACAAGACAAGCAGCACATGGTTGTCCTGTTCTCATCTGCAGATGTTTAATGCTCACTGCTGAGGATTGGATACCAGGCTGGACGGACCCTCTAAGCCAGTTTGGCCAGTTGTGTCTGTGCCCCTATGGGCAGTACAGATACAGTGAGCTCTAGTTACCTGATGTGATAACCCAAGCATGTGTTCAGGCATGGCAGAGACAAGGACAAACTCCCTGTGACATGGCAGAACAGCTCTGATCCGCAGTTATTGCTGATAGCCTTGAATATTACCTTCAGGGTGTCAGGAATGCCATTGGCTTTAGATAACACCGTGGTCAGAGCTATCAAAGACTGCTTCTGGTCACCTCGGTGTCGCCATCCTGCCCTGCTGCGCCACATATCAGCCTGGCCTGATAGACCAAGCAAGTGATGGCCTTCATTATCACAGCTCTGCTGCATGGCTTTGGCCTCGAGGTAAAGGGTCACTTATTATTCCATTCCTCAGGGTCTTCAGTAGAGGTTTTGCTTGATGATTCCAACAGCATTTTCACAATCAAGATAAATATTGACCAGGGAAGTGGCAACACCTCCTCCTCCCTTTCATCACTGCTTTGGACAATTTCTCTGGGGAAAAAAACCAGAAAAATTGGGGCATGCTGCAGCTGGTCTGACAGCTGCCAAAAATGTGAGGGGGTTATAAATGTTTTTTCTGAGTAGAATAATTATTGTCAAGGGCATAGGTCTAATCTATAGTCTCTCATATCTTGCCTAGAAATAGCTGCTTGAGAGACAAAAAACCAAGCAAAGGAAAAACCCCAGAAAATGATCCCGCAGTCGTCCAAGCAGAAAATAAACCTGAAGCAGGTAGAGCAAAGTTCTGGTAAAAGAGCTGGGGAGGAGAAGCAAAGGAAACACCTTTGAAATTTCTTCAAAAAAATTCAACTCGAACAAGATCTTCAGGGGATTTGGTTGTTAATCTGCCAAATGCTGAATGTGTGTATTGAAAGAGAATTTTTGCTAGAGCAGCATTTGTTTCACTGACCTGTGCTCAGTTCTAAGCTCTGGCATGTGCAAAAATGGGCGACTCATCAGCTAAATATGGAATTTCACAAATTACTGGGTATTTCTGAAACAAATGCAGAGAGGGATTAGTTACTGAATGACTTTATTCTTGTGCAGAAATCCTGCCTCTTTCTTTCCTGTGAATTCAGAGCCAAATCTTTTCAGAGCTCACAGTGAGTACCTGGAATGTTCCTAAAGCCCCGAAATTCTCCCAGGATATACCCAGGTATTTCAAATTATCCCTTTCTTTATACAGCAAGCGGCAGCTTCGTTCATGTTCCACAGAATCACAGAATTATTGAGGGTGGGAAAGGCCTATGTCCAGCCTATGACTGACATCACCACATCAACTAGACCATGTCAGACTCTTTCAACTAGTCTAGAAAGAGAATTGTCAGTTATAGGTGAGAAACCTTGACCTATGAAATAATCTTGTCACACTAATGCATGACTGTAACATTAAATGATAGAGATGCCTACTGGTTTATCCAGTTTTCTGTGAACAGTCTCAAAGGACTTTAAATTTCATTCCTGGTGGTCAGTGTTGTAGATTGGGGTCTAAAAAACGTGTGGATATATAATCTCAGCTGATCTCTTAATGTGCACAATACCTCTGGTAAGAGGAATGGACCTGCACACTGAAACCTCCTAGTATTTCCCTGAGATGCTTAAGGTCACAGCAGGGAGAAAACACTGCTGGTCAGGAACAATGGAATTGGTAACTGGGATGGAAACGGCATCAACCTCTGATAGTTGGGATCAGCTGCATGAGAGGAAGATTAAAACAGACCCTGAGGGTTGGAAGTTGCAGGATGACTCTAGCACAGTCCTTTCCTAAACCCCTCACAGGTAAAACCTGTTGTGCCCTGCTGCAGAAATGCTGATTTTCCTTTGCGGAAATTAGTGATTCTGGCCATATTGGCACTGGATACCCTTGGCTATGTGTTTCTATGCCTTTCAGGAATGCTGCTAAATCCTTTCTCGTGAGTGATTTTATATGGAATGACTTAAGCTTGCAGCAAGAGATGGAATCTGAGAATCTCTTCTGCCACCCTCTTGGTGAAATTTTATGTTAGTGAGTGAAATGAGCCCATGGAATTACATGCTTCTTTCCCAGTTTTGAATTACCCTCTTGTATCTGAGGGAAAGCATGTACGGAAAACATGTTCAGTGTTCACTGATGTTCAGCTCTACCAACTTCATTCAAGGTTTTCCTCTCTGTTGGTTATTCCAGTCAAGAAATGAGAGTTAGCTGTTGTGGCATATTTTCTGCTTTGGGGCATATGGTTGCCAAGTTGCTCAGCCTGGCACATCATAATGATACAACAGTTTATTAAATTAAGCTATTTCTTGGCAAGTCCCAGTATAAGAAGCATTACAGGACACTGACTCCAAGATCATAGCAGCCAAAGGCTGCCTCTTCAAATGCTCCTGCTATCCCACACCCATGTAAATATTTATGAATATATTGACATTAAGATAAGAAGAGGAAAATTCCCTACCAGCTTCATGTGCAGTTTAATCTTTGACTAGGATAGCTGCTGTCTGTTTGAAATGAAAGTGCACATGTTTACTTTCCCCCCAAACCACATCAATGTGGAAATCACGATGGAGGTCTGAGTGCAGAGCATGTGAGCTGGTCTTTGCTCTGCATGTTGCATTCAAGGAACAAAGGATCTGCAAAGGCCTTGACCTTCTAGGAAACCAGTGTGTCTCTTGAGCCTTCACATCAAGAACAGTGTGCCCAGCAGGACTAGATAAATTATCATCCCCCTGTACTCAGCACTAGTGAGGCCTCATCTTGAGCATTGGTGTCAACATGGGGCACCTCTATACAAGAAGGACATTGAGATGCTGGAGTGGCTCCAAAGAAGAGTAATGAAGCTGGTGAAAGGCCTGGAGGACAGGTCTGAGAAGCAGCTGAGGGAACTGGGATTGTTTAGCCTGGGGAAAAGGAAGCTGTAGAGAGACCTGATTGCTGTCTGCAACTACCTGAAAGGTAGGAGGTGGGGAGTGGTCTGTTCTCCCAAGTCACTACCTACAGGACCAGAGGAATTGGCCTTGTGTTGTGCCAGGTGAGGTTTAGATTGGACATCAGTAAAACTGTCTTCTCTGACAGAGTGGTCAGGGCTTGGAATAAGCTGCCCAGAGAGCTGATGGAGTTGCTGCCTGGAGGGGTTCATAAAACATAGAGATGTGGCACTAGGAAACATGGTTTAGTGGGCAGGATTGGTTGGGTTGGTGGTTGGACTTGGTGATCTTGGAGGTCTCTTCCAATCGTAATGATTCTATGCTAGTTTTTGACAGGAAGCTCACTAGATGTGGATGTCATACCAATACCCTCTCATCAGAGGAAAGAAATGATCCTGCTTTTCTACCTAGATGATGTAGATGGAAAGTAGCTAATAGTGATAAATCTATCATAAGGCTCTCTACTATTGTTCCCTTAGCCTGGATAGACAGAGAAAATGTGTGAGATCTAGCAAGGCATTCTTTGAAGATACTAGATTGCCCACACAACTCCTGACTGCAGAATAGCCCAAGATGTCACTGCTTGAATACAGAGAGTAGGGCATCATGGGGAGCATGATTGATCCTCACTCTCCCAAGTTTTCCTTAACAGATGTCTTCAAGACAGTGGTGGAAGTGGCTGATGCCTCTGCATGATGGAGGGTAGTGAAAATCTTTTGTTTGGTATCATTGATTTTTTTTTTCTTAATCATCTTAGAACAGGGAGAAAACAACTTTGAAATGAGCTAAGAGAAAGGAAAATTAAAATTCCATGGTTTAAAATAGTTTCTGAAAAATGTAGGCTTTTCCTTTTTACTATCATAGAAACAATTTTCCAGGTTACCAAGACAACTACTTCAATCAATTTACCTGGCTGGAAGGTTAATGTTTCTTTGAATTGCAAACGACTGTGGTGAACCTTCTCTCTCCTTGGACCCAGCTGCCTAAACACTGTAAAGAGAAGGCTGAACATGGGACAGAGATGGCCTTGGCAGGGACACTGGAAAGTAGGACATGCACTCTGGGCCAACTCTTTCTGTAGAGGAAGCCATGTGAAAGCACAGACACATGGAGGAAGTCACAAGTGTAACTGGGAGCGGAACTGGGTCTCGTACTTGCAGAGTTGCCTAAGCTGCTTTTTCTGTCAAGACTAGCAGTTATCTGGGCTCCCTCATGGGTTTTTTACCTCTGTTACTTAAAGCAAGTGAATGTCCATCTGAGGTCTAGAAAACCCCAGAACTTTATGCTTACACTTACCAAACTTAAAAAACCCACCAAAGCATCAAAGCACCGGTGTGGCCCATGGAGGATTGCACTGGGAAGCATTCCTCTAATCATGAAAACCCACCAGAACACAAAGTTCTATTGTGTGAAACTTGGCAGTGTGAGGGGTGGTGTGCCTTAAGTCTGGCTGGAGGGGAGGGTGGATGTTGCAGAGGTGCTATGAGAAGTGGTTCTGCCATGAGTTGTCAGCAGCAGAGATCATGTCAATGAATTCTGACACTAGAGGTGTGTTACCACTTCTTTGTCTCCCCCAAATCAGGAGACAGCAGAATCAGGACCATCTGACAGGTTTTATGAGTCTCACGGGTGGGTAGAACTTAACGTCCCTTGGTGGACAGTCAGCTGGTTACAAGG
The DNA here is from genome assembly GCA_013397515.1 of Upupa epops. Taxonomy (NCBI): domain Eukaryota; kingdom Metazoa; phylum Chordata; class Aves; order Bucerotiformes; family Upupidae; genus Upupa; species Upupa epops. Next base: position 46,197 of record VZRI01007263.1, read on the forward strand.
AAATTTCCTGTGACAGGAAATGGTCCAGTTGCAGGTGCTCCCCCCACTCAGAGCAGAGCCATGGCTCTGCCAATGCTTCCTGGCATATCCTTCACATTGTACCTTGGCAAAACATAGCATCCATTTGTGTGACTTCTTAGAACTATATCGTGGCTGACCTAAAAGGAAACAAACTAACCTTGGCAATGAATGTCCCAGGATTGCTGATCCTGTGAACTGCAAAAGCTCTAACGCTGTGCCCTGTTTTTGCAAGTACAAACCTAGATAGATAATGTAAAGGATTGATTCTAAAGGCATTCCTTAGTGTCATAGGTCCTATTGAAAAAGAACAAACAACAAACCCAAACAACTTCTTTGTAAAGAAGCTTTCCACAAGTTCCTGTGTAAGCATTTGGCTAAATCATTTGGTGGTGTCTTATTAATGTGGCTTAGTGTCTGTTTTCTGAATAATGCTCATTAGAGGCTAAGCCTTACTGCTCTATTTTTGAAAGGAAAATGTTTAAAGAACAGATGAGAAATGCTTGCAAATCATTCACTTTACTGACAGCTGCCACTTAAGTTTGACAAATCTATTTGTACCCTGGTGATAGATGTGAATTCTTCAGATCTCAGCTTGAATATAGTACAATAAACCTTGATGGATGGGTCTACAGACTAGTGGTTTAGGAGTGTTTTCCTGTAAACATCTGAAGTCCTCAGGACCCTTAACTCTGTGTACCAATCATGTGTTTGCCAGTCTGTGCAAAGAAAGGAGTCAGCATTGCCAGTCAGCTGTATACTGTGCTGTCAATAGAGTGCTAAGTCATGCTGGAAATCTCTAAGCTTTTTATTTGGGCACTTAACTAGTCACAGTGATACTGCTTGCAATAAATCAGGAAGACAATATAAGAATCGCGTGAATTTGTAGGTTGAGGGCAGATTCCCAGGCCAAATATGTGTTGCACAATTACTTCCTCTTCTGGAAAGTTGGTGCAAAGTGTTTAGCTCAATTATTTATTCCCAGACAAGATATCTTAAGGTTTCTCCATGCACATACATGCACCATGAGATGTGTTTGGGTTTTCTATAAACAAAGAAGCCTACAAATTGCTGTATTCAATGGTCTTACTGAAACTAAAACCAACAAAGTGTTATTTATTGTTGTGCATAAATATTTCCCTGTAAAGAATTGTGATGTATGTGCAGAAATATTATGGAGCTTGTGGTTTGGGAAAGATGTCTTGGCATTATTTGCAGAGGTGAAAATCACAAAATCACAGAATTGTTTGGGTAGGGAAAGACCTTCAAGCTCATCGAGTCCAACCATTAATCCAACTGTCCCAAGGCAACCACTAAACCCTGTCCCTGAGCTCCAGATCTCCCCAACTCTGAAACCCGTCTACGGATGGTGATTCAACTCTCTCCCTGGGCAGCCTGTTCCAAGGCCTAAGGACCCTTTCCATGGAGAAGATTTTCCTCATGTCTAACCTAAACTTCATGTGCTACAGCTCAAGGCCATTTCCTCTTGCTCTATCACTCTAGTGAGGAAATAGAGAGGGTCTACTCTGCTTGTGCATAGGGGACAACTTTATTTCCGGAGGTGTGCAGACATAAGCAGTAAAATCAGGAATATTTCCTATAAAGGCTGCCAAACCTTTATGTGGTTTCCTCTTGTATCTCTGCTCCGAGCAAGTATAAGCTTGAATGTCTTTGTTCTAAGATGTCTGCAATATACTGGAGACTGCTTTTGTAAAACCTAGTAACGGGGCAGTTTTAACCCACCTCACCAAACAAACCTCTTAGTTTGTGTCTGGAAGCTTAATTTTTCCTTGGCTGATAAGAACTCCTTTGTAACCTGCCAATAAATATCTCAATAATGCCTATAAGAGCTTTTGCTCCTATCAAAAAGACTTGGAGTTATTTAAGAGCTCTGTGTTATTGCTACCTTGGATAAAGGCCCAGACAGCTTGAAATATCTGAAATAAAAAAATAATTAAATAAAACCCAACTCCACCCCTCATCCTGACAAGTATTTACTGAGTCAGAGGTCACTGTTAGTTAAAATTTAAGTGAAACAATGGCTTCATATTTATTAGAGCATCTTATTCTGGCAAAATTAAAATAGATTATGAGAAATAAAGTAGAAACTTGCTTTGATGTGGATTGTGAGGATATGAACTGGCTTTTATCTTGTCAACCACATGGCTTAAATTAGAGGTATCAGCAGTCCTCCTGCTTCCCTGGAGGTTGTAGTTTCAAAATAGATGGGCTCAGATAAAAATACACTGCCTTTACTGCTCTGGCACAAATTTATTTTGTTTCTAAGGGCACTTTAAATTTAGCAGGCTCAATCGATTTATTCCACTGGATTGAGTAAGACACCTTGGCTGGAAATCCCACTATGTCACAAGGTTTGCAGGAAGTTGTTGGTCTCGTTTCACTGCTGCTGGGTGATGGGTTTGTAAGACTTTATTTCCCTGAGGAAAAAATATAAACTGAAGTCTGTCTTTCCAGACTGTATGTATGATATAAAGGGAAACTAAACTCACAAACTGGCCAAAGTAGGAGATAGTCATCACATATCCTTTTGTGGCCAAACAATCCCTAATTTTTAAGCAATATTGGTCCTATCCCATCACTTTTATTCCCACCCATGACTAGAATTAGCAGGATTTGTTTTAAATAGAAACATACGCAGTTTTATTTTGCACTGAGGGTTAAAAATGAAGGTATTTGTTTGGGACAGGACTTGTGCCATGCCTGGTCCCTATAAGTCTGCCTTTGCTCTAGTGGTGTAGTCAGATGAGTGTTACTAAGGGAGATCACTGCCTCATTCATTCACAAGCCGGGAAGGGAAATATTCCAGCTGAGTCATGCTTATAAGTATTTTTCTTGCTCCTCCTCCACTCATCTCAGCTCCTCCTCCCGTGCTGCTGGAGGCTACTATATTTAAACAGCGCTCTTCAAGCAGAGGCAGGATTCAAGGCTTGCAGCGTGGTTGGCTTTGCTGTCTGTGCCGGCATTTTCATAAGGCTCCCACTTCTCATTGTACCTGCTGCTGAAGGTAAGGAGGAGATAAGTAAATGTAGAGAGTTCTTGGAATACCATTACATCCCTTTCGGGGAGGGGGGGGCTTTTAGACAGTTATTGCTGTCCTGTACCAGAAAGTTGAACTTTTCGCCCCACTTAACTTTGGGCTAACTGTCCTGGCATATAACAGGAGTAACACAACTAGGAGGGGAAACAAATTTCTGGAACCTGTAGGTTGGAATAAGATGTGAAAGCTGTGGGTTTCTATGTTTTTAACAGCACTAATGAATTCAGTTTTTAAAACTGCTGGTGGAATGAATGGGTTGATGAAATGAAGCTAAAGAAAAATGTTGTGTTCATGTTAGAATAGTCCTTCTGTGAAGCTGAGTGCCATGGTACCTCTTCCAGTCTCTTCCATTATTTATACCTTCTTTGCACTGCTCTCTTTACGTCTCCCCATGTCCTTGCTGGTCCTTGCTTAAGCAAAAGTCTCAATGAGGTTACAGGGAGAGCTACTTGCATCTGGCTGACGTAACCTTTTAATTTCTGCCAAAGATCACCTAGAGCTGTTGTCTTGATAAATGAATCTCTGCTTTTTCTTTTATTCACTTTAAAACCTGTTTCAGTTGTGCAGACTGGAACTACCATGGGCCACTCTGCTTCACCTGATGTAAATGTTAATCCCTTCAGGATTGAGACTGGCTCGGGAAGATCTGTAGAGTTTGGTCCAGAATGAACTGGAGGCTTCACCAAGCCAGAACAGTTGTGTAATATCACAGAGGCACTGAAATCCTCTGGAGGAGATGAATTGTGGATCTCAAGGAATGCTTCCAAGCAAAGAGGAGGAAAGAGACACCCATTTAAAGTAGGAAGCCTAAAGCAAGAGCCAAAGCAGTGTCACTAGGCTGACAACATGCAAGTGTCCAGCAGCCTACTCTGCATAAAAGGAGGGTGAGAAGAGCAGTCTTGGGTTTCTTGCTGTCTCAGACTTTCTCTTGCTGCTGACTAGCTCTGCATAGATTTGAAATGAGTTTCAGTGTCCGGTACACTCTTCCCTAGCCTCTGCAAGAACAGGCTTTCTTCTAGTATGCTGTATGAGTTATCAAGGTGTATGTGGTCCCCTGATTCTACTGGCAGGAAAAGTGACTGTTTGGCCTGAAATGGAAATCAAAGAGTCATAGAATCATTAGGGGAAATGCTTGAGATGCTCCAAGCTCAGGTCTACCCACAGACGTCAAACATTACAGCTGTGCCCAACCTGTAGGTTAAACCAGACTCAGCATCTGGCTCCCCTTCTAGTTAAAAAGGAGAAAATGAATTAGAGATGGCAGCTATAGCATGTAGAAGGTCTTCTACCATTTGTAGATACATGCTAAGAGGAACAGAAGTATCTCTGATAATCTAGTGTTGATAGAATTACCCAGTGTTTAAAAGTTCAAGAAACAATGCGTAGGTGCTAAAACATCCATTATGAGGTTTTGTGTGCCCAGATCCTAAATAAAACAAACAAAACTGGTGGTATATGTGCATGGATCTAGTAATTTCATCAGACTAACAAGTGTGCTCCTCTATCCGTTAAGGTTTGGTCTCATTCCAGCAACTGCTCCTTTTTCATATGTCTTAAGGTACAGAAAAGAGAAGGGTGAAATGAGGCGAACGTTATCACTGAGCCAGCGGCTGCTGGCTTTGCTCTCTATCAGGGTGGCATAGAGTGGCATAGTGTGGTGGCTGGGATCCAAGGCAACCTTTCTCCAAAGCAAACAGGACTGCCAGCCTCATTTTTGTCATCTTATGGCTTTTTTGTCCCCTTCAGGCTCCCCTGCAAGAATGCTGGCACACAGTGGCATAACTTTGCACCCAAGTCTCACAAGCAAGTTTGTAGGCTTGTTCTTTACATGCTGGTTTTGCTCTCCTGGAACTGTTGCCATGTACTCAATGGACTTAGTTCAGCAGCCCTTGCTTATGGCAAAAATCCTATGGGTGTTGCTGGGTTACCACTGTCTACAGAGTGCACAGAGGCTTCTCGTGCATGCTGCCAGGGAGTATCATGGAGCAGAAACCTGGAAGATTTTCCAGAGATCTTGCTTCCTTCTCCCTTACTCCCAGTAGTTTCACAGAAATAAGATGTGTACTCTGTGTTAGGAAAAATTAGAGAACTTGACTTCCTGAGTAGTGCAGCTGTGGAGAGGAATTTGTGTTACCATGGAGAAGAAACCTCTGCTAATCTTCAGATAGGTGCTGTGGTTTGGTGGGTGTGAGGGTTGAGACCCTACTGGTTGCGCCAGTGTCCTGTTCTTTTAGTGTCTCTGGCCATCCCTAGTGATAGTGCTGAATTCTACCAATTGCAGCTCTGCAGCTTTGTAGTAGGGAATTACTTGGGGTTACATTGACACAAGTCTGAAGATGGTGCAGGTTTTGGTTCATGTGGTGGAACCTACCCAAAAGTGTGGGGAAATCCTTGGCCAGTTAGGATGTGCTCCTGCAGCTGCCAGGCTTGGGTTAAATGTGCCTTGAGGGGTTGGTGGGTGCTGTGGTGTGGACACGTGGCGTGCCTAAGGTGTACGTTTGCTGTAATGTATGCCTGTGAGAACAAATGAAACTGGGAACCTCTGTGTCCTTGAAATCCATGTCTCTTCAAAGCTGGATGCTTGAAATGACTTAAAGTGGGACTGTTGAGTTCTTGCCCTGTTAGGCAAACTGCATCAGAATCTTAGACTAGTGCTTGGTTCAGTGGTAACAGGCAGCCAGTGCTGCTTGGTGTGATCCAAAACTGGGAATAAAGCTGCTAGTTTTGCACTTTGGTTGTACAGCTTTTTCATGTGCCTCTTGAGTTTGATGTTCTCTTGGAACAGCTCTGTCTAGCCCAGCAATGCTTGTATATTGGTGTGTGTCATAGGAAGGAATTTAGATCCCAGAAAGAAATTCCTCCCTATGAGGATGCTGAGGTGCTAGAACAGGCTGCCCAGTGAGGCTGTGGCTGCTCCATCACTGGCAGTGTTCAAGGCCAGGTTGGATGGGGCTCTGGGCAACCTGATCTGGTGAGAGGTGTCCCTGCCCATGGCAGGGGTTGGGACTGGATGATCTCTGATCTCTCTTCCAACCCAACACAGTTCATGATATGAGAAGTGTCACATCCTTGCAGACAAATGCACTCAAGACTCCTCCTGAAGCCTGTGATCCTCAAATGCCTATACTCCTATGTGGATTTCTGGCTGCTCATTCAATTACCAGGGTTTAACTGCATTAGCTGTAGCTGCTAGTGATGTAGGTGTCAGGATTAAAGTGGAACATTACGCTTGTGGGATGGCATCTGCTACCATACCTGTGTCAAAGTCAATGACACGCCAGGCCTTATGGAAGCATGCAGTGTGCTTGCCAAGGATCTTTTTGCACTGGAGAAGGGTGTGGAAGGCCTGTCCTGCTGAACAAAGTAATCCTATTGAGTGGAGTTTTTTACCCTTAGCTTTCCAAAATGAGAATAGGGATTTTAGGAAATTCTCTTCTCTGTAGAATAACAGAAAAGCTCATGCTGAACTCCAAAACTCATGCTTATTGGGGTAAAAATAACTTCAGAGTTGTCTGGATCAGTGACAGAATAGTTCAATTCCCTGGAGGAGCAAGGAACTCAGTATTTGATGTGGTAGGAATGCAGCTGGAATGGCAAAAAAACCTTTGATTCCTTGTTCATTGACTATCTGCATAATGATTGCTTTTGTAACTTCCACCCTAAAGCCACCTGAGTCTCAGTATACTGAGACTGTATCTTTTGTTTTAAGAACTATTATTTGTCTGGTCAGACCTAGAATACTGTTTTCAGGGAAATTAAGAAGGTTCAGGAGCTAAACCAAAAAAACCCAAACACCAAACACCAACCCCTCTAGTGATGGAATGGAACGTGTTTGAAAATGAAGCCAGGGACGCCAAGCCTCTGGGCAGAATCTTAAACGAGGTTTGTTCTACTCGACACTGAATGCACAAGCCACTTCAAAAGGTGCAATGTGTTCATGATAATTAGGACAATTTTCTACACAGTATAGGCAGAAGCCAAGTTTTCATTAAGAAGCTGCAATGCTTCGTTTACTGCAGTTGGAGGGTCGCCAGCTTTTCTGGAGGGATTTCAATTCATGTATGGAAGAGAGAGTTAAGAGTTCTCTCCCTCTTTGTGATGTATAATCAAGGAATCATCCTTCGGTTTAGGGAGTGGGAGAACGAGATAAGTAGAGCCATCCTAAGCGTTGAACAAATAATTTAGAAATAATTTAGATCAACCTGGGTTTGTAGGCATGGAAAGTCACTGTTGAGGGTTTTTTGGGTCAAAAAACCTCAAATAATGAAACTTACTTGTTTTTAACAGAGAGATTCCAGGACCTAAATGCTTCCAGACAGGCAGATGTACGCATTATGGACCAGACCCCAAAACAAGACGGGGTTCAAGACGCTGCCTGTTGTGATCATAGGTAAGGTTTCTCTGGCAAGCATTACTGTGTCCTCTCCTGCTGTTGTTGCATTGGACTTGCTTTCTTCAGCTCTTGTTCCACATGTTCCTTCTGAAACCAGGACTGCCTGGCTGCTGTTACAGCACACTTTCCCCAGTGGTCACATTTTCTCTAGTACTAAGACCAGCTAAGATATGAGGAAAGTAGAGAACCAGGTGTCTGACACACTGGACCACAGACCTCTTACACATTTCTCATCCCTATAGAAAAATTGGTAACACTGAGGGCATTGGTTCAGCTGAACCTGACTTTTCCCTGGGTAATTTAGAAAGGTCTGACACCTTTAAAACCGTACAGTTGGTTTCACACAACTCAGTGTGAGGTGATTTCCTGTGTGCTTGAGTTGGAGGTGTGTATTTAGAAGGGTGCTCTGGATGTCAAAGCTTCTTGAATATTTTCAGATTTAAAACAAGTCACTGATTTTATACAGATTTAACAGAATGGTAAAAAGCTTGGGGTTTCCACCATTGTGTAGTAACTGTCTTGATTGCCTTGCAAGAGCAGAGCTTTGTAGTGTGAGGTTGCTCTTGGGGCAAAGTGCAAGTAGTGAAGTTGGCACCTTCCCCTCTATGAACGCTCATGAACTGCTCTGAGTGAGTGCAGCTGCTGGACACCGTTCATCAGAGCATGTGTTGAAGTGATTTGCAGTGTTGGGTTCCTTCCATATCAGTCATCTGATTTATAGCACCCGTGAGAGCCGGTGCAAAGCCAGTGCTCCACTGAGATCCTGCTGCATTGAGGCTACAAGGACACGACTACTAGCAGGTTCCAGGCTGAGTGTGACTTTGTACTGCACAGTTGTACCAGTCTGTATGTGGAGGGAGGTTATTCTGTGTCCCCAGATGTGCACTCAGGGGAGGCTGCTGGCCTGAAGCAGCTCAGCTGTTTCACTGCAGCTGGACATGGAATGCAGGTTCTCCAGCTGCTGCCCCAGGCCCTGCTCCAGAAGGACTGAGGATTCTCCCTGCTGTGCTGGCATCCACATGAAAGCAGATGCTTTCTAGAACAGTTTGAGCCCCAGCAGCAGCTGTACTGCTCACTATCCATATCAAGCTTACATGTGCTTCAGTGTAAACCCTCTGGGTGTGTTGCTGAGAGTTGTGCGCTTGGGTGATTTGAGCTTGGCTTATCTACCAAAGCAAGGAGGTAACCTGAGACGTTATGTTTTACTATAGCTGCAGTTTAGTTGGCTTTTAAGTCTCTGTTGCTGTTGGTTTTTGAGAACTTTCCTGCAGGCGGAATATCCCAACAGCGACCTGCTGATGCTGGTCCTTGCTCAGCACAGCAGACTTTGACCTCAGTTGTGATATGTTGTGCCTTTCACATAGCTCAGCTCACTGTCAGCTTCACAGCTTGACCCTCCCTCATTCTTGCATCCCCAAGAAGCAGCCTTTGCTTTGGTTGCTCATGTGTGCAGGGTGGATAGTGTGTCAGCACTGTCACTCCAGTGCTCCTCCCTGCCTTCGTCACTGTGTTAGGTGGTGGTTAGTCACAGACAAGTGAGTAGTAGCCACAGAGGCTGACACTTTGTTGTGCAAACACTGTAAAATATTAAACACGCTGGAGAACAGCCATGTGAAAACTTTCCATGGGCTGCTCTCCCTGGCAAGAGAGTCAAATAGATCAAGTTTGTCTCCCTGGCTGTTGCATGGTCAACAGGAGGAGCTTGGTCATGCAGCTGCCTGACCAAAGTGCTGTGCTCTGGGGGCTTCTGTTGGCATGGCAGAGAGACTGTTTTTCTCAACATGCTGCCTGCCAACCAAGGTCAGGCTGGTTCCCATTTGGAAGTGACCACAGGACCTGTTAGTTCAAACTTACAAAACCCAACTTACAGATGGGTTTTCTTACTGAGCAGAGCTGCTTCCCTTCACTTTCATAGTCAGTCTACTTTTTTTTTTCTCATTGTGGACTTACTGTGTGTGTGAAATGCGCACAGAGCTGAGGTCTGCAGTCACTATGTGACCAACTTCTAAACTTCTAAAGAAGTTAAGGAGCAATAATTCATCAGTGTGCTGGATACTTCAGACCTCATCAGGTGAGGTTAACCTCTGGCTTCTTTAACCCTATGTCACTTCATCAAGTTCTGAAGACACTGCAATGCAAATAATTACAACTGAGGAGAACAAGGGGACATACTGAGGGTGAAATGACTTCCCTAACTGCATTCAGTAGGCCAGGATCAACCTGGAATAGGAAGTCCCCTGTACCCTTAGCAATGCCCTATCTCAAAAGTCCTCAAAGGACTGCTCTTTCTGCAGGACTATAAATTCTTCTCCATTGTGTCTTTTCAGGGAATGGACCTTCAGGAATCTGTCTCTCATATTTGCTGTCAGGCTACATCCCTTACTTTAAGAGAGGCTCACTTCATCCTAATCCCATTCTTCAGAGGAAACTGGAAGAGACACCGGATGTCTCCATTCTGGACCAGGTTTGTGTAAGGAGAAACAGTAAAACATCCCAGCAAACCATCCTATGTGTTTTGATAACCACCATTTGAATTCTCAGAGTGCACAGGCAGAATGAGCCTTAAAACAAGTACTTTTAGCTGTCCAGTTCTCTCTTGTATGAAATGCCAGCAATGCTGCTGAGACCCTTGAGGCAGTTCTCTGGCACTAACCATAAATGAGTTTCACAGAACACTGGAACCACTTACTGGGGATATTGGAGTTACAAGCCGTCTGCTCATACTGGCATTTTGAGCAACTGATCTGCCTCTCTTTAGGATTTGGATTATCTGTCTGAAGGCTTGGAGGGACGATCCCACAGCCCTGTGGCTCTTCTGTTTGATACCCTTCAGCGTCCAGACACAGACTTCGGTGGAACAGCAGAATCAGTCCTCACTTGGTGGCACGAGACCAACAGAGCCATCCCCCACCTGGTCCTTGGCAGAAACGCTCCTGGAGGTGCCTGGCATGTATGTGAGCTTCTAATATAACTGCTTAGGTCTGCATGTGCTGACTGGAGAGCAGCTAGATGTGGTGACTGGAGAGGCAAAATCTCCTCTCATACTCCAGTCAGGCATATTCAACTTTATGCATTTAGACAAGCAGAAGTGTAAAAGGAAGACAAGCAACAGAGGTATTTATTTCTAGTCCATTGTTCTCCTTTGGAGAACACGAATAATTTTATCTGTGACAGCAGACCAGTAGAAATCTGTGTAGTTTTGAGACCTGACAATATTGTGTTTCACTTCTTTTGTTACTGAAAGTCATTTTACTGTGTTTCTCATTCCAGTCTATTGAGGGCTCTATGATTACCTTGAGCAAGGGGGAATGGATGGGACTCCCAGATCTCCCGTTCAAAGAGTGGCTAAAGCAAAAGAAAAGGTAAGGGACCTATGGTGTGAATATCCAGAGCTTAAGAACTTGCAGTGGTTTCTAGTGAGAGAGAAGACATCCCGACCTCCTCTGAAGCCCATTCTGCATTCAGTGATTTGAGTGAAGTCTGCAGTGCTACTTGGGATGTGTCATTCTCAGCATATGTCAGAGAGGTGGATCACAGTAACTGAGTTCTGAATAGAGCTTAGGAAAGGCCTGGGCATCTGATTTGTGTGTTTGCTGCTTCTGTCCCCACTGATGAGTCTAGTCAGCTCAGCCACTGAGTGGCTTTGGCTCTTGAGAAGTGTAAAAATTAATCTTAAAAGGTCCAAGAGTTAAAACTAAAAATGTGAGGGGAAAGGGTGAGCACCCATGTTCTTAGGGGTGGGATTCATGCTGGAGAAAGCTGCCTCTGTTCAGCAGCTGGGGACCCAGAATAACTTTGCTGAAGTCGGGGAAAGCAGATAAGTCAGGATCGATGGCTCTAGGATAGTCAGTGGAAGAAGAGAGAAATTCCAGGCTCTTACTTAACCACCGCTTGACCTTTGCCTGCACTATATTGCAGAGGCCTCAGAAACAATAGAGCCACAGCAGAAGACATTGCTCAATATTACCAACAGTATGTGCTGAAGAAAGGACTGCAGAAGAATTTCAAATGCGGCACTGTTGTGACTGCAGTGAGAAAAGTGAGCACAGAAAGCATTTCCAGCCATCCCCAAAATGATCTGCAGGAGGATGGTGACTCACTCTGGAACTCCACTGAGAAAAGGGCAGACATCTTTCAGGTGGACGGATTTTTCAAAAGTGTAAATGGTGATAAAGAGCCCTTCTCTATCTATGCAGAGAACGTGGTCTTAGCTACAGGAACATATGATAGTCCTACTTGGCTTGGGGTCAAGGGAGAGAATCTTTCCTATGTATATCACCAGCTGTCTGCCCTAGAGGAAGCAGTGAAGAATGGCAGCATTGGCATCATGTCAGACCCAGTCTTGATTGTAGGTGCTGGCCTGACAGCTGCTGATGCAATTCTGTTCGCTCACCATTGCAATATTCCTGTAATCCATGCTTTTCGGAGACGGGTCAGTGACCCAGGTCTTATTTTTAACCAGCTTCCCAAAGTGATGTATCCTGAATACCACAAAGTCCACCAGATGATGAAGGAGCAGACAGCTGCTTGCGCTGGGCCCTATGAGTCTTACATTAGCCTTCCTGAGCATCACGTACTCTCCTTTGGCAAGGACAAGAAATGCATCCTTCAAGACAAGAATGGCTATCAGAAAGTTTATAAAGTTTCCATGGCCCTTGTTCTAACTGGTGCAAACCCCAACCTCTCCTTTCTGCCAAATAATGGCATTGACTTGGCAATGAACAGTGACCAACCAGTCAATCCCAAGAGGAATCCCATAGACATTGACCCATTTACCTACGAATGCTCTCAAGAGAAAGGGCTTTACGCTCTAGGACCTCTAGCTGGGGATAACTTTGTCCGCTTCGTGCAGGGGGGAGCTCTGGCTGTTGCCAGCTCTCTGTTGAAGAAAGCAAACAAGAATCCCCCCTAACCAACAAACCAAATGCTGCATGACTGAGCCTGAAGGGGTTGCTGCTGATTTGTTAGCAAACAAGTCATCTGATTTGTACATCCGCAAATCCAAAACCTATTCCTGGCAGGCTCCAAGGTTGTGCAGGGAGTTACCAAGCTCTTGCTGAGTTATTTGAGAAGACGAAATCACCCCACAGTGGGTTTCACACCTGGCAGTACCTTCAGTCCTGGGGATTCAGCTCCTTTCCGGCAGAGACATGTACAAATGCTCCAGGGGCTTTGAGTCTGATGTCTGGAGAAGCAGAGGGTTAAGATAGTGATGGCTCTTTGGGACAACACCTTTTATCCAGGTCGCTGAAAATTGAACTGGGGAACAATCAGTGTTAGTTCTTTCCACACAGACAGTGTCTACCAGTGCCTTAGTGGGTTTTTTCATGGAACAAAGCCAACATACTCTTACTTGCTCCTGTGGCTTGGCTGGATGCTCTTATTAGACAAGAGAGATCACTGAAAGGTTCCTCTGTGGAATCCCTTCATTCTCTGTAAGTAAAAACTGGCACAACCAGTCAAAACTGCCTCACTGACACCAGTAACAAATAAGTGTATGTTTGTGTAGCCATGAGATTCCTGTGATGGTTGTTCCTCTGTCCCGAGAAGGAATTAGATTTACACTTTGGTTTTCCTTGTTGTAGCTTTCCACTCACTTAAATCCTAAACCTGTGATAGACAACCTCTTGGCAGCTGCTGTGGGGACAGCAGAGCTAAAGGGGAGCTACTGCTCTGTCTGGGTGCTGTTGGGGACGTCTACACAGAGTATTTCAGGAAGATGCAATATGTTACCTATTGTGAATTTCTAGCGTAATGTGATTTATTTTTTTTATACTGTTTGTGTAAAGAGGAGTTGGGCACAGTCACTTTGGATAGATTTATGCTCTATGCAACAAATACTTTTTTTTAAAATACCGGTTTTCTAAAAGATTTTTTGTAATTGGGAAAATGTTTTGTAAGGGGCTTTCAGTCAGGGGGTTGAGTGAGCTGGGGGCAGGCAGTAGCATTCTCAGACCTGCAGGGCTTTTCATACACCTCAGGAAAAAGTCATAGTTGACCTTTGTTGTGAAGACAGACCCTGCTCCCTGCACTGCACTGAAACTTCAGGACATGACAGGATGTTTCCTGTGTCTCTGGAGACCCAAGTGTGTGGAGACAGCGGCTGTTTGTAAATGAATTGGCCTCAGGTTGAGGTGTGGAAGGAGCCGATCTGTGGTCTTACTCTATTGCACTTGAATATTTTTGCCACTGATTGTTCTTGTACAAAATTTTTCAATAAAGGGATTTCAGGCTTATTCTGTGTCTGTGTCTGTGCATGTGTGTTAACTTTGAACTTCTGGTCCAGAGAAGATCTCATGGGCTTCTTTGTAGGCACCAGGGGGTGGTTTGTGCTTGCTAACTCCTGTATCTTCTCAGTCCCTAGGGGCACAGCACTATGGATTTGTTCTCCATATCTTCCTTTCCCCAGGAGGATCAAGAACTCCATGCTTTGGCAGTGTCAGTCTCTTGTGAGGCTAAAACCCAAACCCAAACTAAGTTCTTTGCCAAGCATGTTCTTGCCTGAGGTATCTTGGATCTCTTTTCTGTTAACTACTGTCTTCTGCCAGCTGGAAAAATCACAAATGAGAGCTTAGTCCAATAAATCCATAAGACAGTTTAAACCAGAAGGGACATTTGATAGTCTTTGATCCAACCTCACTAAAAATGTGAAGGTAGATCGGCCTGTCTGGTGCCTTGCTGGGGAAAGATTTCAGCAGCTTCTGGGATGGGAGACCTAGACAATGTATGACCACTTTTGGGAACTGTGGAGGGTTTGGGTTTTTGTTTTATTGGGGTTTTTTTCACTAGTTGAAATGTCCCTATTGCAGCTTAGCCATTGCCTCTTGGTTTGTTGTGTCGGTTTGGATTTGGTTTTGGGTTTTTTAATGCTGCCCAGATCTGAGAAGAGTCTGGCTTAATGTGTTAAAACACCAATCCTCATTCTTCTTTGAAGGCTGAGACTGGAGGGTTTTGTGGATGCAGGAGCATGCTCTGTGCAATTGCTTGCTGGCTGGAGGGGTGGCAGTGCCTTCAGGGTTCTATTTAGCAGCTTTGCACTGAAACAATGTGCTGGTTGTTCCCCTGAATTCATCGTCCTGGCAGTACAGGGATTCCTGAGCTGTCTTACAGGTTTTGGTGTTCTCAACACTGAGATGATTTTTTGCCCAACTTCAACTCCTCTTAGGAGCTGAGGTTGTGCTGTTCCTTTCCTGCAGCTGACCTTTGCTAGGGGAAAAAAAACCCCAGTGATTGATGTTCACTTTCCTAAAAATACCGATTTTGGCTGCGTCTCAAATTCCCACATCAAAAGCAAGCGGAGAACAAAAGCCAAGGGGCAGGAGGGAACGAGGCCATGGATTGGGCTGGTGGTGTCAAGTGAAACGTTCTTCCCACCATGAGGTCAAAGCCAGTGCTCGTGCTGATCATTCCTGCACCCCATATTACATTGCGCTGATCTAATTTGCCCTGCGCTCGGGAGCTCCTAACTAGGGCCTGTGTTGAGAAGAGCTTAGCTGGCTGTGTTAAAATAGCTAACTCTCTTGGCCAAGAGGGATGAGCTCATGGCCTGCCCTGGCTGGGATCAGAGTGGAAGGCATTTTTTTCCCTTAGAAAAGATCCTACATTCTGCCCTAGAGGGATCTTGGTAGTAGTGCTGATGGTTAACTCATCATTGAGTCCTCAGGGCAAGACTGTGGTGCTCATCCAACTTGTCACTCCATCCTCCATACCCAGGGAGGCAAATAGGATTTCTTGTTCCAAAACAATCTGCTGCGAGAGTCAACAGATCCCAGCTTTGTCATGTCTGGGCTTTGCCCTGAGCTGTAACCTTGACCTACAGCATGTGAGTGGAACAAGAGTATGAAGAGGCCTCCTGGGCCTTCTGCACATGACGCTGCTAAGAGGCGATGTCCAGGAAGGGGGTTGAATCCTCAGCCCTGAAGGTGTTTATAATCATGGAGATCTGGAGCCCAGGGACAGGGCAGTTGGATTAATGCCTGGAATCAGTGATCTAAATGGTACTGTGATTCTATGATCACTCTTCAAGGCCTGTGTCAGGCAGCCATTCTGCATCTTCCAGGGCTCCTCATCTTCCTTTCCTTTGCTCCCTGACCCAAGAGACCTCAGTTTGTGTCTTTGCAGAGCAAGCTCCTGAGACCTGCTAGCTCTTGCCAGGAGTGGCAGCAAATTATGCAGCCAGAACACACACAAGGGTTTGACGCTTACCAACCAGACCACAGAAGAAGGGAATTGTGTGTTGTGTTTTTTCACTGATTTCATTGTGCTGGTGAGTTCTTGCAGTCAAGGCTGATGCTTCAAAGAAATGCGCTGGCGGGTGGGGCAGAGCTGACTGTACATGTCCAAGCTCAGGGATGTTATTATGCAATTAACGTGCACACTTGAAGCTCCTACTTTTTGCTTCAGTGAAGGACTGACAAGATGTGTGAACAGGTTTGTTTGAGGTTCTGCTGCTTAGATGAAGGGAAGGCTACCTTCTTTTTAAAGAGATGCATCCACATGCCATGTGAATTGAAATTATTTCAGTGCAATTGTCTTGGGAAGACCTTCGGTAGCGTCACTTCTGGCCTGGCTGTTGAGCATAGAACTGAATCCAGCCAGTCTCGACCAGTATGCACTGCAGTATATCGCAAGCCTGATGATTAGATTACCTAAGTCTCAGCTTTACGAGGACCCTTAGGGAGCCGCCAGACTGTTGCAGACTGTGGTGGCTTAAATTAACCTGGCTGATTTGTGAAACACATATTTGTGAAACACACACATATATATATCTGGCAGCCAGAGCACTGCTGCAGAGAACTCCTGGGGTTGTATAACTAGGGGGCAGTCAGGGGCGTGGATGTGTTTTATGGGGCTCTTCTAGCTGGTTTTAAAGCTAGAGAAAAGCTGTAAGAAAAGGGAGTGAGAAATTCTGTTGCCATTATTGGCTGGATCCTGCTTTCTGTCAGAGCATGGGAAGCTGCACAGATCTGTTGTCTAGGAAGAGTTTCATTGGTCTCCCTGGGGGACAGATCCTTGGGATTTCTGCTGTGCACCCTGGAGACAGGGAGATCCTGTTGTTGTGTAAGAAGGAAAACACAGAATTATAGAATCATTTAGGCTGGAAAAGACCTTGATGCTCATCAGGTCCCACCATTAACCCAGCCATCCCAAGGCCACTGCTAAACCCTGTCCCTGAGCTGCAGATCTCCGTGACTTCAAAACACATCCAGGGATGGTGATTCCACCCCCTCCCTGGGCAGCCTGTTCCAAAGCCTGAGGACCCTTTCCATGGAGAACTTTTTCCTAATGTCCAGCCCTGGGACCTCTTACTCTTGTCCTGTCAGTTGTATCACAACCTCTCACAGCGTTTCTGCGTTTGACCATATGAATGTGTCCTGCTCTGTGCAGGTACGTATATTAAAGAGCTTGGCTCAGAGAAGCATCACCTGCTAATCACGGATTTGCAGGAGCCTGTCAAGGAGGAGCAGAGAAGGCAGCTCCCATGAACTTTCTGCAGACGGGGAAGGACAGATACCACAATTTTTTCTGGTGTCATTAATTTCTTGGAAGTTCTGTGAATTTTATGGGTAGACTGCAGGAAAGTAGAAATGAGGGAGAGGAAAGGGAATCCTGAGCTAGGCAGCATGGCCCAGCTCCATTACTGATATCATCAGCAGAAACTGAGAAACTGGGCTGGAAAGTGAAATTGCTGTTTATTAAAGGTATTTGCCCCACAAGTAACTTTCTACGTCTTGGTCTTGCTGGAAGCAAAACGGCTGGGAAAATAACAGTAAGAACCACCTTTCCCAGCTGGGACGTAGGTGCAAAGTGCTGCAGTTCCCTCTGAGCCAGATGTTTGATTAATGGGGTAAACAGAGCTGGTTTGCTGTGGGGTTAGTCCAGAAACAGGCCAGGGGCATTAGCTTGGTCAGATAGGGTCCAATTGTGAAGAGGCAGCTCAGGAGGAGGTGCGAGTGTGTGAAGGTACTACTGCTGGGTCAGTTTGAGGATGTTACACCGGGTAATCTCCAAATTCCAGCTGTGCTTCTATAGCCTTTTGCCAGGGAGACAAACGTTTTCCAGCAGCCATGCAAAGGGCAGGATGAAAATGAAATCATCCCTTTATGGCAAAGAAACTGAAAAGCAGGAGAGATTTTCTGCTTTGCTTTTTTTTTTGGTTTTTTTTGTTGTTACGAGACCACAGACACAGTTTCAAGCCTAAAATCATTCCATTTGTTTTGAGAACCAGCCCAGTGGAGCAAAAAAACCCCTCATTTGCAACTTGGCATTAATACCCGACTTATCCAGCATTACCGTAACTCCGAGTCAGCAGAGGTCCCGGAGGCCCAGATAAGCTTTCAAAGCTAATAAACCCACTGATGGATCCTTCTGCTGAAAAGGCCAGGGAATTGCTATGGTGGGGGGAAAAAAATGAAATCCCTCGGTGTTAATCTGGCACCATAAAAGGGCTGTTCAGTTTAAAGTTGAGCAAAACTAAGCAGTAGGAAGCTGAATGCAGCTGCCCCAGTGGCTGCATTGCCAGAAGGACTATGGCATGTGCCCATCCATTGCAGGGACATCCTGCTCTGGGGCCAAAGCAGCCACACAGGGGATGCATAGCCTTATCCAGCTGGGAGGGAATGGTGAGGTGTGATGGGCACCATAAAAAAGGGTGGGAGGACTTTTTCTTCCCAAGCTGAGTGATGAGCAGGGGCATTTCTGAGCAAATGTAACCTGGTGTCAAGTTTGTGCCATGCAGCTTCTGAGGAGCTCTGTGGGTGGGAGTTGCTGGAACTCACTCCCGTGAGGATGGTGGGTGCTGTGGTACTCCAGGGAACAGCTGAGGGTCTGGGAGGGTCTGTGTGTCCCACCTCTGCAGATGGGGAAGGTTTGGCAGGGTCTAACCCTGCACATAGAAAATGGAAGGAAAGGGCAACTGGAGTTATGGGGTACCCACTCCCCAGTAGTTTCCCTGCAGCTGGCTGGCAACGCAGGCATTTGCGCTGGCCATGAACACCACAGCCATGGCCAGAATGGCAGCAGCTTGTCCTGGCCACTGTGGTGGGAGCACTGATCTCAAGCCCAAGCTGCAATTCACATTTTCCACAAGCCCCTTCCAGCACCTCTTTGCCAGAGTCCTTTTCCCAGGGGTTGCTGGAGCAGTTTCCCCATAACTGCTGCTCTCCTCACAGTACCGCTGGCTGCTGCCCAGGAAGTTAAGTAATTAATCAGCAGCAACACACAGAGCAGTGAGTGGAGAGAGCAGTATTTTGTGTGAATGACTGACATGGGATTTACGCTGCCCCAACGAGCCCGTTCACAGCAACACCCCTCAGCCCCCCACATGCCACTTCTACCAAGTTTAAGCAAAGGAGATTTCCTAGGAGTGGGAATAATGAGAAGTTTTACTGGTTGGAGTATAACTGGGATGGCTTAAGGCTGGAGGTTCTTCTCTGTGGAAGCTTTGAAGTCTTCCCTGTTTTCCACAGAGGTGGAAGAAAAACCTTTTGTGGAAATTTCTCATTAGAAACAGAGACCAGGGCTTGATGGGGAGATCTGATGTTGTGGCAAATGCTGCAACCTTGGGGATTTTTTTGGTTTCTTTTTTTGGCTGGTGCTTCTATGTATTGATTCTGTGAGCATCTTCCATCTTCTCCTAAGTCACTGGCAATAGGATGAGACAAAACGGCCTCGAGTTGTGTCAGGAGAGGTTTAGGTTGGACATCAGGAAAAATTTATTCCCTGACAGAATGGTCAGGGATTGGAACAGGCTGCCCAGGGAGGGGTGGAATCACTGTCCTTGGAGGGGTTCAAAAGATGTGTACAATTGGTTTTTGGAAACCTGGTTTAGTGGCCATGGTGGGGTTGGGTTGACAGCTGGACTTGATGATCTTGGAGGTCTCTTCCAACCTTAATGATTCAGTGATCTTAAGGTTAAGGCTGAGAGTCGCTTCCAGATTTGTCCTTCACCAGAACTGGTTTCTGTGCCTTGCAGAGTTCTGGGTTTGGGGAACTGGTGGTGTTAAGAAGCACCAAACCCCGTCCCAGACAGTGCAGTGGCAGTCTGCAGCTGCTCATCGCTCTGTTTCACCATCATCCTGAGGTCGGCACAAATAAATTCACATTCCTGAAAAATATATTTATTTTATTTTTTCAGGAAGACGGAGAAGTGTGAGAGAAAGATAAAGTTATGTAAACAAATATTCTGTGGCTGACGAAACACCCCGAATGCCTCAGCCCCTGAGTCATCTGGATGTGACATAACAGGAGCTGGCCGGAGAGCTAGCTGAGTGGTTCTCACCCCAAAACAAAGGGAGGTGGAATTACCCGTTCCCAGGCTGCTGGTCCCTTGTGACCTTCCTCACGCTCTGCTACATCCATTTCCACCAAAAGGCTTTCTTTTATCCCATTCCTTTAAACAATGTAATGGATCTCCCTCCGTCTGTGCACTGGGAAGCCACACACTCACTGCAGAGGCAGCGATACAGCTCTGCCAGACCAAATCCCCCTTTGCCAGTGGAGTGTGAGCTGCTTCCCCAGTGTGTGGTGAGGAAAATTACAGGGCTCTGGAAGCAAACCTGCAGCTAGAACCATAAAGTCTAACTGCAGATAAAATCCATCATGGATTAACCTTTGTTCCCCTTACTCTTTGAATTTTTCCCCACAATAGTTTTTGAAAACCTCCCCAATTTCCCCCTGATATTCTTTGATCACTGCACTTTTAAGGGAAGTGGAAATGCAGAGAGCAAAAATGCTTTTCCTGTTAAGGACTGGGCAAGTGAACCCCAAATTCTCCCTCTTGACGAGGCTGGAAGGTTCCAACGGCCCCTGCTTGGTGAAGGAACTGGTAGGGTGCATTTTCCATACAGAGCTATGGTTTCCATGTGCCTCAGATTCCCCAATACTCTGGTTTGCCAGGGCAATATGTCCTGAATTATTTACAGCTTTGAAATCTATGGACATGGGAAAAGCTCAGCAAGAAGGTTGGGACTAACTCGGTGTGATTGAGCAAGCAGAGCAAAGAGGTGGATGGGAATGTTGCTTCTCTGATCGGTCAGAGGTAGAGCATCTAGTTCTTTTTCCCTTTTCTCTCACCCTGCAGCACATTGCTTCTAGCTCTAGGAGTCCTTGCTCTGTCCTGATGTGCTTCCAAAGACAGGAGCATTCAGGAAGTCTCGGTCCCCACAGACCAGGACTGGCAGCAGACGATGGGACAGATGCTGTGGGGTTCACAGCTCTTCCATGTCATTGTAGCGTCCTGGAAGGAGGCTGTAGAGAAGTGGGGCTTGGCCTCTTCTCCCAAGCAGCAAGTGACAGGACAAGAGGAAATGGCCTCAAGTTGCACCACTGGAAGTTTATGTTGGACACAAGAAGGAATTTCTTCCTGGACAGGGTCGCAGAATCACAGATTCACAGAACTATGGAGGCTGGAAAAGACCTCTAAGATCATCAGGTCTGGCCTATGACCTAACATCAGCACATCAGGCCTTGGAACAGGATGCCCAGGGAGGGGGTTGAATCACCATCCCTGGACAGGTTTCAAAGGTGTGGAGATGTGGAGCTTAGGGACAGGGTTTAGCGATGGCCTTGTGTAAGCATCCAGAAAAAGGGCCCTTTGTCTTGTCTCGGCCTGGCCTGATTAAGGACGGGCCTCCTCTCCCTGCCTTCGAGGGCAGAGTGTCAGCCATACGCAGCACTACAGTGTTCTCAGTCTTGAGAGTCCACCTGGCCCTATCTGGGATGTCAGTGACTGAACCTATTGACTTGATTATTGACTGTCCCTGGACATTACAGAGACAGCAGGACAGATTTGGCAACTTCTAAAGTGACAGAGGTCTCCTTTCTCTGGCTGCTTAATGGCAGGGGCTGATAAGGCAACGGTACCAGTCTCTACGAAGATTTGTGAGATGCTGCATTCTGGAAGCTGTGAGATCATTAGCTAATTAAGTGGTGCAGAGAGCTCTCCTGCGAGCACTAATTATTGAGAACTCACCAACCAGTACCAACTAATTAAACTAAGATTTTGAGACAAGAGACAGCAGCCTTGGCCTTGAGAAAGGAGAACAGAAAATTCAACTGTGAAGATGATCCCTGAACCTTGTTCTTAGGAAAGGAGGAGGGGAAAGGAGGACAAGGTATAAGATGGACTCACAGAAACTGCATGGGGGAGCCCCCCCACCAAAGAGCGACTGATTGTCAAAGAAGACTGCAGGGATGTTGGAGGGTTCACCAGGAACATGGGGACACCTAGGCTAAAGATTCCTGCAGTGGTATATTCCCCTCCTGTCTTTACTACACCACTCTTCTCTTCCCCTGTGTTCTTGTCTTGCTTCACCACTGTCTTTTCCTTCTTTCACATAGTATTGAACAGTAAAGCTGTGTTAATGCAGATACCTGGGTGCACTCATCTTAATTTTGCATTTTGAGAATCACAAGTTGGTCAGACCTCTCATGAATCTACTTTAATTTACAGATCGTGACACCTTGGGACAATTGGGTTAGTGGTTGGACTCGGTGGTCTTGGTGGTCCAAGCTAAACCATTCTACTATCTAGCATCAAGCTCTTTGCTGATGGAAATCCAGCAGAGTTCAGGTTTGCCATCGGTGTAGCTGTTTGTGTGTGGGGATGTGCTTGCTCTGTATGGTTTCCTCGTGCTGGTAGCCTTTAATTTCATCAGTTCAGAGCAGGTCTAAACAGATAATGGGGGGGACACGATGGCTTTCTCCAGGCCCTTTCTCAGCTTCCATTCTCTGCTGCTCCCCAGCTCTTACAAGGTATCTGGGCTCTTGCCCTCAGCTGTCACTTATGAACAAGTTCGACTTCACATCAAGCACATCCTCTCCCCATCCCCTAGATGCCTTGGTCCTCCCCAGACATTGGACTGAAACCACTGCCTGCGTTTTCTTTCATTTTCTGACAGCTTTTACAGAAACAGATGGAATTACCTGTCAATAACCCCAAAGAAGTCTGACTGATGGCCAAGCTTGGCTTCAAAGTCCTTACCGTGGACACAGGTAGGTATGAAGCCACTTTATGAGAAGTTCTGATGTGCCCTAGTGATGGTGGGCAGTCCCTGGTCCAGCAAACAGGGGAGCTGAAGGAAAGTCTGTAACAGGGCAGTAAAGGTGTACAGGACCAAAAGGTGACAAACCTGATGAAAATTAATGCATCTGAGCAAAGTTGTTTGGGTTTCAGCTGGAGGATGTGAAGGTGGCAGCTGCAGTAGTGGGCAGAGTGCTGGTGTGGAGGCTGCTGCCACATTAGCTCTGCTGGCACCCAGGCATGGGCCACAAACTGCTTGCTCTTCTGTAGATGAGACTTGCAGCATGTTTGTGAGGAAGAAGGAGGGAGATCATTACAGGGAGGTGGGAAATTGTTCCTTCTTTATAAAAATGGACATTTTCTAGGGATGCCTGACTACCCTCCATCAACCACACATGGCTCTGGGGTGAAGAGGTCAGAGTGAATCTTGATGGGGTTTCAATCTGGGATGGACTTTACTGTGCTCCTCTGTCACATAAAGGTCGTGTGTCCAAACTGGTGTGTCCAGCTCTGGACCCCCCAACACAAGAAGGACATGTTGCTTTTGGAGTGAAGAAAAGAAGGCTCTGGGGCAGCTTCCAGTACCTGAAGGGGCTACAGGAAAGCTGGAGGGACTTTTTGCTAGGGACTCCTAGTGATTGGACCAGGGGAATGGGTTCAAGCTAAAGGACGGGAGATTTAGATCAGAACTGAGGAAGAAATTCCTCCCTGCTGAGGAGGAAGAAAGATGCTGAGGCACAGGCTGAGGAACATGTTGCCCAGGAAGGTTGTGGCTGCTCCATCCCTGGCAGTGTTCAAGGCCAGGTTGGATGGGACTCTGGGCAACCTGGTCTGGTGAGAGGTGCCCATGCCCATGGCTGGGGTGTATGATCACTGAGCTCCCTTCCAACACAAACCATTCCATGATTCTATGAAACCAAACCTCCATGTGAGCCACAGAGACATCTGATGCCTTTTTCTTTCTAGCATGTCTCTGTTTTCAGCTGTGACAATGGAGTTGCAGGAAGAGCACCATCAATGTGGAGCACATATGAGACTGGGAAGCTGATTTAGACAGCACCATGTTGTGTTTATCACTGCCTGCTCGCCCAGAGTGGGACCAACAGGCCCCACTTACCAGCCAGCTTCCCATCCAGCACAACTGCTGCAAGCTGGCACCTCTATTTCAGAGAATACTGAAAGAAATCCCTGCTTATTTGTGCAAGGATTGGCCCCAAATCTGGCCTCCTAGCACTATCTAATCGGGCTGGAGGGCACTGCCCATATTTCTAGATGTTTCACCGTTGATCCTGGGCCAGACTGTTACCTAAGCATGTTGTGAGCTCTGTTTGTAGGGTTGGCATGTGAACCATCACAAGAGCCTGGGCACAGGCAGCAGGACATCCAGGGAGAGGACGATTGTGCTGCAATGATGTCACTCTGCCAGTAATCCATCCCCAGCAGTCATTGAGGAAACCAACCCATGACAGGTGGAGCATTCTGTTAGCCAAAGCGCTTGTATTTTGCCCTAAACATGGGTCATCCAGAGCTTTACAGGAACCTGCCTGGGTGGGTGTGGGTTGGAGTCTGTGACAGGGGATGTTGTGATGGCCAGTGTGGAGGTTGCCAGCACAACACGACATGATCAATAGCTGCAAGCTGGGGCTGAAGAAAGGAATGGGTTAGTAAACCAGCATCACCCAGATGGCCACTCTCCAAAATACCTGAGATGCTGTTTGGAAGGATTTTTTCCCCAGTTGCTTTGGGACCATGATGAGGGTTGAGTCCATTCCAACCCAAAGCCTCCAGCACCCATCAATAGTTTATCTCCCTATTCCCTGAACTTCCTAGCAATGAGATTATGCCCAGCAATATTCAACCAGTGCAACTGGCCGTGGTGTTGCCTGGGTGCTTCTCCCCAGGCTTCATGCCCCAAGACAACACAACAACCCCAGTGTCCTCCAGCCTGACTCTACTGGTCATGGGGTCACTCACATGTCCCTGCTGCAGTCAGAGCCTTTATGTCACTTCTGTTTGTAGAAGGCAAGCCCTATGATGCTGGAAACCATTTGAGAAACCCTCAGAAACACTATTGCAAGGCATCAGATTTATTCAGGAGGCAGCAGGTAAGCAGATACAGCCCCCACTTGCTGTTTTCTCTGCCAGGAAGAAAACCTGAGGTTCAGTAGATACACCTCACACTGCATTGCCCCACACTGAAATATATGGCCCTTCAGATGCACCTATGAGCTGGGAATGATGGCTTCATCCACTAAACACTAAAACAGCTCTTTTACCACTTAAATTTGTGGTTTGCTTTGGTTGGTTTGTCCATGACCTTCCACAAGTCATCACGTCAGTTACCTGGAATTTAATTGTCCCCCTGAGTCTCACTGCCTGAATCACTAAGTAGCAGAGAGAGGAAGGGTGAACCCCTCCAGAGACCTGTTGCTTGTGCTGGAAGAGGGGGTTCTCTGGAAATCTGTGCTGGGGAGCCCCCAAAGCTGATGTTCTCCAGTGAGCTAAGGGCTCCACACACGGACCTGGGAGCAGAGAGCCCTGGCTTTGCTGGCAACAATCAGCGTGTTCACACAGAAACAAGGTGGAGATCTCCGTCGTGATGTCTGGGAAATGGCATCGTGTAATTAATTACCCGGCTATGGGCTGCACAGACACGTTTTCACGAGGATGATTGCAGTCTCGCTGATCCCAAAGCACCGATCCGGACTTGTACCGGGTGGTGGAGCTGCTGGGGCAGATTCTGCTGGCAGTTTGAAGGTTCTGAAGTGTGTTCAGACCCCGGTTAAGAAGGTAAAACCCCTGTGTGTGTGACTGGGGATGATGTGGTTGCTGGTGCGAAAGGAAACTTGGCTGTTTTTAATAAAAAAACACTTGTAATCCGTATTTGCTTTAGGAAACAAGAGCATATTGTGCTGCAAGGTCTGGTCAGCTGGGAGCTGCCTTCCCGATGTGTCCGTGTGTCCGTCCCGCAGCAGCACAGCTCCATCTCCCGACTGCAAAACTCACCAGCACCGAGACAAGCAGTTCATGAAGTCTGCGATGAGACCAGCTCATGAACTTTGCAG
Source organism: Upupa epops (assembly GCA_013397515.1). NCBI lineage: Eukaryota > Metazoa > Chordata > Aves > Bucerotiformes > Upupidae > Upupa > Upupa epops. The sequence goes on from VZRI01007263.1 coordinate 71,753, forward strand.
AATAAAGGTCCACCAAAACGTGGAGGGACCTGCAGTGGGGAACCAGACGAAGCCATCCTTTATCCGTAATTATTTCAGGTTCTCAGCTGAAGTGCGTGGCCCGCTAGGGTCTTTCCTATCTCCAACCACCTCATTTAAATTAAAATCCCTCTTTTACTGAGAGCCGTTGCTTAAGGAGTAGGTGGTGTGCAGGGTCATTTGCTAGCAACACCTTGCTGCATCTTGTTTCTGACCTTGGCTGCAGCACTATACAGCACCTGGCCAAAGCACTGCCCTCTCTGCTGCCATCCAGGCCCTGTCCTAGGGTTCTTTAGCAGCAAGAGGAAAAGCAGGTAAACACTCATGTCCATATGTGATGCTCTAACTTGGAACCACATGAGATAATTCTCAGGTCTTGGCTGTCCACCTTCTGAGGACAGATGATCCTCAGGAATATGGGATTCCTGCTTGGACCAGTTACAAACCCCATTTTTGTCTCTCTCAAGCAGCTTTAAAGCACCAACTTGGCTATGGGACCAGAGTGTGGCCTTTGGAAACCAGACTGGCTTCTTATGGTGCCCACCTTGTGCTCAGCTTCACCCCCAGACACAGCATTTGGTTAGGGTGCTGAAGCTGCACAGGACTTAGAGAGGTTCCCAAACCAGATAGAGGAACAGAAATGTGGTCACTGTGAGTAGATGGAGACACTGATGTCCATCTTCACAGTCTCATCTGCCATGCTGTGTTAGCTCATGAAACCCCCTGCAGGCTCCCAGCCCTCCAGTGCCACACAGGCTGTGAGCAGGATGCCACAAAGATGAGGAGCAGAGGATGAAAGTGGCCCTTCTCCAGCTCTGTGTGGGATGGAGAGTTTATGGGGGAAAGGCCCTCGCTGTTCTGCCACCCTTCATCCTCTTCTGGGTTTACTGGGTCAGGAGTTGCTGCTCTTGATGGCACCTTTTTCCTTGAGATCCCAGCACCTGCAGCTCAAAGACACTGGTGATCCCACTGAATTATTTCAAGAGCAGCCCTTCGTTGTGAGAAATCAACAGTTGCCTTGTGGGCCTGTTGTTGCCTCAGTGAAACCCATTAAATTGCATGAGTTGAATCCCAAAGTGGCAAACTCTAAAAAACAGCCAGGAGACCTGCGTTCACAAAGTGACTTTTCTGGTGTGTCCATGTGTCCGGTTCTGCAGGAATGGAGAAACAGGGGCTCTTACCCTGACTCCCAGTGAACAATGGCTGAAGTGGTGTAGGTTATAATTTCCCCTCTCTGTCACTTAGAGAACAGCAAACCAGGACAAATAAAATGCTTTAGGAAGAATTGCATGCTCCTGGTGATGGAGGAATTAAGGAGCAGCCTTGAGTCTTCTAACCCCATGGTCTGTCTGCGAAAGCAGGGAGCTGCAGTGAGCATCCTTTAGGCATCTCTGCTGGCCCTTCTCCTGTCATGGTGCCTCTATGGGGTACCCCACAGGGAGTCTCTCATACATTCAAAGCCGTCAAATTCTTCACCGTAATTAATGGTATTTATTGTTCCAAATAAACAGGGGAAATCTTGTCCTCCTACAAAAGCAGCCAGCAGTAGCATCTGTTGGGCAAAGGAGGAAAAGGCTTTAGAAATTAATTACCAAGGGCACGAGCAACGGGGAAAAGTGCCAGTCTCCTCCCTCCATTTGCCACAAAAAAGTTTGGGAGCTCGAATTTCCACATGTTCACAGAAACATTCTGACCGTGAAACCCCTGTAAACGGGGAGTTTTGTGCTGCAGATATGAGGGCAGCTCTAAATCTATGTATTTATCTATCTATCTGTCTATCTATCTATCTATCTATCTATCTATCTATCTATGCCATTAACTTATTTCCATGCAATAACCCAACTGTTCTTTTATTTCACTGTCATTGTGCCCTTACAGGGGTTTAGGAATCCACAAGCTGACAAATCCACCATTTCCAGGCTTTCTGTGGTGTTGTGTCTGACCTGATATGGAGAGGGTACCAGGCACGAGAAGCAATGGGGGATACTCTGAAGGAAATGGATTAGCTCGTTCCAAGCATCCCTAAGGGTTGTGACCTAAATGGCATAGGAGAAATGTTTTGGTCTGCTTTGTGTGAATGTGCTACTTACATCTATATTAAAAATAATGCCTCTTCATAAATTATTGTATTGATCAATTATTATAGGAATATAAACACGAAAGAGAAATGTTACAGCATCTCTTCCCTACAATCATATGATCACAAGCTCTATAGGGTCAGTGGTCTGAAACTTTAAGCAGGAGTGGGTCAGCTTTGATGTTAAATGCTCATTTTCTCAATTAGCAAATTAGCTGAGCTGGATGGTGCCCCCATAATGCCCAAACAAGCTAAAGACCCCCAAACCAAAAGCAACCACCACCTCTCCATGTGTATTTATAGATATAATGCAGCAACCATGACCAGCAGAAGGGTGTTCCCTGCTGATTGCCTGAATGCCTGCATCCCACAGTCACAAAAATGCACTGTTCTTTGGGGGTTAAGGTTTTTCCTGAATGGTAGCAGCTTCCCTGGGGAACCCAAAAGGCCTGAATTTCACAGGGTTCCTGGATCCCACGGGCAGCCCCAGCCAGAAGCTGTGTGGCTGCTGCTGCTGAGGGGTGGGGAGAAGCCACATAGCTCCCAGGTCCTACCAGTATGGGCCCATTCATTTGATGGGAGGATGAGTCCAGTCCCTTCTCATTTAAAGCTTTGAGTTATTTTCGAAAGTATTTAATTAATGACTGCTTTTACAGTGGTTGTTTCTTGTGCTGCTCTGGAGAACCATCTCAGGGCTCTAGTATTTGAGGACAATGAACTCCTCATGCTGCAGGAGTTTTGTTTCATGATGGTGATGATGAAGCTCGTCCAGGAAGGAAATCCTCTGTGTGTTTTCCTGGGTATCTTTGAGCTGCGTTTAGGAAAACAACAAGGAATAATTTGAACTCCCACACTGTGCCTGTTCTCCATTGGCTGCCACTAGCTAGGGGCATTGGGTGGGCTGAGCAATTCCTCACAGAAACCCCCAGAGAAGGGGATGTTTGGGGCTTTAAAGGGGAGTTTTTGCTCATTAGTTGGAAAAGGCTCTAGAGGTATTTGCAAAGGTTTGATGTATTTTTAGGATTTAACATACATTGCGCATGTCTGTGGTCTCCCTTGGGACTTCTTGGGCACGTTCCCTCAGTGCTGTTGGCAACGTGGTGTTTTCAAGCTGGGGAATAATTTATCATTATTTATTATTATTTATTTATTATAAAATCCTCTGGTGATTTGATTGTAATAAATTAGCACTGGGGTTGTTTCATTGTCTGGGCAGGGGAAGCTGCTCTGCCTGATTCCCTCCTCTGTAACAGGGTCACCACTTCCTGCCATCGAACTGTGGGATTGACCTCAATCCCTCAGTCATTAGGAAATATCAGTAAGTCATAGGTGACATTTCACACTCAGGGGGGCTGCAGGTCCTGCCTGTTGGAAGTTTTTAATTAAATGAAGCTCCCTGCTGGGTGCAGAGGGGCAGGGGAGTGAAGGCAGGATTCAAAGGGCTCATGAAAGCCTCTGGCTCCTCCTGCCATACAGGAGTGCAGACAGGAATTCTGCTGTCTCGGACCTTTCTTTGGGTTCTTCAGGTGGCCTCTCTCTTATCTGGAGTTTCAGCATGTGGTTTGAGGTCCTGCTCCAACAGTCTTTCCAGAAGCTACTGGAAAATATTAATAGGGTCACAGACTAGCTTGGGTTGGAAGGGATCTCAGAGATTGCCTAGTGCCAACCCCCTGCCATGGGCAGGGAGGGACACTTCTCACCAGACCAGGTTGCCCAGAGCCCCATCCAACCTGGCCTTGAACGCTCCCAGGGATGGAGCAGCCACAACCTCCCTGGGCAGCCTGTGCCAGTGCCTCAGCACCCTCACAGGGAGGAATTTCTTCCTCAGATCCGATCTCAATCTCTCCTCTTTTAGCTTGAACCCATCCCTGTTGTCTTGTCACTGGAGTCCCTTGTAAAATGTCCCTTTCCAGCTTTCCTGTAGATGCCCTGGTATTGGAAGCTGCTTTAAGGTGCCCCTGGAGCCTTCTCCTCTCCAGGCTGAACAGCCCCAGTTCCCTCAACCTGTCTCCAGAGCAGAGTGGCTCTAGCCCTCTCACCATCCCTGTGGCTTCCTCTAGTCAAAACCAGCCCTGGGTCATTGAAAAGACCATTTTTTAATCCTAAATGGATCCAAATAGAAAATAAATACATCTTGGCCACTCAGATATTAGGAAGGAGCCAGCCATCAGCACTGGGCTCTGCTGGTAGGGGACTGTTTTTCGCATTCCCAAGTTTCCAAGAGGCTGAAGTCTCCATTTGAGTAAGTAAGTGTGAGACCAGTGACTACTTACTGGAGCCTGGTGAGAAAACACAGGTTCCCACCACGGCTCAGGCTGGTCCCAGCCCACTAGCCCACCACAGTCAAGGGGGAGGGCAGTGGCACAGACCTTGGGTTGAGCTCCACATGCCCAGACTGAGCCTCTGCCTCTTACCAAGGGACACAGACACTGCTGCATGCAAATAAACACAACTGCTGCCAACACATGGGGGTTTGCCTGCCTCTCCTATCACCCTGTGCTAGCAGCCACAGCAGTGCCCAGGTCCCCAGCAAAGAGTCACTGTCCAGGGACTGAAGAGACCAGACAAGTGGTGACAGTAGGGTTTTGTCTGCTGGAGGAACCCTACCTGCTTCTCTAGCTGCAGCTCCCTGGCACCCAGCATGTGTTTTGCTCTTTCACTTGAGGTGGAGGATACGGCCAGCTTTGTGCCTGTGCAGGGTGCAGCTGCTGAATGGAACAAATAGGAGAGAATAGAGATGAGGCAGTGAGAAGCAGTCAAACCCAGGCACGGTGTGTCCCAATGAAAGCAGCCAACACCCACTACAGGTTCTGATGACTCCTGGGACCATGAGGCCAGGCATCCCCCAGCAGCAGCAGAGCTCATGGGCTCCACTGCTGACCCTCGGGCATTTTATCTTCCCCGTTGCTTTCTCTCCGCCAGTCAACTGAGCTGCCAGGGGAAAGGCAGCAGCTGCAGCTCTAGCTTCTCTTCTCTGACATTTAGCCAGGAGCTTCCCTGCTGCTGCATGAGCCAGGCACACAAGCGGTCCCACACTGCAGTGAATGAACCACACACAGGTTATTGAAGGTTGGAGAGACCAGATCTGGTGTCCCTCACACCAGCTGCAAGTTTGGGAACTCTGATATCTCAAAAGTAAAGTGGTGCTGCTCCAGTTTCCTGGCAGTCTCCAGGGGGACTTTAGAGCAGCTTCCAGTACCTGAAGGGCATCTACAGGAAAGCTGGAGAGGAACTTTTTACAAGGTTCTCTAGTGGACAAAAGGGATGGATTCAAGCTAAAAGAGAGATTGAGATCAGATCTGAGGCAGAAATTCCTCCCTGTGAGGGTACTGAGGCACTGGAACAGGATGCCCAGGGAGGTTGTGGCTGCCCCATCTCTGGCAGTGTTCAAGGCCAGGTTGGATGGGGCTCTGGGCAACCTGTCCTGGTGAGAGGTGTCTCTGCCCATGGCAGGGGGTTGGGACTGGATGATCTCTGACGTTCCTTCTGTCCCAAAGCAGTCTGTGATTCTAAACTAGGTGTGATTAATACAGCCCCAACCAGACACTGAGCGGAGGGATGTCTGAAGGAGAAGGAAGCTCATGAATGATCAGGGAATTTATAAAGAAAAATAAAGCACAGTGGTTCAGACTAGGAGGGTTGTGGGCACCAGCGATTGGTCCAGAGGGAATCAGCCCCTTTGAAGGCCATGACCAGGATGATGAACCATGTCTTTCCTGTGGTTATCTCCGCTGTGAGATGTAAGTGGGAGTGAACACTGGGTGAGTTGGACACCACCCTGCTCTGGACATGAACAGGGAGCCGTGTGAGTGCTCCACACAGCTCCCATGAACCAGCTGACACCCCCTTAACTTCCTCCATTTTACCCCATTAGTTTTGCACTGCTGAAGAAAACCCTGTTAAAAGGGGCCTCAGCCCACGGGTGTCCTGGTCTGCTGACACATTTCTCTGTGCCGCTTCTCCTTAAAAGCCTTTCACGAGCCTCCAGCCATTATCCCAATCCTCCAGCAGAGAGAACGCAGCTACACTTGCTTTTCTTTAGGCAGTAGCTGAGAGGAAAATGCACTTTCTGCCACCCTTCATCTCAAACACAGAAGTTTCACCCTAGTTTAGTTAATTTACTTGGAAGAAGCTAAATAGTACCTACAGGTAGACTTTGCCAGCCTCTGGGCTGTGCTGCCTAGCAGTATATGAGCTCTCTTTAAAGAAATAATTTATTCCTGGGGTTTTTCTCTGAAAACAATAGCTGTCTGGGCATTTTTTGGGTGGTCATTCTGCTCCTCATTTGGAGATCAGGAACAGGGCTCAGTGTGGGAAGTGTGTGATGCTTGAATGGGGCTGCTGGGCTTGCCGGCACCTGTGTCACAGATGTTCAGGTCGTGGGACATTGGTCTTTGTAGGGCATGAAGTCCCTGAGAACTGCCTGTGAGAGGGTCTGGCTGCCACAGGTGGGCAGTGAGAAAAGTCATTCAGAGCCTTTGTGGCAGCTCCGGTGCTCTGGGGAACCTTCCAACAGGGTCCAGCTCTGTCTTTGGTGTCGTTCTAGGTCTGAACTCAACCTGGGAGCAACTCCTCAAGTGTGGAGGGGGAGATGGAAGGATTTTAGCATCATTTTGGCTAGAAGACTTGCTGCAATAGGGGCAGGTCTCGCTCTTGACCTGTGAGCACAGGAGTATCAGAATTACAAATTACAAATGAGAACAGAGTAACGATGGCATTAGGAGAATTTGTCCAGTTTAGCAACACCTTCACCTCTATAGCCCTGAACGCTGTGACACCCCAGCTGCTTACCCTGTGGCAACACTTTGGAGTAGGGGTAAGGGCTCAGGGACAAGTTTATTTCCTAGCCAGGGATTTTGTAAGGACCAGCAGAGAACAAGAGCTGTAAAAAATCCGTTGTGGAAGTAGAGGAGAGGGCAATACTCTTTATAGGTAGAAAATGTCTGGAGAGGGGAAGGCTGGATGTGGGTGGGAGGAGGAGGGGGAGGAGAAGAAGGAGGAGGAGGAGGGTGGGGGGAGTCCCCAGCTCCGGCATGAGGCCGGGCTGAGCGATGTGCGAGCAGGCAGCTCGGTACTGCCGGGCCGGCGTGCAGAGGCTGCTGCTGCGCAAAGCTCCGCCGGCTCTGCGGGGGCTGGACGGGCTCCTGCGTTGGGTGGGGGCCAGGATGAGCGACAAGGGACTGGCCGAGAGGGAGCTCCTGAGCCCGGGGGCCACCGCCGAGCAGAGGAAGGGCATCTCCGTTATCCTCGATGTGAGTGGTCCCTGGGTTAGGGAGCTGGGAGCAGGGAGGAAGTGAGGGAGTTGTGGTGCTGGCTCCCGCACCGTCGGGGGTTGCGGTTGCTCCTTCTCACAAGGGAGTGGGTGGTACCCGGGGTCCGGCATCCGACTCAACTAGCTCGGGATGGGCAGGATCTGCCGGCTTCTGCACCCCCCGGGCTCTATGGGTATGGGGGTGTCACCGCGGTGCGGCACCTTCGTTGCCGAATCCGGAACCCTCTAGCACTATGGGTTTGTGGCATCGGGGTGGTTCCTAGGGTCCCGCATCCCCGGCCGGTTGGAGATGGGGCTCAGCCCAGGTCCTGCGCTTCCCTGAGTAATTGGGAAATGGGGGTGGCCAGACCGAACACCCTCCTTCCAGACCTAGCACCCCCTTTCCAGACCCAGCACCCCCTTTTCAGTGGAGTGCAGCCCGGGCTCCCGCACCCACGTGTCTGCATCTCGCACCGCCTGGGTCCCGCACACCCTGACAATAAGGTGAACCTTGATCCCGCACCTCCAGGTGCGGTACAGGCTGCATGCTGCACCCCTTTTCCCGAGTTCTGCTCTCCCAGAGTGCCTGGGCATGAGGGGGCAGCCCCCGTCTTCTATTTATTTTCTTCTGGTCGGTTGGGCAGGGGATGCAGCCTGTGCCCTGTTACCCCTCGCTAGGATTCTGCCCCTCTGGACCACGTGCATGTGGGGTGCTCTCCAGCTCCTGCAGGAGAGGTCTCCCAGGTCCTGCATCCCCTGGACCAGCTGAGATGGGGATGCACTGTAGGTCCTTAATCCTGGTGTCAGCTTGACTGGATGAGGATGCAGGACTCGAGATTCTGCACACCCCCCTCCCTCCCCCCACCCCAGTCTTGCACCATAGGTGTAGGGGTGCACCAGCTGGGGGTCCTGCATCTGTCCCAAGTCCTGGACCCCAGTTCCTGAAGCTGAGAGGGTCTGTGCAGCAGGAGGTGTGCATTGTGGTTCTGGATGATGCCCAGGATGCTGCCCCCGTGCAGAGGACCCTGAGCCCCCCATACCCCGGTTTAGGGATGCTCAGTGCCTCAGCTGCAGCATTTATAGGGTTCCTCAGCAGGGACCTAATGAGGCTATTTGCAGTTAAATGAATTGGGAGAATGGGGTGGAATCTAGCCGAGTGCAAAGGGTGTAATTACAGAGTCATTCTGCAGCGGCTTGTAATTAAACACCCAGAACCTCAGCTTAGGTCTCTCCCAGATTTAAAAAAATAAGGGGTGAATGCAAAAATCAACTGCTGTAGTAACGGATCACTCCTGCTCTCCTCCAGCCTCGTCAGAGTTAGGCTAGAGTAGCTCCTTTAGGCAAGCCCCAGCGTTCGCTAAATGATTTGCTGAATCTTCTATCTCATCCCTGTCTGGTGGGTGCAGGACTTGTTACACGCCTGAGCACTCTGTGCTGATGGGCTTTTCGGGTCCCTGAATGAACCAGGGTCTGCTGAGGTACCCAAAGCAGCTCCAGGAGCAGAAGGCTTGGTGGATGATCCTGCTTAGTGAGATGGGCTGCAGGCAATGTTGCTGCATGGCGAAACTAAAAGGAAAAATGCAACAAATACCCTGATGTCTTTTCAGTTAGCGTGTTGGGGTTTTCTCAGGTTGGTTTGGGGTTTTTTTTCCCCCTGTAAAAATTGCTCTGAAATTATGCAAATTTTACAGCTGTCTGGAATCTGGGCTTCAACCCATAAATGCCATTGGGAAGTAGCATTCATTTTATACAAGAGGTTCTTGGGTTAGGACTATTTTTACACCAAAATAGTATCTTATCTGTTTGATTTTACCACCTTTAAATGGATTTTGTTTGCCCTGCTTTGAGGTTTGAGCTGAGATTTTCAGAATGGTTTAACTGTTGAGAAATACAATAGAGCTGTGTGTGCAGCTCTTGATCCTTTTTCCCTTTCATAATGGGACTGGGAGCCCTTTCTCACCTGCTGAAGGTAGGAATGGATGCTGGACATTTAATGTTTGAGGGTTTTTTTATTTCTCCTTAGAACTGGCTTCTCTCCTTTTTCTCCTGTTACAATAGGAAGATCACTAGAAACTGTGGCTTCGCTGTACCAGGCTCTGTGAGACCTCCCTCTTTCACAGAAAGGGTTTAACCGCAGAAACATGCATTTAGGTTAATTTTCACACATTAGCAGGAAAGAAATGAGGACCCCACTACTCTCTCGGGGATGAGAATCTATTTTCCAATGAACCCATTCCCATTTTCACATTATGTGGATGCACTGGGGAAGCAGTGAGCCCAGCCGTGCATTGATGTGGCTCCTCAGTGGGTGGAGATGAAGTAAAAGACCTATAGAATTTTGTATTTAATGAAGATGTTCATGTGAGCTGCGTAGGCAGATTACTGGGGGCTGTGGAAGGAGAGTTATGCTTCGTTTTGGTTATGAATTAAAGAAGATGGCTCTGACGGTGAAGGTTACTTAGTCACTGTTTCTTCCTCTTCTGTTCTGGGTTTCTTTTGACTCAGCCATCCCCATGTGCCGGTTTTGACTCCTCTAGACCATGAGGTTGGCTACTGGGTCGGTGCAAAGCTCTCTACATCCTTTCCACTAAGGAAACAGCTGTTGGTGTTGTAAAGCAAAACTGGGGGTGAAGGAAGAACAAACTAAAAAAAGGGGGGGTAGATGTCTTCTGCCATCAGTGTGGCTACTGCCACTTGGAGAAGGAACCTTCACTTTTGGGTGTTTTCAATTTATTTTTCTTTATTTTGCTTGTGCAGTTTTAGGCAAAGGAGTAAGTGTAAGGGTGAGTAATATTTACTAGTTCAGCTCAAAACTCAATGCAAAAAATACATAAAATCACAGGTTGACTCAACCCTGATAAAAGCTACTGGAGGTATTTAAGATACAAAAGAGGTGTAAGTCTTATGTGTTGCCTGAAATAGGCAGCAGGTAGAACTAGGGAGCTGCAGATGCTCTTCAGTGGTGGTAGTAGATCAAGCAGAGGTGATGGCCCAGAACAGCTCCTGGAACGTCCAAGACTTATGAGAAGGAGAATAGAGTGTGTGAGGGAGTAAGCGCTGAGTGGGGATGAGTGCACATGCACCAAGGTGCGTGACTTCCAAGGCATTGGAAATGGCTAATCATGACTTGCTGACTTACTGGCTATATCCTTACTCATCTCTTCTTGCCTTCATACCACTGTTGAAAACCTGCAGAGTGTGAACTCCAGCTCCTGTAAGACCTGGCTGGTTACAGCAGCTGCAGTCAGAGAAGTGTGATCTGGTTTATGCCAGGCAGAGTCCATTGAAGGGCTCATCTCTTCCTTGGCATCTAAAATAAGAATCAGCCTTGGCTAAGGGTGAGCATCCTCGTGGCAGGACTATGCACTCCAAGGGCTGGTGACATCTTTGCTGCCTTTGTGGCCTTGCCAGTCATCAGTGAAAAGCCTTCAAGGAAAGGAGGACTATTTGTTTCAGGTGAGATGAAGCTGCTCCATTTTTGGCTGAGAACTAATTTTGACCCCTATCTGCCTCTTTCCTTCTCCACCAGGGTCAGAGAGACAATTTTAAATCCATTTCTCCTGGTAATGAATCCTCTTGTGCCCTCTCCTATGTGGCCAAACCTGGTTTGCACCTTTTCAGCCCCATGGGTTGAGCAAGGTGATTGAATAGAAGATAATTTGGGTTCTGCCAAGGGTATGGAACCATCCCTGGCTGCAAAGCTGGGGCAGGTGCCAGCTGCTCTCTGTGTTTTTGGGGATTGCTCACTGCAAGATACAAAGTCACATGGAAAAGTTCCATCTTTTCAGCTCTTCAGGGCTTTATTTAAGCAGACACTTGAAACAGAGCTGTTCCCCTGGGCTGGTGTTTATAGAAAAGTAATTTCTAGTGCTGTGAAGGTGGGAACATCTACTGCAACTCCTGCCAGTCTCATGCAACTTTTATTTATGACAACAAGGTGAAGTCTAAGGAGTAGATAAGAGGGAAAGGAGAGGCCAGGACATGGTGCAAACTGCTCTTCTCTTGGGGAAAGACACCAAATCTGCTTTGGGATAGAGGAAAATGCCAAGACGCCTGAATTCTGTAGCCTTCTTTCTTTAGAGGGGGAGCCACTCCAAAGGGGTCAGTATTTCCAGCCCAATGGCATGGCTTTTTATGCAAATGGCAAAATCAAGCCTTTCTCCTGCATGGGGAATGGTCATTAGTCCAATGACGTCTAGTGAGCCAGTCCAAAGTGATGAAGCTTTGGGTCATTATTTCCACACATTACTACTGGAAAGAGCAACACAGAGAAGCTGTAGGAGGGGAAATTCCTCTCAGTACCTTGGGTGAGAGAGCTAAAGGCCAGACCTGGTACAAACCCTCGTCGTGGCTCCAAATGACGTGTGAAGACTTGTAGGGAGAGGAATGGAAAGGAAGAGCAGAAATGTAGGATTAGCCTAACTGTAGGGCTGGTATATGTGGTATCGAGACACTTTCTCCTCCCTAGGCTTGTCTCACCCTTAGGCTTGGTTTCTCCTTAGTTCTGTACCAAAATTATGATGGAAGACTAAATTCTAGCTGAGTTGCACTCTGTTTTAAATCAACATCATATTAACCTGCTGAAGGGAGAATAAACTCTGCAAACCTTGTAATAATTCTTGGGCTTATTAGAGGTGTTCTTGTGCGAATTTAATAAACTTCCGGAGAAAACCCCCATTAAGCCTCTGGTGGTGTTGCACGTTCTCTCATCGAGGAGCTTGGAGAAGGCAGAACTGAATGTTTGAATTGGAAAACATCAATTTATGGGTTTTGAAGTTTATTATTACCATGGGAGCCAAATGTCTGTAGTAGTCATTTAAGAACAGAGCAAAAAGGGGATGTCTTAAGGAAAACTATTGGGAATCTTGACAGAGGCTCCTTGCTCTAAATGAAAGAGAGTTTTATACTCACCTCAACAGCTGGGAAATGGAATAAATATGCTGCAGGCAGCAAACTGCATGAGTTGCTTGTAGCCTATAGATGCTATAAAATAATATAAATCTTATAAATCCTGTAGAATGGGTTAATCTGACCCATTTTGTGGGCAGTTTGTGAGTTCTCCATGCCATCAGCCTTTGCTTGGAGGGACTCATTTAGTAAGTTTAAGCATAGCTGACGGGGGAGCTGGTTGCCGTAGGACATTCTGGACTGGATAATTTCTCATTTACCATCAGAAAGCATCACGTTGCCCTGATGGTTGGAGAACTGGGGGCAATGGAGCGGAAGGAGCTTCCCAACTCGCTGCTGGATCCTCTCTTGCGAGGCCCTTGGCCACTGGGGACTATCCTCATCCGGGCTGGAGGCACAGGAAGCCAATCGCTGATGAGGGCCTGGCAGGACAGGGCGTCTCTCCATCAATGTTTCATCACCTCCATTCCTGCTGACCTCTGGAGCTGCTGCCTCGATTAAGTCTGACTGACTTAGCTGTTGAGGGAGAACAGCAGCAGTCTGTGTTGGAGATGACGCAGCATCCCCGCTTAGATTCCCTTCTTCCCTGATCTGCCTGGAGCTTTCCTTGTCCTGAGCTCCCTGGGAGCCCAGTATTGAGCTGCCCTCAAGCATTTACTCCACTGGTGGGTTGCGGAAGCATGAGGGGCTGTACTTTCACTTCCATCACCACCTTACACCTTTCATTTTACATCTTTCCCTTATGTGATGCTCACTGCATCCTTCCTGCAGTGGAACAATGAGCTGAAGGCATCTTCAGCTTGTGTGTAGAAGGGTAGAAGGGCTAGAGCACAAATCCTGTGTCTTCACAGAAGCAGCATTTATGACAGCAACACCCATCAATCACAGAGACTATTATGTCTCTGTCAGCCTCCTGATGCTCATTCCAGTGCTCACACCTTGATGTACTGCCTGCCTGCCTTTGCTGGCAGATGAATTTATCTGAAATTGCCTTCTCCCTCAGTGTCCCGTTTTAATTTCATTATTTTTCTGTGCGTGTGTGCAAATTTTAGATGGTCCAATTAAGTTGGAGGAATAAATCTGGCTCAAGAACAATAAAAACTGAACAGCTTAGTCCTGCAGAACAAACCTTGGTAGGTAGCATGGCTGATGTGATCTTCCAGAATCGTGTTCATTTACAAAATCCCTTTGTAGGAGTTTCTGAGGGAGTGAAAGCCCTAAAAAGTTCATTTAGTGCATCCAGATATCAATACTTCAATTTCGCTACATTTCTTTTTCATTTTCCTCCTGCTCCCACAGTTTATTGTAAGGTTGGTGGCTCCACAGAGCTGAACGCCACAGATTGAGCCTTTCTCCTGCTTCAAGCTCCATTTTACCTATTGGTTTTCTTGCCTTTTCGTTCTCCCTCTGCCAGTTGTACTTAGTGGGGTGGTGATCTCCCACAGGACCTGAAAATAGACCTCAAAATCACTGCCTCTGTGTTGGAGTTGCTGTGATGTCTTTGTTTCAAAGCAGTGGGAACAGCAATAGAAGGATGTGGTGATGAAAGAAAACCCCAGAAATAATCCAAGTGCCACATGTGAAGGAGCTCACAGAGAATGAGGACTTGGGGGGTCCAAGCCCCCCTGCCTTAGGCAGGGTGTATTACACATGGCTGAGTGATGTGAGACAAAGCCATGGTGTTTGCTGAGGTCCTGCTTTCCCTGCCTGGCTTTAGAGAAGCTATGACTGCTCAGCCCTCCAAAACCCAGATGTAACCTCACTGGAGTTTGTATGTACGGAGGCAGGTCAGATTTTGTGAGTGACAGGGCAAAAGAAATGGCCACAGGTTGCACCAGGAAGCTGAGGTTGGATATTAGGAGAAACTTCTCCTTGGAAGGGGTCCTCAGGCCTTGGAACAGGCTGCCCAGGGAGGGAGTTGAATCACCATCCCTGGATTTGTTTCAAAGTCATGGAGATGTGAGCTCAGGGACAGGGTTTAGTGGTGCGTTGGGACAGCTGGGTTAATGGTTGAACTCAATGATCCTGAGGCCTTTTCCATTCTACAAGATTCCATGATTCTACGATTTTCCCCAAAGACTTCTAAATAATGAAGCCAGCCCAAGAAGAGAGCAGTTCTGCAGTGGTCACAAGCTGTAACCCTTGCAGGGGTTTCAGACCCTCTGCTGAAGCTGGGACTCAGTGACCTGCAACTATTTGGGTCTGGCTTCATCAGAGTGTTCTCCAGAAAGTTCAGCTTTGACTTTGCCCCGTGCCTAGGAGGAATTTTGGGCAAAAGAATGATTAATGTTCCTTAATTAAGCCATAGTCACTTAAATAGCACCTTCTGCAATTCAATTCCTCTCTTGGGTTTCTTGTTTTGTGCGGCAGTTTCTCTTTTGAGATTTTTTTTTGGTAATGATTTTATGACCCAGAAAAGACAAGATTCCATTTTACAGCTGACTCTGATCTGTCCTGCTGGTGCTTTTATTCCCTCCGCAGGGAAATGCCTTTGTACAGCCAAAATCTCAGCTCTTGCTCAAATTAATAGGGTCAGGTCTGAGGAGACAATAAGGTTGTTTTCCCTTTTCTGCCCAGTTTATGAGCATGTTAATTCTTTGGTAATTTATGGAGAAACCTGTGCTAGCAGCCATTTCTGGAATAAATTTGGGAGATTTCAACCCTTGCACAAGCCCTTTGTTATTAATTGTGTTGTGTCAGGGGATTATTCAGAAGATGAGACTAGTTAGAAAAATAGCAGCTGTTTCGGCTGTCCTTTCTCCCCCGAAAATTCTCCTGTCCTACACATTATCGCAGGGTTTTTTCCCTCCTGAAAGGGCTATTTGATTCCTTTCTGTGGGCTGTTCCTCCACACTGGAGTTTTAAATCTAAATATAATCCTCTTCCCACGCAGGAAACTTGCTTTAAAAAAAAATCCACAAACATAATTTGTTAAATTGTGGTACAAGTGCAGAGCCGTGAATCCTTGGGTTGGGAGACATTATTGATGGGAGAGAAATTACCTGAGCTGGCTGCTGGAAGTTTGGGGGGGTTTTTAAAGGGTATTTTTCTTGTGTTGGATCCATGGTTTTGGTTTTCTTCCGTGACGGAGGAGAGGTGCTTGAACTGCTGGAAGCATTTGCTGTTATCTTTGTTTTAGTAGCTCCTTTTCCACCACTTATTCCAAAGACAACCATGTCCATACACTACCCTGTCCTTTGTGTGGGTCTGGGGGTGATGGGGGCTGCGTCTTGGGAAGGGTGAGCTCAGTTAAAGCACCCAAATCGGCTCCTGGGAGACTGGTGTCTAATCCTGGTTCTAAGGGCTTCACCCTTTCACGTGAAACAATGTCGTAGTGAAAATGCTTCTCTCTCTCTTTCAATTCCAGATTTTCAGAAGAGCTGACAAAAATGGTAAGTCCATACCTTCGTGTTTCATGTTTCTTTACAGAGCTTTTGCCATTTTTCCTGGTAGTAACCTCCACCCAGTTCATATGTCCTTGGGATTGTTGGGTCTGACACCAATAGCCTTGAAGCACCAGAAAAAGTTTTGTCGTTTCATTAGCTGAGATATTCTTAGAGCAGACAGGACACACTCATGTTCAAGTCCTCATGGCCAGATCCATCAGATTTGGGGCAATTTCACCAAAAAGAACATAAAAACAAGGGAGGATCCACCTCTGGGTAATCCTGAAGCAGGTCTGCAAAGCAGAACTAAGCCATGACTATTAGTTTGGTTCCTGAAGGACCTGGCTTGTGCATCACGGAGCAATGCGCATTGCCTTGTGTGTTCAGCCTGTGCTTGTGGGAAGTTGCACCATCTCGGTGAGCCAGCTCTTGCCATTAGATGGGGAATAACATAGAGATGTCTTCATTAAATGAGATGGGACGGTGCAAGGAGTGAGCTGCTCTGCTGGGAGATAATGTAGTCATAGGAAAAAGAGGCAGTGGGTCTCATCGCAGCATCTCTCTCCACCCTGAAAAGGAATTTAATTTTAGCCTCCAGCTAAAACCACAAGAGCAGTCTCTGTTCTTTCCCTGTTGTACAAGGAGAAAATTAAACAAGGATCAGAACTCTCTGTGTGTTTGCAGAGGGACACATGGGAGGGCTGTACAGGGGAGCACAGGGGACAGTTTAGTTTTTCCCTACCAGTTCTAAAAGGGACATAGCAGATTTCTGTTAGAGCCTCTAAATCCGTGTTATCACCCCCACCAGCTCAGGCAGAGGAGGATGCTGTGAGCTGGCTGCCATATAAGCAGTAAATGCCCTGGTGACATGGATGTTTGGTTGGAAGAGCTGGCACAGTAATAAGGCATTGATAAGTTGAACAGTTGTCTGGTGGAAGGGAAAGGCTGGGCTGGGGGGCAGAGCCCTCCCAGTGCTTCTTACAGGGGAAAGATCATAGAATCATAGAATCACCCAGGTTGGAAGGGACCTCCAAAGGTCATCCAGTCCAGTCCCTCTGCAGTGATCAGGGACATCCTCAACTAGATCAGGTTGCCCAGAGCCTTGTCCAGGCTCACTTTGAATATTTCCAGGAATGGGGCCTCAACTCCCTCTCTGGGCAACCTGTTCCTGTGTTCAACCACTCTTCTGCTAAAGAACTTCTGAATATCCAAGTTAAACTGCCTTTCTCTAATTTGAAACCATTGCCCCTCATACTATCACTACAGACCTTCATAAACAGCCCCTCTGCAGCCTTCTTGTAGCTAAATTCAGGCACTGGAAGGTCACTATCAGGTCCCCCTGGAGCCTTCTCTTCTGCAGGCTGAACAACCCCAGATCCTTCAGCCTGTCCTTGTAGCCAAGGTGCTCCAGTCTCCTCATCATTTTCATGGCCTCCTCTGGACCCACTCCGTCAGGTCCATGTCCTTCCTGTATTGAGGGAGCCAGAGATAGACACAGGACTCCAGGGCAGAGTAGAGCAGCAGAATCACATCTCTCAATCTGCTGTCCACGCTTCTTTTGATGCAGCCCAGGATGGATTTTTGTCCTTGTCACCCAGACTGTCAATGCTCATGACCTTCTGAGCATCTAATTGTTGTATAATTGGAGACATGGAGGTTTAGCCTGGTGAAGTATTAGAAGTTGCCCTTGAGGGATGTTGTCTGGTTGCTTTCTGTTGGCTGCTCTGCTCACCTCAGTGGAGCTGGCTGGGTTTGCCAGCTGGTCATGGAGCAACCTGCTACTGGCACTCCAGCAGCCTAGTGTGAGGTATTTGGACTACAACTGTCCAGGCAGCTAAAATCAGCAGCAGTGATTTTTCTTTCCAATAACAAACATTGCTCTGCTGAACAAAGCTGGAAAGGATGTGCTTTAACATGCTGGTCCTGATGTAGTTGTTTTCAGTGAAGGCTGAAGGATGCTGCTGCTTTGTTTTAGTCTCCATTAAATTCATATCGGTGATGATGGGGCTGAAGAATTTGAACCCTAAGTGCAAAATCTTGTCTTGGCTGTTGTGCCAATGTTACGGCTTTTCTAGGATGGGTGAGTGGAGAAGCTCAGGAGTTGCTCTTGAAGTCCTGATGTTCCCTGCTCACTGCAGACGTGTCTTTCCAACCCAACTGAGAGGGCAAAGCTGTTGCTTTGGTGGTTTTTCCATTTCATAAGCTTGCAGAGTTGTTTTGTAACTCTCACCATGGGGGCAGCTCTCTTGATGTATTTTTGATAAGCCATGAATTGGGGGGTTTGTGGGGAAATTACGAGCCTTTGGACCTGCTTGGTCTGTTCTGGTGATGGATCTCTAAGAATGAAGACCTGCCATTGGAAAGCTGGTGACTCTTGCTGATCAGTTCTCTTCCTGTTGTTGAAACTCATGCAAGACTCCTCTATTTGCAACCTTATTGGCTTTGGAACAGGCTGCTCAGGGAGGGGGTTGAGCTGCCATCCCTGGATGTGTTTCAAAGTCATGGAGATCTGAGCTCAGGGATTAGCAGTGGCCTTGGAACAGTTGGCTTAATGGTTGGACTCAGTGATCTTGAAGATCTTTTCCAACCTAAACCATTCCATGATTACCCTGTTACTAATAATAGGCAAACTGTCCTTCAGTGTTTTAGCACAAATAACAGATGAAGACCAAAGAAGACTTCTGTCATCAGGAGCAAACCTCCAGCATGCTATAATCACTGGAGGCTCCTTCCTGATGACAGGCAAGATCATTGCACTGCATGGGGACTTGAGGACAGTGAGTGGCTCAGGGACAGTGTGACACTTAAAAGCATTTCCTTGTCCTGCCCGTCCAAGCAGAGGAAGGTTGGATTTGAGCAAAAAAGCAGACTGATAGCCCAGAGCTGACCTCAGGGTGTGCCTCAGCCACCCTGGGCACTCTAATACCTCTCAGGGAGCTGCTGTCCTGCCCAGCATACATACACCCTTCTGGGAGACAGGTACCCCATAATCAGTGCCTGCATGTGGCATTGCTTGTGAATGAGTTGTCTCCTGACCTGGCCCATGCTGTGCAGCCATGAGGAGGTGCTCACTCCTTTGCAGGGGATCTCCCAGATGATATTTGAACACTTTTCTTCCATGTTAACCACTAACATGTCAATTAAAACTCAAACAGGGAAGCTTCTGGATTTCAGAAGAGCTGGAGCTCTTCTTGTCTAGGTCACAGAGTGTTAAAATGAGGGTGGATTGCCAGTGACCTAGTTGCCACTAGGTAGCTGTTAATACAGTGTGTGTAATGGTGATGAGCTGGCTGGTAAGGACACAGAATCTCTTCTCAGACTATTGTCCCAAGTCACTAGCAATAAGACAAAAGGAAATGGCCTCAAGCTGTGCCAGGGGAGGTTTATATTGGACATCAGGAAAAACGTCTTCACTGCAAGAGTGGTCAAGGCTGGAACAGGCTGCTCAGGGAGGTGGTGAAGATGCCGCCCCTGGAGGGATTCAAAAAACGTGTAGATTTTGGCACTGGGAAGCATGCTTGGTTCGGGCTGATGGTTGAACTTGATGGCCTTGAAGATCTCTTCCAACTTCAATGATTCTACTCTATGATTCTTTAATCACCTTGGGGCGGTATGAACAGACACCAGCATGATAAGCTCTACCTTGATATCTGTTGGTTAAATGGGTGGGTTTTGTCATAGATGGAGCTGGGCAGGAATCTGAACTGCAAAGGGAGAGAGCTGTCACTACCAGTGTGCAGCAGGGCTGGGCACTGGGCTGGCGGAGGGTGAGGACACCAGCACCTCTGTGCATGGGCAACAAGGCTGCTGCCTTCAAAGTGCTCCCCTGACGTTTGTCCTGCCTCTCCCTGGATGGACACCGTGGGGGTGGGGGACAGCTGGCTCTGCTCATAATGGAGGTGACCTACAGCTGCCTTGTTTGGCCAACACAACACAGTGCTCTCCAGGGGACCGGTGCTTCTCTTCCCTTTTATGCCCTGGATGACAGGCTGTCACAAAGTGGTCTGGAGATAAGTGGCAACTCTGTCCCCATGTTGGCTCCTGCCAAAGTGAGGTGGCTGAGCATGTGACAATCTCAATGT
This sequence comes from Upupa epops, assembly GCA_013397515.1. NCBI lineage: Eukaryota > Metazoa > Chordata > Aves > Bucerotiformes > Upupidae > Upupa > Upupa epops. The sequence goes on from VZRI01007263.1 coordinate 91,475, forward strand.
GGCTGCGTTGCTGTCCCACTCAGTAGGGTTGTCTCTATGATCAAGGCCAAGGACAGTACCTCCTACAATGTTTTTCCCTACACTTTTCCAGATGCTGCTTTTCTTTTTCTTTTGAAACCTCTTCCAGTGGTGGGGACCAGCCTCACCAGCCTTAGTGCTTAACTCTCAATAGCAGGCTTGACTGATCTTCACAATTAGCTCAGTATGTTCCTCCACAGCCTTTTGGGGTCACAGTTCCCTGCAGCCACCCCTTCACCCTCCTGCAGCTCACAGCAGCTGCTGGAGGAGATGTGCAGGGATATTTCCCTTGGTGCAGCCTCCCTGCCAACTGTGGCTCGGAGGTTTGCAGAGCCAGAGGTAATATCTTTGTGTTTAATGCCCCATGGGATCTCTCTCACAGTTTTCTCTTTGACATCACGGTCTTTAATTTTCCTGATTTGTTGAAATTCAGTCTTTTTGTGGCTTTACCTGTTACAGCTCCAAGAATAGCGGAAGCCTTTGGGCTGCTGCTTGTGTGTCTCACTGCAGGTGGCCTCTGTGCCCTCTGCTGAGAGATGAAAAACTTCCACTTTTAGATGTTTGTCGGAATCCTGAAAAGGAGCCCTGAGTCCTACACAGGCTGCTGAAAGCACTAGCACATGAGTTCCCAAAATATTCTGCTCTGTTAATGCTCTTCTGCTGCCTCAACAGAGGTTCTTGTCTGCCAAGAATTTTGCTCTTTTTTAATTAACAAGCTGAGACAACTCATTACCTGGTTCCAGTGGCATTCTGGGGGAGAGAGCTCTCAGGGCAGGGAGCACCAGTGGCTTTATCCAGAACTGACAACTCCTGCTTTCCGCATCCACTCTTAGTGACCTGTGTAGGAGCTCCACAAAAATAGGGGGGGAATCCAAAGAGAACATCTCTTGCCATCTAGTTCAGCTAGAACTTCTCGTTTAACCTCTGATGATTAAAGGGTCACCTAAAAGGTATTGTAAGCTCAAGAAATCATCTCATTTATGATGCAGCTGCATACAGTCAAGGAGTCTTGGAAACTTTTCAGCATCTTGGTATTGGGGTGGGGTTTTACATCATTTTTTCTCTTTCCAGCCTGGTAAAAATGTCCCATGTTGTGTTATATTGTGTTAAAGCAACGTGGCTGGTTCCGACACGGTAACTATGGAGCTGGAACGTGTGAATTCAAGAGCTTTGCTTTCCTTTCAAAGCTCCTCGGCATAAATTGTTAATTTGTGTGAAATTGAATATTCTGGGTGCAAGGTGCTCAAACACATTATTGTTCCTGCCATGTGCAGGTACCAGCGTCAAGGTGATTTGGTTCAGTGCCTACATGGACTAAGAGACTGCTAATAAGGCTGCTCTTGCTTGTTAAATGATGTCCCAGTCTCCTGCACCACATAAGGGAGGTCTGTGTAATGCAGGTCCCCAGCGTTTCCTCCATTGCCAGCCCCAAGCAGCTGGATTTTCTGCATGATAAACTGAGCAAACAGCCTAGATAGGACACCTTGAAATGATGAACACCTTGAGGACATCTGGATAAACTGGCAAGTGGCCCAAAACAAGGGAGAAGTGCTGGGGCATAACCTTCTGCCAGTGAGTAGTTCCAGTAGCTCTAGTCTCTATGTGCAGGGCCAGAGCTGTTAGTCATTCAAAATACTCTTTTTTCTTCTGTGTAGGAGTGTTTTTCCTTACTCTACTAATAAATCCACCTCCTGTCTTGTAATCCTCCCCGTCCCAGTAAACAATGTTTAATTGACATGTGGTAAGAAAACTGAGGCTTCTTGGTTTAGGCTGGTGAAGTGGAGCTGCCAGTCATTGGGGTTATCTGCAGTTGTTCCCTAATCCTCTCATTAGAAGGCTGTTAATCACTTCTAAGTTAAATAGCCCAGGATTCTCTTTAAAAGGCTAAGATGGTTTTATTGTGACAGATCAGACTAATTACTAATGATACGGTATAGAAACACTGCTTCCTGGAAACAGGAGCTTTATTATCCCAAAATTTCCAGTCACTGAAACTACCCAGCTCCCATGGGCTTGAGCCTAAAGGTTTATATTATACATCAGGAAAAATATCTTCACTGCAAGAGCGATCTGGGCTTGGAACAGGCTGCCCAGGGAAGCGGTGGAGTTGCTGTTCCTGGAGGGGTTCAAAAAACAAATAGTTGTGGCAAGAGGGGACTTGGTTTATTGGGCAGAGAGGGGTTGGATTGATGATTTGACTGACTGGATGATCTTGGAGGTCTCTTTCAACCTGAACAATCCTAAGATTCTAAGCATCAAGTGAATCCAGCTTGAATCATAGAATCATCGGGGATCCGAAGGAACCAATGAAAGATCATCCAGTCCAGTCCCCCTGCCACAGCAGGATCACCTAGACCAAGTCACACAGGAACAGATCCAGGCAGGTCTTGAACCTCTCCAGAGAAGGAGACTCCACAATCCCTCTGGGCAGGCTGTTCCAATGCTCCATTACCCTCACCGTGAAGAAGTTCCTTCTGATATTTATATGGAACCTCCTATGTTCCAGCTTGCACCCATTGCCCCTTGTCATATCATAGAATCATCAGGCATCGGAAGAGTCCTCGAAAGATCATCTAGCCCAATCCCCCTGCCACAGCAGGACACCCTGACCAGGTCCAGGCGGGTTTAAAACATCTCCAGAACCTCCTGGTTGTTTGGTGGGGTTTGCCATAATTATTAGGTATCATTCATGGAAAATGCCATCGGTCTGCCTCATCTGTGGGGCTGCCTAGGAAGCCACTGGAGACTACGTGGTTTCATCTGGACCCCATGGAAGAGGAGAGATGCAGTGTGCCCAAAATTCAGCATATGGTTGTCAAGTTTCTACAGAAAATGGCAGCAGGACCTGACAGTGGTGTCAGCAACCAGGAGCGAGTTAGCATCATGGTTTGGTCAGCTCTACACCTTCCTCATTACTTTTGCACCGGAAACTGGCCCAATCTGTTGTGCTTCAACCTTGAATTGCTCTTGCCTAGAGAAGGTGGATGTGAGAAAAGCCATCCAGCAGGTGCTGTTAGGGAAAATGAAATACAATGGAGTGTGAGCAGAGATGAAACCAGTTTCATTTTTACATCTAACACAGACATCTGGAGCGCAAATGCTGAAAGGAGGCTTCGGTTCTTAGCTGACCTGGGTGATCAGCTGGAGGCCTGTAGAGGATGTAGCAGAGCTAGTAAAGGCAAAAGGAAGCCTGGAAGCAGGGGGAGTAGGATGTTGGAAAGGGCTTCTTGGTTAAGAGCCACCGCGGGCACTGGAATTGTGCCCGTTCCTGTCCCAGCAGGACTCATCCTTTAAATAGCTGCACACAGATATCTGTTAGTCACTTCAGAGCTCATTACAGGAGATTTATGTTGCCATTCTTTGTACGTAAAATTCTGCCGAGTGTTGCAAACCTCAGAGCAACCTGCATGACAAACGACAGGGCACGTATGGAGCCGCTGACAAGAGGGGGCATACATTTCTTTGGACAGCAGCTTGGTAACAACCCAGCTAAGGAGCTGGTAGGGTTGTGCCCTTTCTATATAGAAAACAGCAGTGCTCTGCCTCATGGCCACAATGCCCGGGTAACCGCTGTCTGCTTGGTCCTTGGACCAAACAGGCTTCAAAAGCTGGGAAAAATGTAGAAAAGGAAAACAAAGTAAACACAGAGCTTCAGACACATCTCTCAGAGCCAGCTTGGTGTGAACAACTGAGGCATGAGTGTCACCCTGCTATGCAAATAGAGACTGAGGCTTGAGATGTCTTCCCTGGATCAGACTTTGTGGCTAAAGGATGGTGGTGGGAGAGCAGGGAAAGCCCTGGGTCTTCAGTGGAAGGGCCAGGCTGAGCAAGTCCTGAAGTGGTGGGTCTCCCAGCACTTTCTGGCCCTTCCCAGTTTCTGCATGCTTGTCCTCAGTGTCTCATTTGTAGACAGAGACCATTCCTCGAAGGAACCCCAAGGACTTTGAGGACCTGGAAAGTTTGTAGGTGGTAGTAAGTCTCACCTACACTTTCCAGCCCCAACTTGGAGAAGAGATTTTGATTGCCTCTAGTGAGCCAAGAACTGGAAGAAAAGGGCTTTAAAACTTTAAAAACTTTAAAACTGGAGCTAAGGACCCTGGTTTATTGGTGGCCTTGGGACAGTTGGACTCAATGATCTTAAAGAACTTTTCCAACCTAAATGAATATGGAAATCAGGACCAAAAGGGGTGAAAAATGCCTTGAGTCCTGGCAGTGTGTGAGCACAGGGAAATGCATGGAGAAAGGGATGGATACAACCAACACTGGTAAGAAGATGGTCTGAAGACAGTATTCTCAGGTTCACTTCTAGTGCTTTACGTCCCTATGGGCTCCTCCACCACAGAAGAGTTGCTTCTAGGTCAGGCAAATGGGAAATGATCTGAGCACAGCACTGGTGTCCTACCTGCTGTGGCTGTTGTACCTTAGTCCTTTTCTTATTTTGGGAAAGCAAGAAGCTGTGACCATTCAGCTTCTTTGTCCTGTCTGGGTCCTTCTATTTGATTTTGTATTCTTTTTTATGGCATCTGATGGCTGGGCAAACAGGTTTCCTTCTGGAGCTGTAGTGCTTTTAAAAATAACATCTGCCATCTCTTACCTTCTTGATTCATTCAAACCTTTTAGACAACTACTTGGTTAGTAGTGGTAGTTTCCCACTAGAACAATTTAAGACTCAAAATACTTACCTCCTCACCTTCCCCCACTGATCTGAGGTCCTTCTGGAAAATACACTTGTGTAGGACTTGATGGTGGTAAGCAGCTGGGGTTCAAGAAAACAGCACTTGAGGCATCAAGGAAGAAGAATGAAGACATTGTAGCTTCCAATACCTGAGGGGGACCTACAGGAAGGCTGGAGAGAGACTTTTCCCACGGGGATCTAGTAATAGGACAAGGAGAAATGGTTTGAAACTGAAGGAGTGGAGGTTCAGAATAGATCTTGGAAGAAATTCTTCAGTACAAGGGTGGAGAGACTCTGGAATCGATTGTCCAGAGATGCTGTGGCTGCCCCCTCCCTGGAGGTGTTCAAGGCCAGGCTGTATGAAGCCTTGAGCAACCAAGTCTGGTTGAGAGACATCACTGCCCATGGCAGGGGGTTGGAGTAGATGAGCTCTGAGGTCCCTTCCAACCTGGGCCAGTCAATGACTCTATGATCAAAACCACTGTTCTTCTAGCCGTATCTCAGAAGCTTCTGCATGGCTACTGCTTCTCACACACAGGGAAAACCTATTTGTACCTCACTGGTGTGTCCAAATTAAGTCATTAGTTCTAAGTGAGAATATTTATAATTCTTGCATAACAAAACTGGTATTAGCAGCCACCCACACAGTAGTGGAGAAACTCGGTGATGAATCAGGTTTTCTGAGTGCAGATAAATCTGGTAGGTTCTGCCATGACCAGACAACTTTTATTTAGTAGTCTGGATTTCAGGTGGCAACCACAAAGCACCCTGAAAACTGTGTAGAAACATTTATTTAACAGGAGAAAGTCTGGACCTGTTTTCAGTTCCTGGGAATGCTGCCTAACTTCCTTCCTTTCTCCATTTTATATGCAATTATATAGAGAGAACTCAGTATTGAGTCTGTATATACATGTAGGCTTCTCACCTGGTCTGGTGAGAGGTATCCCTGTATGCGGCAGGAGGGTTTGAACTAGATGATCTCTGGTCCTTTCCAACCCAACCCAGTCTGTGATTCTACAGTAAGTCAGTAACTTCAAGGTGGTCTGAAACCTGATGCCCCCATGGGCTTCTTCCCATGGCTTATCAACCCTCTCATGCTTAGGACATGCTGCTCCCAGTGTGTTGCTAAGGCTGATCTGGAGAAGCAAATATGTGTTGTCTGTACTGGGCTCCAACTCTGTTCAGCCTTTGAGGTGGGTTTTGTGTGTGGTGGAGTCCTGGGCATTTCTGCAGGCTCTTTCTGCTGACTCTGTTCTCTCTCAGCTCATTTTTTCAATTCCTTTAGTGCAATTGGATCTGAGCAGTGCTTAGATGTCCTTGAGACGTGTGGGGAGGAGATATCAAGCAGGGGTTACAGCTTTAGCCTGGCAATTCGAGGCTGAACAGTTGATCTAGAGGGCTTCTGATTTGCTTTGAAATGCACCAATTAAGGTTTGACACACAACGTCACTCAAAGGCCACGGGGGCTTATTTTCTTACCTCTGTGGGTTTTCTTCTCCAGATCTCATTAGGAGCTTGAGGCTGGACTGGAGCAAGCAGGCTATGTTTTCATAACAGACTTCATACCTTGTTGCAAGTTGTGGAGGCTGGGAATGAGGGATGGTGTGTTCCCCAGGGCACATTGCAAAGCCACTCCATTAGCCGAGGAAGGAGTTTTGAAGATGTTTCTTTCCAGATCCAAAGCTGGGAGATTTAACTGGGGGCAGCACAGCAAACATGGCTATGTGACACAAGAGCCAGCAAAGAGTACTGGGAAATGTTTGTGGAGCTGTCATGTACTCATGATCCCAAGACAAAACCAGTGAGCTTCACTGGTTGGTGACTAAAACTAGTTGGTGGTTCTTGTCTAGGCTTTTTTTGGGGCATGGAAACTGCCGGAACCTGCAGCTGGCCAGGAGATCCAGGCTTGTAGCCATACTGAAGGTCTTCTCTGTATGGAAATGGCAGCACAAGGCTCTGGGTGTGAAGACACGCCAGGGACAGCGAGAGCTGAACACCTTGGGGTGCTGTCTGTTCTGCTCAGGAACATCTTCTCTTGTATCCAGGAAACTTTTCAAAGGACATCCATCAAGTCAATATTCCTCCTGCTAAATCTTCATGTTGTTCTTTTGGCAGGGATTAAATTTTAAGGTGCTTGGAAAGGACTTCTGCAGCTTGACTGGCTCTAGCAGATGAAAAGATTGCAGCAGTCTGCAGGCTCTAGGGACTTGGCTGATGGGTAGCAGTGACCAACAGACTCCTTCTGCAGGCCAAGCACTCAGCACTCCAAGCAGGACAGACAAGGAATGTGCAGCTTTCTTGTGCATTAAAGCCGGGTGCAGCTCTGTTTTCAGGCTTTTAAGTCCTTGTGCCAGCTGGTCTCACCTTTAGGACTTAGTCTGAAGGCTCTTAGTTGCTATTCCTTGCTTTGTACCATCAACCTCACTGCCCATACATGGCCCGTTAGGTCTCATCAAGGGCAGAGAGGGCCTCAGCAGGAGCCAGAGTCAGCAGTGCACTTTATATTTGCCCACCCTGAAATCTTTCTGCAAAACCTCAGCCCCTTTGCTATACCTGGTTTTAAGAAACCTTGGTTTTGTCCTCCTCTCTTGGCTAGGAGGGTATCTCCACATGTCCAAAGGCACTGTGGGATGTTCTTATGCAAAGTGTTAGTGACCAATTAATTACCTCCAGTTCTCCAATCTGAGGCTGGTGGATCCCTGGAACAGGAAAGGTGGTTAAGGCCCCATCCCTGGAGCTGTTCAAGGTCAGGCTGGATGGGGCTCTGTGCAATCTGTTCTAATTAGAGATGTCCCTGCCTGTTGTAGGGAGATTGTACTAGATGAACTTTGTAAGTCCTTTCTAACCCAATACATTCTATGCTTCCATGTTGTCTGGACATTTAACCCTTTAAATCACAGCAGTGATCTGGTTTGTGTGCGCTCTTGGGGGACTACCAAGGAGTAATGAGATGTGGCCCCGGCAGTGCACAGCTTGCTGGAGGAGACCAAACCCCTTTGCCACCACCACAGGCATCTGAAGTAACCCTTTGCTTGTGTTTTGTGTTGCCACACCACCTAAATCTCACTCACAGCTTCCATCCACACTTTCCTGCATTGCTTTTCCCAGGGAATTTCCCTATGGGGCAGCAGAACAGATCCCACATGGAGGAAAATCACTTCTTTCACCTCTTGCCCTAATGCTTGTGGGTTCCCTCGCAGCAGCAAGAGGCGCAGCTGGCTCTGGCATCACTTTTAACTTGGTATCTTCTGCAGAGGAGCTCTATTTATTGCAGACAGTCTATTAGAGCTGTTAAAATTAAATAAGGCAAAAATTGAATGCAGAACAAATACACTGCTGTTAGCAACCCTTATAATTCTCCGGCAATTTTTGCCAGACAATTGTGAGAAAATACGTTCTGGCAGCCCATGTTGAGGCAATTGGCCAGGAACAGCCATAAATCACATGGAGTGTTTCTTCCTAGCACCTTCTTGCCCTTTTCAGACCTGGGGCTTACTACCCCATAAACATTGGGGAGAGGGTAATGAACATCTCGTTGGCTTGGAAATGCCTGCAGCTGAACCCATGATACCTCCCGATCTCTAGCTCCCAGTGTGGATAGTTAGGTATTTTTGTTCTGGGAGGATCTGTTAGTAAAGAGTGAAGATAGGTACTTGTGGATATGGAATGTGAGAGCCCAGCTGCCTTTGCTTGTCTGTGGTGAGGGATGGGAATACATTGCTCTGGAAGAAGCCTGTGGCACCTTCAGGAAGTTTTAGAGTGGAAAGAATTTTGAAAGTATTTTTCAGAGTGGAAATTGCTCTCATGTGGCCCTGCTGCAGCCTCAGTGCTGAGAGGGCAACTGGTCTCTGTGTTGCTCAGACCGGAGCAGGATGTGCTGGCTGCGCTTCTGTTGCTGCTCAGCACTAAAGGGCTGGTACATGCTGGGCTCTGCTTCAAGAAACAACTCAGCCCCAGGCTTTGGGTTTGGATCTGAGGTTGCTTCTTGCTGCCAAGTTTCTGCCTTAATTAGGCACCGATGCTGGCGCGAATGATTACTCACAGCTTCCTATCCCTGCTCTTTGATGGGGCCAGATTTTGGGATGCTGCTACTAGTAGGGATCCCAGCAGGTGGCTTTTGGATGCGTCTGGTGCTAGGCACGTAAACACAGGATTGCTTCTCCCCCAACCAAAAGAAGTGACTCCAGAAGCCCTCAGAGCATCTTTGTGGTTTGGCTACATGTCACTCGGCTGTGCCAGCACTGAAACGCAGGCTTGCACCTGGTCTGCGGATGGAAATAAATGTTTTGAGATGTCTTTTCCCTTTCCAAAGGGTTTTCTCTTCATCGGGGAGATGCTGCTTTTCCAGCTGGCTGGTTTGTTGGCTTCCCAACATGCTGCCCTCTGTTAAACAGAGCTACATTTTCTCCCTTGGCTTTGTAGTACCTTTGGTTTCTTTACTCCTCCCCAGGTTCCTAAAAAGGCTGATTTAATATTGGCAAATTGCTCAGGATTGACCCACATCAGTACATTTACCTTAATAGCCTCCTCACAGCTTATCATGCTTTTTGCTTCTTAATCTGTAGAAGACACCTGTTAGGGACAAATATGTGACGTTGCCTGGTGGTTTGTTAATCCCTCTGTGCTCTGTTAGGAAAACTGGGCTCTGCAGGAGATAAGTGGGACAATCCATGCTCCTGGCAGGTGAGAACAGCCTCAACAGCACCCTACTGGCTTCCCATAGCAAATGTCCACACTCTCCAACTCCTTTGACTTCCCTGTGGGCTGGGATAAGGAAAAGGGAAGGATGGAGGGCCAGGAAGGGACTAGGCATAGATTGGGAATTCTTCTGCCTGGGAAAATGAGCAATGGGAAGGCACAGCTTGCCTGGCTGGGATTCAATCTGTAGACCAGAAGTATGGGATGGGGGCTGTGAGCTTTATGGAGTTTGGGCTGGAGCAATAGTGGTGTCAGTGAATGCATTGGGGGGGGGGCTGTAATGGGAAATACTTGCATGACACTGAAAACAACACAAAAATCACAGAATCCTTCAGGTTGGAAGAGATATTTAAGCTCCTCGAGTCCAGCTGTTCCCCCAGCACTGCCAGGTCCCCACTAACCCCTGTTCTTCACCCCACATCTTCATGGCTTTGCAACCTCTCCACACACAGGGACTCCACCACTGCCCTGAGCGGCCTGTCCCAGCGTTTAAGGTCTTTGTATTTTGGTGAAGACTTCTTTTCCTAGTGTCCAATCTAAATAGAAGTGATGAAACTAGGAATGTTCATAGTAGGGAACATTAAATCCTGGTGTAGCAAGAGCACTGTGAGCGCAGGAGGTGATAAATGCTGAGGTAGTGGGCAGAGGAGGGGGAAAAGGAAAACTGAGGAGTGTGTGTGGGATGTTCTTGCAAGGCATCATCTGCAAACATGGTTGGAGCACAAGACACGGGCATGGAATACTTCTCAAGCCCAGTTGTTGCTCTTTAAATGAGGAGCCTGACATTTTAAAGGTCAGCTGCCAGGGAGAGGGTGACCTCTGTGAAGCAAATGCAGTGGCAGACTGTGCTCAGTGTCTTGCTGTGTCCTCCACGTTGGGGTGTAGTGGTGCCTATTTGCCTGGGGAGACCATCTCAGTAAATGCTTCCTAAAGAGATAGATTTTCAGTACCCAAAAGAGGGGAGAATACCCAACACTGTTCCTATGTCACCTCCCTCTAGGAGAGACAATAAGGAGAAGTTTGGTGAAGAGGGACCTCATGGATGCTAGAGGTTGGGTTTGGGTAGAGGAGATAGAAGCATGAGGGGTCTGCTGGCAGTGAGAACTGAAGCCTTAGGCTCTTCGGAGCAAAACCCAGTGGTGGGTTGGCTACAGCCAGAGGAAAGATTAGCCAGGCAGACAGATCTGCTTATTTTTTACTTGTTAGGTATCCAGAACCTCGAAGTGCAGGTTGCTGGAGCTACTCCCTTCGTTCCCATCTGCTTTTTCTGAACTGAGAAAATGTATTCACACAGCAAAAGACTGAATAACCAAGGCAACACAAAAGAAAACAGATTTATTACCTTCACAAATCACTACAGAGCAGGACTGGGCCATTGCAGAGCAGCACAATTAGGATTTTTCCTTGTTAACTCCTGGCTTCTGCACTTTTAAGCCTGCAGTGTGTATGGCTTTGATTGTTTGGATACTGGAAACTGCTAAACCTTTGAATTCTCCACATGCTGAGTGTCTTGATCCCATTATAAAACAAAGATGAGGATTAAATGTTTCTCACAGCACTGCCGGTGCATATTCATAGGGGCATGGTGGTGGGAGGTCACCACTGTCAACTGGGAGCTCCACGCAGCCACTGGCTCACCCCAATCAGTGTCCAGTGTCAGGAAGCGGAAGAGAATTGGGGGAAAAAACCAACAAACATAGAACTTGTGGCTTGAGATGAAGACAGCTTTATAGGAGAGAAAAGGGAAGGGAAATAATAAAACTGAAGGTAATAATTGCAAACTACACAGAATAAGTGATGCACAACACAACTGCTTGGCACCTGCTGACTGATGCCCAGAAAATCCCAGAGCTGTGGTGTCCCCCAGTAAATTTCCCCCCAGTTTATACACTGGGAATGATGTCACATAGTATGGATTAGCCCTTTGTGGTCAGCTGTCCTAGATGTGTCCCCTCCCAGCTAAGTCCCTGACTTAGAGTTAAGTCCTGCTCAGTGACAGGTAAACCATCCGGGTGTTATCAGCACTGCTGTAATCCTAAACCCAAACCACAGTGCTACACCAGCTGTGGTGACTATGAAGGAAACAAACTTTATTCAAGCCAAAACCAGAACACGGAACAGAGTTGTTCCATAGCGTGAACACCCTGCAGGACTTCAGCAGGTAGGAAATCTCTGAGCTGATAATATGTGAGTGCCTTTCTCTCTGCAAATGCATATCCATGTGCTCTGTGAGAGAGACAAGGACATTTGGAATCAGCTTCTCTTTAATTACAGTGGTAATAGCAGGGAACAGTAAATATTGTATTATCTCACATAGAAAATGTCATCTGAGCCCTCAGTCGGAGGTTGGCATCAAGCGTTGCATCACCCTCCTCTTCCTCAGCCAGACCTTGCTCTTTACCAGGAGGTGTGCTAGGCTGTCCTGGAAGGAAATATCACAGACCCGTCTCTCTCTCTCTCTCAAATGTGTTCAGTGGGGTTTGCTGGACCCTTGGTCTGGCTACTGCTTGAGGCTTTGCAGTAGGTCTGAGCAGTACCACGACCATCCCCAACAAGTGTTTGGTGAAGCCCATTTTTTCCCTACATTGTTCTAGTGTCCTGTTTGGTTTGTGCATAAATAATAAGTTTCAAGCNGGTGGGGGGTGGGGGGGGGCAAGTGGGTTTCCTGGAGGCAATGAGAACCCAGAGAGTTCTGTGTAACTCTGAGGCTGCGATGAATTTGTCTCCTTTCTGCAAAGCTTTTCCGTGACAGGTTTGGCAGTGACACACAAGCTGTTAGCACTGAGAGACACAAAACATTCCTGCAAACTGCTCCTTTGGGGAAGCTCTTTGCTGAGCCTTCTCCTTCACCAGGAGCTGCAGAGCTTCAAACAGGACCAGACTCTGCTAATAAATCACCCCTCCACATGAAAAGGGCTTGATCATGCATCATAAGGAGTTATCACTGAGGACTAACCCTATGTGTTTTCTCTTGTGCACTTCTGAACACCTCTGTAAGTGCTGGAGCCCCTCAATGCTGCAAAACCTCCTCTGTTGATTCATTGAATCACAAACATCGGGTTGCACGGGACCTTGGAGATCATCCAGTTCCAATCCCCTGCCATGGGCAGGGCCACCTCTCACCAGACCAGGTTTCCCAGAGCCCCATCCAACCTGGCCTTGAACCCCTCCAGGGATGGAGCAGACACAGTCTCCCTGGGCAGCCTCTTCCAGGCCTCAGCACCCTCACAGGGAGGAATTTCTCCCTCACATCTGATGTAAATCTGCCCTCTTTTAGCCTGAACCCATCCCCCTTGTCGTGTCACTGGAGTACCTTGTAAAAAGTCCTTCTCCTTAGGGCTTCCAGCTATACTCTGTGTCTTTCTGCTTGGGGTTGCCCCAAGGCAGGTACAGACCCTGCACTTGACCATAACCAAGTTCATGGGGTTGTCCACTTGTCAAGCCTTGTATTTGGTTCTATCCCAAGGAGACAGTGCCTCACACTTCACCTTTATGTCAAATCGTGTCTCTTCACTTTCATAGCCCACGTTCCCTTAAACTCCTTGTTCAGCACTACACACGGGTTTCCTGGCTGGTGCTCATGCTTTCCCCTCTGATCTCTTGCTATCACCTCTGCAGGACTTTAGCAAGACAAGAAGTGAAGAAATCAGCAGTTCCCTGTGCTGAGGCTGCAGATGGGGCTGTGCTGGGGACAACTGGTGCTGCCATGTGCTCCCATTCATGAATCTGGGTCACGCCTGCATGGTGGTGGCTCAGGGAGTTCTGCATCGCAGAGATCTGCAGCATCTCCCCCCGCTGTCCATGCACTACCCTCTTGTGATGCAGTCAATCCCACGTTATTGTTGTGCTGGGAAGAGCCATGAGCTGCTCTAGGTCGAAGCTGCAGAGGATGGTACTGAGATGGATAGAGAAAATGCTGATTCAGCAAGAGCCGAGTAGCACCAAGGCATTAAAAATTCACAAAGGCTTGTCTGAGCTGCAGCTTCTCCCGGAGAAACATTTTAATGAGCTGGGGGAGAGAGCTGGGAGACCCTTCCCTGGCACTGGTCACTCCCATCAGTTTGTGGGTTGATGGTTCTGAATTGTCAATGAAAACCTGCACCAGAGGGTTGTTTTTTCTTTCTTTTCACATTTAGGAGCGCAGTGAGAACTTAGTCGGGTTTGTTGCAGAATAGGGCAAGAAAAATTGTCAGTGTTGAGGGGGAAACATTAGGGTTCAGTTGAAACAAGCTTTCAACCATCCTTTGGGTGTGGGATTTTCAGGTTTTCCTTTGGAAACTTCAAGAGAAGCCAGGTGACACCCCTTTTCTCTGGGGGACAAAACCCCCTTGCAGCCATTTTTGTCCTTCAAATCCTTTTTCCTGGCAGATTTAGCCACATTAACTGGTTGGGCTGAACCCAGAGCTAGTGGCTGGGATGCTGAGGACAGAGAACTGGGAGGTGTTGGGACGGTATAGGGTCAGAGGGTGCTTGAGTTGGTACATAACCTCCCTGCTGCCTTTGGAGCTGCTATGAACGGGTTGTTGGCTGCCTTTGCAATTAAATCTTGAGCAGAACACATCAAGGGGCACTTGGAGAATGCTCTGCCTCAGCCTTTTGTGACGCCGCACCGTGACCTACTTGTTAAGCCAGCCCTGGTCTCACGTGCTGAGGGAGGGACGCTCGCTTTGCTCTCCCTTCATCTCTTTATTGAAATCTATATTTTGTCACTCATACTTTATTCTCTCAGCATGGAGTGCTGTGGAAAACACAGAAAAATGCCTTTTCCCTTCCCTGAAAACCGAACCAGCCTGAATGGAGCCTGGTTGGGGTTTTTTTACCCTACTTCAGAAGTCAGTAACTGCAAAAATAATTAGGAATCATATTTGTGCCACAGCTCTGTTCACAGCGAGTTGCAGAAGAATGTGATTAAGAGAAGGATGTGATTAAAAAAGTGCTCATTTATTTTGCTGGAGTAGACAAGTGTGGGTTAGGGTTTGGGGTTTTTTTGTCTTTGCAATCATTTCAGAGCAGATGCCCCTTCCCCGCAGGACTGTTTGGCTTCTGCACTGCTTTGCTGGAGCAAACTGGATGAAAGAATGTGGAAAAGATCTGCAGTGTTTGCTTTAGAGATGTTAAATATCTCTGACAGGACTGAGATACCCACCCGGCCCTGGGTGAATAGCTGGAAACACTGAGCACAGGGCTTATTTATTTTTTTCTGGGAAAATAAATGAGAAGTGCAGAAGTTTGTTAAGCAGGAGAATAACATTAAGAGCAACTGGGTGGTTTGAGCCAGGCTTTTCTTGGCTGCTCTCCCTGTGCAATGTGCTCGAGCTGGATGTCAGGAAGAATTTCTTCACCAAAATGGTTATCAGACACTGGAACAGGCTGCCCAGGGCAGTGCTGGAATCGCCATCTCTAGAGGGAGGTGTGGAGCTGATAGTGAGAAACATGGTTTAGGGGTGACATGCCAGTGCTGGGTTGAAGGCTGGACTTGCTCTTAAGGGTCTCTTCCAACCAAATTGATTCTGTAAGCCAGATCAGGTGGCACTGGAGACCTGCGGTAGCATCCTGTGGGGAGAGATTACTCTGGATCTTGTTTATACCAGGTCCTGAAGCAAAGACTCCTCTCCAAGAAGAAGATTATGGAAGAAGTTTGGCTGTTAGAAAAGTTCTGTCAGGGAGCCATCAAATGTGAGCAGGAGTTTGGTTTAAAGCCCGAGATGGTTTTCAATCTGAATTTTGAGAAGTTTGACTCTCAAGATAGGAAATATTTGTGTTGCAAGAGACAAGACGGTAGGTGTCCACCTGGACTTCACCACCCATGGATTAATAGGAGGCAGCGAGTTCTTAATCAGTCAGGTTCTGATTTGCTATTCAAGTGCCTTCTTCTCAGCCCTGGCCCAAGGACCCTGGTGTCTGTTTACTCCAAACGATAAAGCAGCCAGGTAACTTTTCCTGCCTTCTGAGAATGCAAATGGGGATCTGTGGTTCGAGTTCATTTAATTTGCTGTCTTCATCTCTGCACAGCTTGTTAACAGGATGGAAAACTGTTGCTGCTGCCAACACAATCTGGATATTGTTCCATGGGGCTGCAGACAGCGGTGGGTTTGTAGCTCTCTAATCCGCTGTAATTTGCTGCTAATTTGTCAACAGTCAACAACTCCAGTGGCTGCTGCATGGAAACAGCCATGATGCTTCTCCCTTCCTCTTCCCAATGGTAGGGAAAGGTCATTTCTAGTGNTGTCGCAGCTCAGGAACTCAAACAAGGTGTTTCAGCTACATCTAGTGCAGAAGAGCCCAAACTCCAGGGAGGGCCTCTTCCTGACCCCCCTAGGATCACACTTTTGAGAGACAACACCACACATTTTCATGCATTTTTCCCTCTTTGGCTCCAACTCCTGCCTCCTCTTTCTTTTGAAGCTGAGTGTAATGAGCTGAAAACAGTGTGAACACTGCCCTGGCCCTCGGAGATAGTCATCTGCACCCCGGAGAAGAAAAAGCAAGTGAGAGTGGCTGG
>VZRI01007263.1:107380-150888 GCA_013397515.1 Upupa epops
GTAAAACACTATACTAAGCTTATTTTAGGGGAAACAAAGTCATAGTGGATCTGCTGCCAGTGACAGAAACCAGGTGAGGTTTCAGACTTGCGTGTGGCTGAGTGGCTTCTTNGAAGCTGAGTGTAATGAGCTGAAAACAGTGTGAACACTGCCCTGGCCCTCGGAGATAGTCATCTGCACCCCGGAGAAGAAAAAGCAAGTGAGAGTGGCTGGGTAATGAGGAGCAGCATGGGGGTAGGGCTGTTTGCTGGCTGCTTATGAGCTTTCCAACTACATCTGGATTTAATAGGCTGGTGCAGAGCTGGCATGTGCTGGGGTTGGTAGTGTTAGCTTCTGCTTTAGCTTCATTTGAAATTGCCTGAGATGCCATCTGAGGTCACTTTTTTTTTATGTTCCTGCTGAACTTTCGGGATCAAGTTTGAAATCTTCTGTGGTGGCTGCCCGTCTGGAGCCAACTGCTCCTGGACCTTTCAGATGCTGAGTCTCTAGCTGGAGCAAAATTACAGACATGACTTTTCTGAATCTGCTTTCTGCATCGTCCCTAGTCAGAAGCTGGGGATGTTGATTTAGCTGAGGAGGTCAGTGTGAATCATGCACTATCTCAGGTCTGTCTCAGAGCTCATCTACTCCAACCCCCTGCCATGGACAGCGATGCCTCTCACCCAGACTTGGTTGCTCAAGGCCTCATCCAGCCTGGCCTTGAACACCTCCAGGGAGGGGGCAGCCACAACCTCTCTGGGCAATCGATTCCAGAGTCTCTCCACCTTTGCACTGAGGAACTTCTTCCTAAGATCTAGTCTGAACCTCCTGTCTTTCAGTCTGAAATAATTACCCTTGTCCTACCACTCCTGTCCAAGGGAGGAGGTTGAATCGCCATCCCTGGATGTGTTTCCAAGTTGTGAAGATCTGGAGGTTAGGGATGGGGTTTAGCAGGGCCACTTCTCCCTAAATTAGATTGCTCAAGACCCCCTCCAACCTGTCCTTGAACACTTCAAGGGAGGGGGCAACCTGCACAGGCCTGATCCCGGCATTTAATGTGTAAAAAATTAGGGCATTGCTTCAGAAGACAGTGCTGAGCAGCTCTGCTAACACCCGAAGTCTATGTATGGGGTGAGTGCAGGGAAAATAAACTCCATTGAAAGCAGCTCATTAGAGCAGAGTGAGGATTATCTTGAAAAGTGAAAAACAAGTAGAGGCTTCACAAAAGGTTGTGGGGGAGAATGTGCTGTATCACTGCTGTGTGTATCCCTGCCCACTGGCCTACATTGCCTATCTATCCATAGCTGCTATTAAGAAGAATTTCACAATTTACTCGTAACTCTAGGATGCAAAAGGCTTGATCTGGAGATAGGAACTGAGTGAAAATTCCAGCATGTTAACGGGCACTGCTGGATGTTCAGGCTGTTTCTGGTGAGAAGGAGGTGCAGGTCTGACCACAGTGGAAATCCCCATTTTTCCCCAAGGCAGATCACCCGAGGAAGATTTCCAGCCATCACCTGCCAGGTACATGCATCCTCATCGTCCCAGACTAGAACAACCAGTATTGAAGTCACTCCTCACCATGATTCGCTGACTGCTGTGCTCCTTCTGATATGAGCAAGCCGGCATCCAATGAATGTCCCTTTCCCCCCGATTTTTAATGGAAATGGAAAGATTAACCCAGGCACAAAAAGGAGTCTCAGTCCTACCAGATCAGTGCCCGTGAAGGATTTTGACCATGCACCAGTAGAGCTGTTCCATTTGCCACTGGACCAGTGGCCTGGAGAGCCATAGATGAGACACGTGGGAGGTAGGTAGGAGTCATCACCCCAAAACTGCATTAAGGGTAGAAGATGGAGAGGATCACACCTTCATTTATCAAGTATTTATCAAATATTTTCCAATGAGCCAAGTTAAAATGTATTTCAGTCACTGCCTTTGCCTGTATGGGAACCTGTGGCTTCTTCCATGTCCCAGCGTCAACCAGCTGGTTCCCTCAGCAATCCCAGGGGCATTAGGAACTTCAAGGGAGTCTTTAAAACAAAATTAAAGTCGATGCTGGAAACATCTTCCTGTCTCTTGGGTTACCCATGTGGACTGCTCAAGCTGGAACCAACCTGTGTGGGTGTGTCTGGGCTTGGCATTAGATCACTTTCCCAAAAAAAAAAAGGTGTTTTTGGAGTCATTCTGTGAATTCCTTTGAGTAGAAAATTACTCTAATTGCAGTAATTTCCTTTTAATGATGTGTGTTGCATCTCATTAGCAGAGATGTTTGCAGGGCTCTGTTCCAGTGGCAGGGGCACTACCCTTGTAAGGAGCTGCTGACACACGGGTAGTGCTGCTTACATTAAGCTCCCATGGCTTTGCAGCTTCAGCCAAAGCTGGAGGCAAATAGTAGAATCCTTTTGGACGGAAAAGACCTTCAAGACCANAGATCTGCAGACTAGAGGTAGTATTTCCTAACAGTTCCAGGCTGAAAACTCAAGCCTGTATGCAGCTTCATTAAGTGAAAGCTGCTGACTTCCAAGGGACTGAATGGCAGGGTTACGGTAGAAGCCAGTCTGTGTTCTTGCTGGCTCTTATATCTGCACACACACACACTGCTAAGAAGAAAGGAAAAATCCAGTTAGCATTTTGATTCACGGGCCACAGTAACATCCCATTTGCTTACCTGTAGCTCCGTTGACACTTGCACGCTAAGTGGGGCTTAAAGCATTTTAGACCTCATTGAGTAATAAAAATAAGTAATATATTCATAATAGAGCTAGAAAATATATGAGCAGTCTCAAGCTGATGTGATTGAAAATNTTCCTCTGGTGCAACTTGAGGCCATTTCCTCTCGTCCTATCATTGGTTACTTGTGAGAAGAGATCAACCCCCAGCTCTTTACAAACTCTTCCAGCTATTTCATTTGTCCCTGGTATCAAAGTGGGAGATAATTTATTTGAGTTACAGGTGACTTTGGGAGCAGGTGAGTGCTGCGGTGAATTAACCCCTCCTTTAGGTAGTGGAAAGGATCATCACAGACCAGATCTGCAGACTAGAGGTAGTATTTCCTAACAGTTCCAGGCTGAAAACTCAAGCCTGTATGCAGCTTCATTAAGTGAAAGCTGCTGACTTCCAAGGGACTGAATGGCAGGGTTACGGTAGAAGCCAGTCTGTGTTCTTGCTGGCTCTTATATCTGCACACACACACACTGCTAAGAAGAAAGGAAAAATCCAGTTAGCATTTTGATTCACGGGCCACAGTAACATCCCATTTGCTTACCTGTAGCTCCGTTGACACTTGCACGCTAAGTGGGGCTTAAAGCATTTTAGACCTCATTGAGTAATAAAAATAAGTAATATATTCATAATAGAGCTAGAAAATATATGAGCAGTCTCAAGCTGATGTGATTGAAAATGGATTTAGTGAACCCAGGCTCAGAAGAGTAACCTGATTTTGTGGATGCTTTAAGCTATGTGCGTTGCTGAGTGGATTTCCCAAAACTCAGCCATCAAATTCCCTCCGTTCTTGAACTGTTTATAATCTTCATTTGATTGTTCCCCTGGCTGCCTTAGCAGGTGAGAACAGCCTGATTGTGCAGGTTAGAGGTGTAAAAGTGTCCTCTGGACTCCTCAGATTTTCATGAGGGCAGATGGAGCAATAATAAAATCCCAGATGTGGCTCTCCATTCCATCCCTCTCTCTCCAGTTAGTTTGAAGTCTGATAACTCCATTTGGCCGGTAATTTGCTTTGGTCTTTGCCTGGGATTGAATTAGTTTGAAAAGCTGAACTAAAAGAAATTACTGTCTCTGGGAAAAAATGATGGCAGCATAGCTGAGGCCCGATAATCTTTTCTCTCAGCCCATCAGCACTAACGTAGGTGATTTCTAGCTGGGAACATTTTCCTTGCTGCCAGCTCAGGTGCTGCCTCCAAGTACTGGGATTAAGGTGTGTTGGGGAGGGGGGAGGGGGCTGTGGGGGAGAGAGGGGCGGTTTGAGGAAAGAAAAAATAGGCCTAGGTTTTTTTAAGAAGTCTTTCTGCTTCAGTGTCCTTATCCAGATGAAAGCCATGAAGACTTCTCTAGATCTGAAAACTGATGGAAGTTTTGTGGGTTTTTTCTTTTAAGGAGATTTGGTGTGGAATCTCAGCCTTTTGCTTATCCTTCCTATCCAAAGTAGATCTCTAGGGCTGTAGCATCCCCAGATGAGCTTCTGCAGGGCAGGACAAGTGGGACGTCAAGCCTCCCACAATTGATGCTGCCACACTACTACAGCAAGCCCAGGAGCTTTCAGCAAAAAGCAGGTTTCTAGAAGTCTTATCCATTCTTTGGAGAGCACAGACACTTCTGTTTTCAGCAAAAGCTGATTTGTCAGTGCCTTTCCTGATAAAGCTGCTCCCAGACCATGGTGTCTCCATCAGCTCTTATCACAGCGAGCGTTGCCAGGTAGACTTGGTGGTGGTAACGTTGTGGCTAATCCTTCTTGCACAGGATTTTCTACCAGCTGAATTCTAACTGCCAAATCTCAGCCCCATCTGCTCCCCCTTATCATCTGACTTCCCCAAGAGCTTCATTGTGTGCCGGGTTCCAGCAACCTCCAGCTTTCAGGTTACTTCACAATTATAGATACGCAACTCAAGGATTATCTCGTTGCTCTGCAAGGCTTTTGCTTTGTGTGTTGACAGACAAGTCTTGCAGCTTGTATTAAAGAACCACCAGCTTTTAGCTGACTGGTACTTTATGGGGTTGTTTGTTGGAGGGGTGAAAGTCTTGAGGATTGTTTTCAAGCAAAATCTGTTCTTTTATTCAGTTTCCTGCCAGGAGCCAACTAGTTCTGCGAGGTCTCCAAAGAACAGCACTGAAATAAAACTTACTGTCACCTCCTCCTTCCTCTAGATCCATCGTCCATCCCGCATTATTTAGAGCTGATTTAAGGTTTGCAGGAATTGTACCCCAGACAAAGATTTGTTTAGCCCTTATGGGATTGAAATGTCACTCTCCTTTTGAGCTTGGTGGTTAAAGACATCTGTTCATCACCAGCCAAGATCAGGAGAACCCCAACTTTGATCTTGGCTAGGATCCTGCAAGAATAGGAGCACTGGGGTAAACTCCTCACCCTGTCATGCAACGTGCAGCAGGTGGGCAGTGTGGGTGGAGTTCTTGCTCTGGGAACAGCCTTTTTTGCCTCCTTCAGCAGAAGGATCCCCATTGGGTTAGTCTCCAGGTGACACTGGTGGGATGTCTCCAGCAATAGGTACTTGTTGAAGTGCAGACGCTTTAATGTTTTGTAATGGGACAGCAATCTGGGACCCATCCCCTAAGCCAGGCACCAGTCTGCTCAGTGTTTGGGCAAGGAATGCAGGAAAACAGTAGAGGCAACTGGGTGCTCTCTACAGCCATGGTGGTGATCTGTAAATGGTCCCTTTCCAACCAGTATTGCTGTGGGGTTTGTTCTGCTGTGTTCCTTTCACAGTTGCCCACTAAATGGGCACCATAAACTCCATTTATCACTGATCTAATTTCGTCTGCTCTGAGCGAGGGAAACTGGGTTGGCATTTGGCTGTGCAGGTTTGTTTGAGGAGCAGCAGCCTTATTTAGTTGGGGAAGAAATATCGATGTGTGTGTGGTAAGCTGGATAATTTTGTCCTCGAGCATCATTTCCTGAAAGAGAAGTAACGGGGTTTATAATTGATTTGATTAAATAATAAATGATACTTTCCCCTACTGCAAAGCAAGCAGCACTTCCAGTCCTCTGAATCTTCTGTGGTTGTGACTGGAGTGACTCTAAGCACTGCATAACTGGGGGTGGTTATTCCTCCCTAGGCACCACTGTGCGACAGAGCATAGGGTCAGAGGCTTGAGCAAGGAACTCAAGGGAAATCAAAGTTTATTTAAAATTTCTTTTGTCGCTTTTCTGTTACTTCACTGCTGAACTTCACAGGGGCTTTCTCCAGAGCTTCTCTCTTCCAGCTGTGGTTTTAAGGACATACAGTCCCTCTCCGCAGCATGTGGGGAAGGGCTCCAGATTTAACAGTTGGGTATAACCCTTTGTCGCTGCATCAGGAAAAGGTACAAAGAAGTCTTCCCTTCATTTCTTGGTCATTTAAGTAGGGTGTAGCAACCCCAGCATTATATTAATGCTGCACCATATTTTCAAGTGGAATCATAAGATGGTTTGGGCTGGAAGGGGCTATAAAAGTCAAGACTTAAAGTTCCAAACCCTTTGCCATCTCTCACCAGGCCACATTGCCCAGACCCCATCTAACCTGACCTTGAACATTGCCAGGGATGGAGCAGCCACAACTTCTCTGAGCCAGCCTGTTCCAGTGCCTCAGCACCCACATAGGGAGAAATTTCTGCCTCAGATCTGATCTCAATCTCCCCTCTTTTAGTTTGAACACATCCCCTTGTCCCATCACTACAGTCTCTTGTAAAAAGTCCCTCTCCAGCTTTTCAGTAGCCCTCTTGGGTACTGGAAGCTGCTGTAAGTCCTCCTAGAGCCTTCTCCAGGCTGAACAGCCCCAGCTCCCTCAGTCTGTCCCCATAGCAGAGGATCTCCAGCTGTCTGAGCATCCTTATGGCCTCCTCAGGACTTGCTCCAGCTGCTCCATGGCCTTATTGTGTTGGGAACTCCAGAACTGGACACAAAACTCCAAGTGAGACCTTCACCTGAAGCAGAGTAATAATATTTTTCAATCTCAGGGTTGTGACCAGAGACACTTTCCCCCAAGCACTGTCTGCAGCGCCACTTCATACTGCTGGAGGTGAGACTGCTAATGGGTCAAGGATGAGCTTGGGGCTTGCTGATGAAATAAGTGCAAGTGTATCTCTAGGTGTCTAGGAGACCATTATTAAACCTCTGTCTTGTGACTCCTTTGCAGACCAGTGGGTTTGCCAGCAAGCTGTAGCCCATCTGGCCAGGCAGATGGATTCTGTGCGTCATCAGGTTCCTCCTGAAGTAAAGGCACAGCAGCGGGGTGACGCAGTCCTGTGTTTAAACAGTCAGTGACTGAAGCAAGATGTGCCTTGGTATTGCTTGGTAGCTGCTGTTTGGCACTGCTGAGTGGAGCCTGGAGATGCATTGTGGTAGGGAAGGTTCAGCTGGATGGAGACAACAAATGATACACTGGGTCATTAATTCCATCCCCGGATCATTGTCTCCCTCCTTCAATGACAATCCTGCACCATTTGACATATAGCCCCACAATTTCTTAACTGGAATTCAAGTTTGGGATGAAGCTTGCAGGCTCTCCCTCTTTAGCCTAAGTCTTGTTTGAGGGACAGTTCTGCAGAAGCACCCTGAGATAATTCGTGTCCGAATTCTTAAATCTGGATATATATCTCTTGATTTCCAGTCGCCATGCCCCTCGCTCTGGCTACTCCCTAACAGCCGCTCTGTTGCTTTTTGCAGATGATGGGAAGTTGTCCCTGGAGGAGTTCCAGGCCTTTTTTTCTGATGGGACACTCAATGAAGAGGAACTTGAGAAGCTCTTTCATACCATTGACTCGGACAACACCAAGTAAGTTCCCTGTGCTGACACTGTCCCTGTTTCCTGGAGCCTAGGGATCATGGCATTAGGATCATAGCATGGATTGGGGTGGTTGAAGCCCTGAAAGGCCACAGAGGCTACAGGGGCATGATTCACTTTGTCAGACTGCAAAGATCCCCATTTCTGCTTTGCTTGTGTCTCAGCCTAACGGCCACTGGGATGTCTTTTCTCTTAGTGTGTTTTCCAGGCCATTTTCTCTAGCGCAAGATGATTTTTTACAGCATCTGAAAAGATGCTGAGCTTGACCCGTGAGGGCACTGAAACGGCTCTTCAGCTTTTCCACTTTACCTAAAACCTTTGCTGTGCTATAAAAGGCAGTGGTGTGAGTGTCCGTGAGCTCAGTCCAGCCCAGCTATTGCACACACAGCAAACCCAAGCGATCTGTGGGCTCGTCTCTTTGGGATCTCTCCATATCCCCTGCGCTTGGACCACGGCTCCTGTGCCTGCCATCCAAAGTGTCCCCCGGTGCATTTAGTAGAAACAAGCCCCTCTCTCTTCAGGCTGGAACGGAGCTGCTGGAGGCCACCCAGGCTCTGTAGATGCTATCATAGGTAGTTTGTCTATGCTCTGATCTCAGCACCCTGGGGTACCCCCCACACAAAGCCAGGGCAAGGCAGCAAGGAGAAGGATCCATGAGCATCATTGGGCTAGAAGCAGGGAAAATTGGTGGCAGGGGAGGGCTTCAGTTTGAGGTTTCACCAAAGCTGAATCTGAATATGGCAGCTGACTGCTCTCACTGAGCACCAAGATTTCACAGTCTGCACCAGCTGCCGAATTAAGGTGATGACCTCATTAGCAACTGGTGGCTCCTGCCCCTCTGCCTGCCTCTGCTGACTCTTCCTCAGCACACTCGCCTTTTGTAGGGTCTGAGATGTTTGGGAGTCCCCTAACGAGTGTCTGCTGCCTGCAGCATTGGAGACCTCATGGCCAAGCCCTAGGGTTGCAGTTTTGAGTGCTGCTGCCCCAGAGCAAGAGAAGGGGAGTTTTCATTGTTGTTATTTTCCAGGGGACCACAGGGACAACATGGACTTTCCTCTATCCAAAAGGCTATTTGGCTGCCAATGATCTGCTGTTTGCTAGAAGTGTATTTATTTCTGAGGCCACTTCTTGCTAGTCCCATTTGATCTCCGGTTTTCGCCTGTCGTGTTTGTTCTACATGCAAAACAAAATTTGCTATTGAAATTGCATTATGGCTGGAGAAGAAAATGAAGAAAATTATGTTCCTGCTGATTATTAGTAATTACTGTTAGCAGCCAAATTACAAAATGTTGATTCAATTTCCTGGAGTATTTTTAGGAGCAGGGAACTGCCTTAACGGGAGTCGATGAGATGAATGACTGTACCCATTTCTTGACTTAGCTTAGTTAGGAAGATGGTGGAGAGGATGAAGGGCGCAGAAGAGTGGGAAGATGAGGTGGATTATGGATGCAGGAGTAACTGTCCTGCTGTGGGGGTTTAGGCTGACATGGTCTCTCAATCTTGGGCTTCACAGTCCTATAGTGAAACATCTCATTGACAGCAAGATGTGGTTAGGAGAATGCTGAACTGAAAAGAATCACAGACTAGCTTGGGTAGGAAGGGATCTCAGAGATCATCCTGTCCCAACGTCCTGCCACAGGCAGTGACATCTCTCACCAGACCAGGTTGCCCAGAGCCCCATCCAACCTGGCCTTGAACACTGCCAGGGATGGAGTAGCCACAGCCTCCCTGGGCAGCCTGTTTGAATATCTCAGCACCCTCACAGGAAGGAATTTCTGCCTCAGACCTGATCTCAATCCTCCCTTCTTTTAGCTTGAACCCATCCCCCTTGTCCTGTCACTAGAGTCCCTTGTAAAAAGTCCCTCTCCAGCTTTCCTGTAGCCCTCTCGGGTTCTGGAAGCAGGAAGAAGGTCCCACCCCCACACCCCAGAACAGCCATGGGACATTAACGAGGTTTCTTCTTTCTTCTTGTTTGCCTGGGAAGTGTCTCCAGGCAGTTAATGATGTGGTCCCAGGCTCC
This sequence comes from Upupa epops, assembly GCA_013397515.1. Taxonomy (NCBI): domain Eukaryota; kingdom Metazoa; phylum Chordata; class Aves; order Bucerotiformes; family Upupidae; genus Upupa; species Upupa epops. The sequence goes on from VZRI01007263.1 coordinate 116,894, forward strand.
AAACACACCCTTCAAGGTGTTATCACTGTGTGTCTCCATAGGAGAACCTGCCATCCAACTATCCCAAGTCCACTCACTGCCAGTTAGAGCATCTGGCAGCAGCAATGGGCAGAATGTGTCACATCTTTCACTATTTTTTTGCCAAAATTATGTTCACAAACCTGCTGTTGCTTAAAACCAATGATCAAGGGCTGTTTTTCTCTCCATTGCTCATTCTGGCTGCTCTCCTTCCCTCCTCCCACCTGAAGCCAGATATTGTTGCTAGGTGGGTTTGCACTAGTGGTTGTAGCTGCTATTCCAGCAGTGGTTTGAGGTTGAAAAAGAGGTAATGACACATTGCTATTAATGCCAGTGCTACTGGGATTACACAAGTGCTGTGTACGATCTGAAGACATGCACTGAAATCCACACAGACTTGGTGCCGTGGTAGAAGAGGGTTCTAGAAAACGAGATTGATGCTCACCTGGGAAATCCCATTGTGTTTGTAGAACAAGTGACACCTTTCCCAACTTCCTCTCTTGATATATATCCAGTCAAACAAGTTTTAGGGTCATGAATTATAGAATAGTTCAGGTTGGAAAAGACCCTTGAGCTCATCAAGTACAACCGATAACCCTACTCTACTACTAGACCATATCTTTAAGCATCACATGTTGAATGAGCAGATGAAACCATTTAAAAATGTTGTTGGGATACTGGATATGACTCATTTTGTCTGACCCACAGTTTCTATCCCCTTTCAGCTTAAACTCTCACTGTATCCCCTCAGAACAAGCAGTACCTCTCAGTCTCTGGGAAAGCAAGGGGAGAGCAGATTTGGCTGGTGACTCAAGAAGTTGAGACCTGGAAGAGGATTAAAAAATATTCTTTTCATACCTTGTACCTTTCTCATTGCTGCAGAGGACAATCCTGTGGGGAGGGATCTGCTTGCTGGACCAGGACTGCTCCCATGAGCTGTGTGGGTCCTTTCACGAGGAGACAAGGACATGGCGTTAGCATTCAGCTGCTCAGTCAGTCATTTTCCCTAGGCTTAGCCATTTATTTTAATGGCTTCCTTCCCCCTTCCCTCTAAACAATCTCTTCTCTCCAGTGCTAGACCCTGGGAAAGGGTGGAGCAGACTTGCAGATCAGAACAGAAGTGGATTCTGGTCTCAAAGCCTGTCAGAACTAACCCATAACGTCACTTTAGTGTCTATCCTGTCCAGCAGCTCCTGCCCTCCACAGCATTTGCTGTAGTAGCAGTTCAGAGCCATGGTGTTGCATAACGCCTGAGAAAACTGGCTGCCTCTCAATTTTCAGGGCAAAGAAGGGACAAACCTATATTTCACTGGCTGTTAATTGTGTGAGAGAAGCTCCCTCAGGATGTATTTGGAGACCCAAGTGGATGTGCAAGCACACGTGACACTGCCCAGGTCTCTAAGGAGGAAAATGGAGCACAGCAACCTCCTGCCTGGCCTCCCCAGGCCTCTTCCTCCTCTAACTCAGCTGGGAAATGTCTCCCCAGTTCTGATCCAATGTTGATCCACTGCAGAGTGACATCTGTGGGGTAGAAGCTCTGCAAATGAAGCCATTAGCTGGCATGGATTAATCTGTTACTTTGATTGCATCCATAGCCATGGTTTCTCTTGGACATAGGACTTGGTGCTTGTGGCTCAGAAGCTTAATGTTCCATGATGGCGAGCAGCATCCCAAAAACGGAAGGAGATGCTAACAAGGTTCTGCTGGTGTGGTTGTCAGTCTGGACTGCTGCTGTTGCTCATGAGAGGAGCCAAAGAAAGATGCCTTGGTGGTACCCTGACTGAAACCTCTTGGTTTGAAGTTGTCTAAAAGTAATGTGCCATTCTGGCAGAGACAAAGCAAAGGACCTCAATGGTTCATCCCAAACAAGTAGCTTGCAAGGAATCCTCATGTGTGCAAGCTAAAGCTACACTTGTGCTTCTGCTGATCAGAACCTGGTCAGAAGTGGAGCTTCACATCATCACAAGTGACCATGAGGTTCTCATACCCTCCTTCTGAACGTCTTCAGTATCTTCCATCATTCAGCAGGCTGCTGTCCTGCTCCAGCTGTTCTCCTCTGGTGCAATAGGTCTGCTGTTTCCACCTTGGATCCCACCATCTCCCCACATACCTGCTGAGGTGCTTTACCTCCCCCACAACCCAGTTTAGTCTCATGTCCTTCAGTGAGAGGAGACTCCACCTGACAGAGGCCACTGTGGGCTTCAGCTCATGCTGCTCATACTTCTCCCCAGGCTTCTGCAGTCCTGTCCTCTCAAAGTTGAGCAGAAAACACGTTATCTTCTTGGGCAGGGGACAATGATGATTATCATGAAGTATTTCTTTCCTGTTTTTTAGTCCCTCTCCCTAATCTGGGCTATTTACATTGCAAACCTGACTGAGCGGCTGATCCATCCGTCTGGGAGCCGAAGCCCACGCTCTGGGGCTGGATGCGCCCATTGAAAACCACCCTCACTTTCTGAATATTGAATGTTCTCAATTAGCTCTCTGGGAAACAAACTGCGGATGGTGTAATCAGCTGAGATTCTGATTAACCGATTCAAGAGACTGTTCTTGTCTCCTCTGAAAAGGGGACAAAATGATTGCACAGAAATTATATGTCTGGCTCTAGTTTCTGGCTCTCGAGATTGTGGGCATTTGGTGGTGGAGTTTGTTCTTTGTGTTTATGTGGAAGATGGGAGTGTTTTTGAGTCCTAGCTTATTCTTCTCCATGCTGACATGTCCCTTATACCACTCCCTGCTCCATGTTTCTGTAATACTCAGTGCCAGAGCTGGTGCTGGGCAGCTGCCGGCTGGTAGAGCTGCAAAACCGTCTCAGACTCACTGAAGGAAAAAGGCATTTGGGAGGAATTTGCTCACTGGGAAGGTCATAGAGAGAAACACAAAGCTGGGGGAAAAAAACCTGTTCAGAATCTCATCTGAAGCAAACCACGTTTGTGAACATTTCTCTGTTCCTAATCGCATTTCCCAGGAGTTTTCTCAGACAGCCTCCCAGAGGGTCCCTGGAGAGAGCCTGTTTGTTGATACTGCTTGGAGCGGGGAGCAGGAGGCTGGCGTTTGCTGCGGAGGGTGAAGATCCGGGGGGTTATCGTGCAAACACAGCAGAGAAGTGTCACAACAGAGATGGGACTGTGGCTCAGCTTCTTATTTTTGAGGTCATGCAGAGCCATTCTGCATCAAAGATTGGTTTATTTTCTGGGGGATGGAGAGATACCGAGAGCTTGCATTAAAACCATAAGACTGAGGGAGGTGTTTAATTGACATCAGCTGAATCAGTGGGTACAGGACACTCTGAGCAGAGAATACATGGGGAAAACAATGTATACAGGCAAAATGCATGTATATAAAATATATATATTATAATAGAAATAAATATTACATTTTCTAACATAATACAACTATGTTTTTTACTTTATATTTATTTTTATTATTTATATTTTATATTTCTTTTTATTTAGATTTTGGTTTTGTTTAGATGTTATATAAATACACATTTTATATAAAGGCATTTTATAAAAATACATTTTATACTATAAATATATCTATTTAATGATTACATGATAGACTTAAGGAATTATTATAATAACATAATTATATAGAATATATAAATATCATAATCTTATTAAATTAAATATTAGAAATATATTAATATAATACTGTATAAATGCTGTAATACAGAAATAACATGTAGTTATATGAAACATTAAATATTATTACTACAAAACCAACATATAATATATTAATAATATAAAAATAACATGTAGTTGTTTATATTCATATATTAAATGTGTTTTTATCTATATATTATAATATCCTGGGGAAATCTAGGCAACAGAGCACTGGGATATCTCCCTTTACTATCCTTGTACCAGTTCTCTGCCAATCGTGTGTCCCCCAGATCTAAACCCACACATTTGCTGCTCTGGTTTCTTCCCCTCCCACACAAAACATTGGTGATGACAACCCAGATCCCTGTGACATCTAACAGGAGGAGGGAGCTGGGTTCATTTTGACTCTCAAGACCTTACCGCTTGCTCCTGACAATCAGCAAATCATACAGCTAATGGAGCTCCCAACAGTTTCTCCCAGTCTCCTTTGCCGTTTGAGATGATGGAGATTACAAGTAGAAATCAGGTTAGCCCAGGGCTCCCATCAAGTAGAAAATGGCAATAAAGTTAAATGCTCATTTTGCCAAAAAAGGCCATTTGGGGGTTGATTCATCCTGCTGCTAGTTTGTGTGAAAAAATCCCAAGCCCTAAGAAACCCTTTTCTCCTCAAAAAAGAAAGGAGTGTTTCTTTGTTTCAGGGGTTTGCTTTGAAAAAAGGTGCTAGAAGAAACCCAATTGCTGATGAGGCTTTCACATGCTTGTGGAGGCCACTGGGCTTTAGCAAAGCAACTGGGAATAGCGTCATTGAACTGGCCAGACTGGGAAAACACTTGTGAGTTTAAAGACTTAGCAGGGGACAAGAGCCACAGGGACATCTTTGGCTTTTTTGAAGCACTTTATAGAGCAGTTCAGGCATAAGGGCTGTGTCAGTCCAGCACCTCATTCCAAAGATGACAGTCCCAGTTTTGCCTGGGAATTGATTAAATGAGAGCCAGTATAATCCAGCGTAGGCACACCAGACCCTCCTGCGTCTATAACAATCGTGTGGAAGTGCCTTCCCTCACAGCAGCAAAGGTACTGCCTTCTCTTTTCTCTGGGATACTTATAGGCAAAGTGATATTATCAGGGTCAACTTGTCCATTCCACCCCCCAAGAAAAGAAAAGAAAAGAAAATGGAGGGGTTTGATGTAATTGGTGAAGGATTTGGCAAATAAAGGGTCTTGGAGGTGTTTACTGTGGCACTGTCTGCTTCATGTGATGATTGTGCTTAGGATCTCACTGTTATACTAAGCTCAGTAAATCACTGTGCTGTCCCTGTACAGGTTTCAGCGTATCTATTGTCCCATCAACAGGTGCTTTATCATCTTGTTGTCATGCTCAAAGGTTTTAAGAGCTTCTCAAGAGATTTTCTCTTGTGAGTGCGTGGTTAGCTCTGCCTGCCCCTGACAAAATAGACAGAAGATGGTTATTTTTAATAGGCTGTAAAATGGCTTTATAAGGTGCAGAGACACAAGAGGAATGTGCCTCAGCACCCCATATTTTTCTTCCACAGGCAGGAGTAACCCCACAAATTTTTTATCTTAACATGACAATCCTGGCTGGCCCAGAAGGATATCGAGGAGGGGGACAAGTAGATTCCTTTGCCCACCCTGGGATGGCAGAAGGCTGTGGTGTCCCCAAGCTCGCAGTGCTACAGAATCAGAGTCTACTGGGTTGGAAGGGAACTCCAAAGGCCATCTAGTCCAATCTCCCTACAACAAGCAGGGACAGCTCTAACTAGAGAAGATTGCCCTGAGCCCCATCCAGCCTGACCTTGAACATCTCCAGGGATGGGGCCTCCAACACTTCTCCAGAAAGCCTGTTCCAGGGATCCACCAGCCTCAGATTAAAGAGCTTTTACCTAATGTCCAGCCTAAATCTCCCCTTTTCCAGCTTTAGGCCAGGTCCTCTCATCCTACTGTTCTGTGCCCTGTGAAAATGGCAGGCAGGGATCATCTCTGCCTTGGGCTCCTCTCCTGCACCCCATGGAATCTGGATCCATGATGGGCTCCTGCTGAAGAATTGGACCTTCCTGCTGTGTTTTGGGTGTTAATTTACAAATCCACCAGGGCAGCTCTGCCAGCCTGGAATACCACGTTGCTGGTGCTGACAAATGAACAAACAATTGTCTGGTGCCTCACAGGTGCCTGTAGAGTGCAGGGGCCTTTTCTGCAGGGTGACAGCTACTTCTCTTCACTAGCGAGTGCTCAGAGCAGGTTTTTCTGGAGCATCCAGACCATTTTGTTTCTTTTTTATCCATATTTGGTCACTTTTATTGGTGCTCTGTCAAGTAATTCCCCACTTAGAAAATGAGATGTTGGGTTTCTTGGAACCACTGATGAAATGGAGTGTTTTGCAGAGGGATTTTTTACAAGGGACTCCAGTGACAGGACAAGGGGGATGGGTTCAAGCTAAAAGAGGAGAAATTTAGTTGAGATTTGAGGAAGAAATTCCTACCTGTGAAGATGCTGAGGCACTGGATTTGGACTCTGATGATCTCTGAGGTCCCTTCCAACCCAAACCAATCTGTGTGTGATTCAGTGGTTCTATTTTGGTTTTCTTGAAACCACTAAGGAAATCAAGCACTTGGTCTGCATTGGGAATGGTTTGCAGCTTAGGACTTTCTGAGGACAATCCAGTGGCAACCTCTGTGCTGTGTCTAACCCCTACTTGAGCAAGAATCTTGGTCTTAGCAGACATTAGCCCTGAAGCGAGACCCAGCATGTGTGCAGCAGCCTCATGCTCATCATCTCTTACACCCTGTGCACAGCCCTTGCCCGTGCTCATGGGGAGGGGAACGGGATCCTTGGTCCGTGGGGGCTGGTGGGTCACTCATGGGAACCTCCATGAAAGTGCAAGCTGTAACTGCAGGAGAGTTTTCTCTTTTCCAAACCCAGAAAAGTCTACAGCAAAAGCCTTTCCTCAAGGATGATGTGAAACCATGGCAGAGGCAAGGAGCTCTGCTGAGGGAGATGGGGGTGGATACTGTAGGAGAAGAGCAGTAGCCAAGATGGGGTCACGATATGGGACAAAGGTGCCTTCAGCTGCTCAGCTTTGACAGTTTGGGACTCCAGAGATTCTCCTTAATGAGTTTAACAGCCCTTTGGTGTCATCCTGATAAGGTTTATTCCTGCCACAAGGAAAACACAACTGTGTCGCAGGTCACTGACTAGGGGAGGGCCATCTTCCCTCCGTTCACATCCCTAATTACCGCTTCCTAATTATCGCTCTCTAACCCAGTGCCATGGCAACCGCCTAGCTTCTCCCTGCTGCCAGGCAGGACATCTGCAACCGGCTGTCACAGGCTTCCTGGAGCAGCTCCAGGCGTTTTTGGACCTGTTGCTCCCTAAAGTGTGACGCCCACCTGTGGGATTCAGCGTCACGATGAATCCACTGGGAGCTGGGATTCGATGCTAATCATCCTTTTTTTAAAACACACACACACACACACACACAGAGACACACACAGAGACACACACACAGACACATACAGACACACACACAGACACACACACAGAGACACACACAGACACACACACAGACACACACAGACACACGCACCCCTTGCCTTTCTCCTTTGTGACCAGAGCTGGAATAGCCTTTGTCACTGTGTGAGGGCAGTGCAGACGGTGTCCTGGGCTGGATCACAAAAACTGTCACCAGGGTGTCAAGGGAGCAGGCTCTTCCCCTCTGCCCTTGTAAGACCCCACCTGGAGTCCTGCAGCCAGTTCTGGAGTCCTCAATATCAGAAGGACAAGGAGCTGTTGGAGTGAGTCCAGAGGAGACCACGAGGATGATCAGAGGACTGGAAGCCCTCTGCTATGGCGACAAGGCTGAGGGAGCTGTGGCTGTTCAGCCTGGAGAGGAAAAGGCTCTGGAGGGACCTTATAGCAGCTTCCAGTATCAGAAGGGGCTACAGAAAAGTAAAGGAATCTTTTATAAGGGACTGTAGTGATGGGACCAGGGGGGTGGTTCCAAGATAAAATAGGGGCAGTTTAGATCAGATATTGAGAAGAAATTCCTCCAGGTCTGGCTCCTGTCCAGCCTGGGCTGTTTCTGGGCAGAGCAGCTCTGTCCTGGCCTCCCTCTGTGACAGTGCAGCAACCTCCAGAAGGACTTCTTGTGCAGGAAGGGAACAGCCTTGAAGCAGGATGAGTACTGGAGTGTGTTTTATCCTCCCTGCTTTGCTGTGCTCAGCTGTGGGGAAGGTCAGTCAGTTCAGTCACTTTGAAAGAGAATCAGTGTGTTTCAGCTCGTCACAAGGAATCTGCTGCCCCAGTGTTCCAGAGACAGCACCTCCAGAGAATCCAGGTTTATGGTCTGAAACCCAGCCCTGGTGCCCTTCTAGCTGTGGACAGCCTCCTTTCATGGCTGTACCAGGCGCTTTTTTGAGCTGTACCATGAAAGTGTTGGGTTTTTCACTGGTGGTTGGCTCTAATAACACCCAAGTTCCCAGTGAGCTTCTTGGGTAACTCTCAGCAATGTTAGCAGGGTTTAGCAGGGTCCTCTAACCCAATGAAGGATTTGGAAAGCTCCTTAGTTCTTCCAGAATTGAGGTTATTCAGCCCCTGGCTGGTACCCAGAGCTTGGTGATTCTCCTGCTCTGCCTGGAAGAATTTCTCTTGCTCAGGGCTTTGTATAAGAAATATTTCCATGAGTTCAGAAACCAGTGATCACAAATGACCATCTGCAACCCCTTCAGAGGCATCTGGATGTACATTTTCCATTTCTGAGGTGCTGAGATAACACAGGACCGTTGCTGCTGGCACTGGGAGGAGGACCATCAGATACAACCAGATTTCCAGCTGCACGGTTGGTTTTCAGTTCATTTTTTTAGTCATTCCTACATGCAAATGAGTTTTGCAGGTGTCTAAGGCTGGAGGACAATTTGTTTCCGTGCTCATTTGAAGCCTTGTAGCAAACCCTAAATCTGTGAATAGAAGATGGGAGTGAAAGCAGGTGGTGAATTGAGTAAAACCGTCCGTCTTCTGTGCTGGTGAAGCAGCTGAGCGGTGTGGCTGCTGATGCAAACTCTTCATCTGCCCCCCTAAAAGGGTTATTATCCTCAGCAGAAGCCGATCGAGTGTTGAGTGGCATCCGAGCAGCACATCCAGGCAGTGATTTGCATGAGAAATACACTGTGAAGATGAGGCTTTGATGGATTTGGAACTTCTGAATTCTCATTATGTATTTTGATTGTGCTGCCCATGGGGAGAGCCTGGGACACCTTGACTGAGCTGCAGCCCACAAAGGGAATTTCATGCTCCGCTCCTCCACGTTATCTTTTCTGCTCTGAGATAATTTTCCACCCTTCTGTATAAATGAATTGAAGCCTGGAGAAGTGCACTGGTGATAGCAAGTCAGTCATCAGGTTTGCCTTAGGGATATTGCTTTGTATAGCCCTGCTATGCAAAACAGATGTGGACAGGCTGGTGAAAGTCCAGAGAAGGATCACTAGGATGATCAAAGGACTGGAAAACCTGCCATGTGAAGAAAGGCTGAGAGCTGGGTTTGTTCAGCCATGAGAAGAGAAGGGTCAGGGGGACCTTATTACCACATAACAGGCTGCCAAGAAGATGGCGACTCCCTTTTCATGAAGAGTCACATAGAAAAGACAAGGGGTGATGGATACAAGTTGCTCCAGGGGATATTCCAGCTGGATTCCAGAGGAAAATATTTCACTGTGAGAGCACCAAGAAGGTGCTCTTGCAGCCTGGTTACTGCTCTTTAAACTCCCATGGGCAAGGGAGGATTGTCAGCATTTTGAGGACTTCTCTTTGAAATAGTTCATAGACTCATAGGTTCATATAATGATTTACATTGCAAAGGACCTCAGAGATTACCCAGGCCCAGCCCCCTGCCATGGCCAGGGACACCTCTCACCAGACCAGGTTGCCCAGAGCCCCATCCAGCCTGGCCTTGAACACTGCCAGGGATGGAGCAGCCACAACCTCCCTGGGCAGCCTGTGCCAATGTAGAAATTTCTTCCCTAGATCAGATGTAAATCTCCACACTTTTGGTAAAAGCCCTTCCCTCTTGTCCTATCACTCAAGTCCCTCATATGCAGCTTTCCTGTTGGATGGGAACCAGCAGGGAAAACTCCTTCCCTGTTGCCATACAGTTTTATCTGCTCAAATTACCCCAGTGCATTCAAATGGAGGAGCTGGGGAGCAGCAAACTAGCCTTTCGATGGCCTAGAATTACTTTATGTTTGTACTTTGACTCTGGAGGACAGAGAAGACCTGAAACCAGAAAGAGCAGGATTTTCTTGGGGTTTCTTTTTCTACTGTGTGAGAAAGACTTTTGTTTAGGAAAGAGGTCAGAAAGATGTGGCTGCTACTCTGCAGAAAAAAGCTGCCTAACACAGGAGTCCTCGATGATTTCTTCATTGAGAGTGGCACTTGAACATTATTCTATTCTACTTAGTTAGTTGGGTCATGACTTCAATAGCTGCTTTAATTAGTCATGTTATTAATGTAAGAATGCTTCAAATTAAAAGCTGCTCTGCAGCCAAGTGTTTGGGAAGCTGAAACTCATGAGCTTTTTTCCTGAAAAAAGAAGAACCTCTTGTTGCAATTGTTCATTGGCCTTCCTTGTGGCTCATGGGCTCATGTGGCTCAGTTTTGAGCAGCTGGGGAAATAATCAATAAATTGGTGACTAATTCTCCCCTAAATGTTTTCATGGTGAAGGGCTCTGTGGTAAGTGACTACCCCAAATATCTCTGCTGAGAAGTGGCGCTAGAACAGAGTTAATGACAGTGAAGTTCTTTGTGGGGAGCTGCTACCTCCCCTTTCCTCAGGCTTGAAACCCACATCCCAGAACCCCATCCCAGGGAACACCTGGATCTGCTCAAGTCCCCACTGATTTCCCTCTATAAATGTTAATCTGAACAGGATCACAATTTTGTATCAAAACAGCTGGTGACTTCAGTAATTTCTTTAATGGGGCTTATTCTTAACACAAGGTCACTTGGAATTAAAAGCAGCTTCTCAGCCAAGTGAACATTCCAGCACAATTAAGTTAAATAACGTAAGGGCAGGATGAAAGGAAATAAAAGACCATTCTTGACAGCTGCTCATCAATTCTTACCGTGTAAAACCACGTGGAACACAATCAGAGCTGGGGGTGGGGGGGATGTTGACAGCAGTGTGCCCTATCTGTGTCCCATAATCACTTCAGGAGGTGTTTGTCAACTGGCTGATTATATTTCATATAACAAATCTCACATAAATCTCCCCTCTTCAAGTCTGTAACCCCTCGTCTTCTTGCTATGCACCCGTGTAAAAAGCCCTACCCCAGCTTTCTTGTAGTCACCTTCAGATATTGGGAAGCTACTAGAAGGTCACCACAGAGGCTCTTCTTCTCCAGGATGAACAACCCCAACTTGCTCAGTCTGTCCTCCTAGGGCAGACGCTCCAGCCCTCTGATCATTTGAGCTGCTCTCCTCTGGGCACATTCCAGCAGCACTGTGTCCTTCTTATGTTGAGGACTCCAGAACTAGACACACTACTCCAGGTGGGGGCTCACAAGTGCAGAGAAGAGGGGGAGAATCAACTCCCTCAACCGTCACTGCTTCTTTTGATGCAGCCCGGGACACAGTTGGCTTTCTGGGCTACAAGCACACACTGATGGCTCCTGTTCAACTTCTGGTCCAACCCACCCCCAAGTCCTTGTCCTCAGGACTGTGCTCAGTCTCTTCTCTTCCCTATCTGTATTTGTGCATGGGTTTGCTTCTACCTGATGCAGTTTGCACAGCCCACTTCTTGTGCCTGGCAAGATCCCTCTGGATGGCCTCCCTTCCCCCCAGGGCATTGACTTCACCAGTTTGGTGTCATCAGTAAACTGACTGAGAGTGTGTTCAATTCCCCTGTCCATGTTGCCAACAAAGATGTTAAGTAGCACCAGCCCCAGTACCGATGATATTTTCCCTAGCCTTCCTCTTGTCACTGACATACCCAGAGAAATTTTTCTTGTTGTCTTCAACCCCTCTTGCTAGATCGAATTCTCTCCAGGCTTTTGCTTTCCTAACCTGATCTCTTGCTTCCCTGATTACTTCCCTTACTTCTCCCAGCTCATCTGTCCTTGCTCACACTCTCTGTGAGCTTTGTTTTTACCCCTGATTGTGTCCGGGAGTTCCTTGCTCATCCATGCAGGCCTCCTGGCACTCCTGCCTGCCTTCCCCTTCATTGGAACGCACTGGTCCTGGGCTTGCAGGAGGTGATCCTGAGAAAGGACCAGCTTTCCTGGGCTCCCTTCCCATTCATGGCTCTGTCCCATTCTACCCTACTAAGCAGATCTTTGAAGAGACTAAAGCCTGCCCTTTTAAAATCAAGTCCCATGAGCTTACTTTGCACTTTTCTCATTGTCCTGAGGATCTTGACTTCTACAGTATCACGGTCACCGCAGCCCAGTCTCCCATTAAGTTTTCCATCACTCACCAACCTGTCTCCGATGGTGAGCACAAGATCTAGAACAACTCCCATTCTGGTGGGTTCCTCTACCATTTGGAGGAGGAAGCTGCCATCAGTGCACTCCAGGACTTCCAGGAATGCTTTGCTGTGATGTCTCTCCAGCAGATATCAACATGAGGACTATGAGTCCCCCATGAGGACTATGGCTTGCAAGTGCAAGGAAGCTTTTATCTGTTTAAATATACTATTATTATTTATATTTAATGTGTAAATGTTTAATGCTATGTTTAATGTTTAAATATATATATAATTATATATGATTAGATATAATTATTATAATATATTTTAATGGTATTAATATTATAGTACTATATTGTCATGTTCTTTGCATTATGATGCTATTTTAAAACTATTATTTTTACTGCAATAGTATTTAATATTACTTCTATGATATTATTCAAGGTACTATTGTATATAATAATTCATCCTATTATAATGTATAGTATAATATTGATACACTTACATTGACAAACTATTAACATATTATCTATTATTAAATCAATATACTGTAATGTTGTAATATTCATATTATAATGTTAATTACTAAATACAAGTATGTCTAGAATATATGGCTTTATACTATTATATATGGTAATATAATTGTGAAATAATATTAATATAAATTACTATAAATAATTGCTATTAATTAGTTAATAATTTTAATATTATTTGAGAAGTGTGCGAGTGATGCTGATGTCAAAACTACTCCTGTACATGTGCCTCAGATTATCACTTGAATTCCTTGGCTCTCTGCTAGTGATAACTTCCATGAAAGAGCAGCCATGGCCCTTGAGTAGGCATGGCACTGGGCCAGTGCTGAAAGTGCATCCTGGCACCACTGTTCAAGGCCTGGCTGGCTGGGCTCTGGGCAGCCTAGTCTGGTGAGAGGTGTCTCTGCCCATGGCAGGGGCTTGGAATGGCATGATATCTGAGCAACTTTCCAACCAAGCCCAGTCTGGTTCTCTAAAATTCCTGTGAGCTGGGAGCAGACCTGTGGGCCACAGCACAGGCAAGCAGTCAGGAGGATTTCAGGATCTGGGGCAGGGCTGCAGGATGCTACTGCTAATGAAAACATCACTTCCCCTAATCTCCTTATGCTGACAGGTCAGACACAGCAAGGATGAGTTCAGTCAAATAAGTACATTTCCAGCACATCAATGGGCTGATAACACATAATTCCATTAGGAGATTGTTCTGGAGTGGGGATGGCACTAAGAACTGTGTGAAAAGCTGAGGCACAGGGAGATTAGCTCAGTTCCTATTTCCTGAGCAAGTTTTCTATGGGGACATCATTACATGGATTCACTGGTTGAGTACTGAGGTAATCACGTGGGTTTTGTCCAGAGGGACTCCCTGTGCAGCCCCACCGAGCGTCTGCAGGGTCAGAGTGGGGTGAATTGGTCCATCTGGGAAAGGAAACTGCAAAATACCTGTTCTGAGCAAAAGGGAATCAACACACCAGTGTGGTGCCAGGGTGGGTATCTGTGGGGAAGAGGGAAAGACTACTCTGCTGGATAGGTACCTCATAGGCACAGGTCCTCCCTTGGGGGGGATGCACAAGCCTCAATTTCCCCCTCAGGAAACCCCCAGAATCACATGTGAGGCCACCCCAGGCAGGTGGATGCTGAAGATGCGGCAGTGTGAAGAGGTCCTGAGTGGCACCGGCCATTGTCTTCTCCCAAGGCTGTCCCACCAGTGGCTGGAGCTGCCAAGGGAGTGGGTGACATTGCGGGTGGGTATCTGGGGTTAAGCCTGCTGAATCCCAACCACAATCCTTCCTCTCTCCTTTACACTAAAACCTTCTTTCTCTTTTTTTCCCTGTTTCGTCCTTTGCTTCATCCTCCCCATCTTCTAGCAACGTGGACACCAAGGAGCTGTGCGGTGAGTGTGGTCCCTCACTATGTGCATGTGGGGCTTTTGAAGGGTGCAGGAACCCAGTACAGAGCCTCTGCAGAGCTGGGGGGTTCCAACACTTGTGCTACTTAACCTCTGACTCCACAAGACAGTTGGCCCAAGTTTTCTTCATTTTCTTGCAAGGCCAATAGCTCAGAGCTGAGGGGAGAACCTGTCTGACCTGCAGTGACAAGCTGGAGTTTAATTTCTGGCCAAGCTGTGGTTCTCAGTTCAGCTCAGAAGGTCAGTCAGTCCCTATCCCTGTGCAATCTTTCCCCTCAGGCAAAGCTCCATGCTGTCAGCAGGCTGCCCTGGGGCATTCAGCACCACTGCTGCACCTCCAGGCTGCAAAGAAAATCCCTGATAGTGCTTTGTCCTACACCTTGGCCAGAAAGGGAAGGGTTCCTGTTAGGATTTCTCAAGGACCTTGCCTCAATGGGGGCTTGTCCCCATGTCTCTTGTTATTCGCTTAGGTATATTTTCCAGGAGAAACATCTCCCCAGCGTTTGGGAAGGAGATGGAGAGATAGACATGTGGAGCCTTGCAGAGGGCTCACCTGTCTCTTCTTCTTCCCTCCTGTGCCGTCTGATGAACAGTACAGCCACATTAGCAGGTCTTCCCCATTTGCTCCATCACTTTACCACTAATTACAGCCTTCAAAGGTCAGACTTGACCTCTGATCTCCAGAGCTCTTGTTTAGACCTTCTTTGTCAGGCAGTGACGTTGTTGCTTGACCCCACCCTGCTTTCTCCATCAGACCAATAACCCCAGAAAATCACACAATGTCACCCAGCATGGTCCCATCTCACTGGTGTCACCTCTCCCAGGTGTGAAGCTGTCAGGAGAGCAGAGAGGTGAACTCATCACCTCCAGCAGGAAGCCAGAGAAAGGATCAATGAGTGCAAGGTCCTGTCTCCATCCATTATCTGCTGCAGACCTGCCCTTCCTTGCCATTCCTTCTTTTCTTGCCACTCTTCTAAGAATTAAACATAAAGCCTCCGCTTGGTTAAATGGAACCTGTGATCTCTCTCTTGAGATGGGTTTTGTGTTGCAGGACATCAAGAGCATCTTAAAAGAGATTTGTTGAGCCCTGTAGCTTATATGAGAAATTTGATTTGGCTTAGTCCATATCATGTAGCATCCTAGAAAGTTCTGAACTTGTTTCCAGCCAGCTAATGAAAGAGCCCCCACTTGTACGTGATGTAAACACGGTTAGGTAGCTCCTCGCCCAGGGGAGAGGGTCAGAGGCGTGAGCATTTAGTAGCCCCAGAAAATGTCTGTATAGCTGTGACATGGTACCTGCAACAGCACAAGCTGTCCAGCAAGCTCAAATGTAGGGGATGCACATCACCCCACTGTAGACTACTGGGGTCAGTGGGTGACTCATGTCTCCCCACACCAGCTCTGGGTATTGTGGTGATGCTCCTCTCCTGAGCATTGATCCTGTGGCTCTCCACGGATGTGTAAGAGCCATGAGCAAGAGCCATGTAGGAAGGGAAGAGCTGATATTATGTTACTTTGATTCAACAGGGCTAGAACAGTGTCATTAGGATAAGCCAATGCCGTTCTCCTCCCAGATGTACCTCAGTCAATCTTGAGGTCTGTGCTCTGCTCACAGCAGCTCGTTTCTCCTGAGATCTAGGTGTCCAGCTCTTTATTTTGGGACTTACAAGAATCTATTAACTTTTAAGATCTGCTCAGTTGGGTTTTTCCTCCAACAGCAATAGACAGGCTGCAGTGAGGATGAGCTGCTTGGCTCATCGCGGAGCAGCAACCGGCTGCTGTCAATCACACCATGACATTCCAGTTTGTGCCAAACTCTTCTTCCCCCTGGATATGTTCTTGGGCTGTAAACAGCTATAGGCACTACTAATTAAGCTGAGAGAACCTAATTAGTGGGATTGTTTCCTGGAGTTTATGTCTTGCTGCATTCCGCGGAGATGTCACCTCGGCATGATGCCTGGCACCAGAGCTGCTCAGAGAAGATGCCGGTGGCTTCTAAGGACCAGCTTTAAGCTCTAGTGTGTGTCAATCACCCAGAACCCTGGTGACGTTTCCTCTGCACCTCAAACTCCTCAGGTGTCAGGAGCCGTTGTGGGGAAAACACCAGAATGGGCTGGATTTTGCATTAGGGAGGACTAACTGAAGCTGTGTCTGGACGCTGCTTGGAGCTGCAGCGCAGCCTGGCATGGATCACTCCTCCTGCAAGAGGGATGAGGATGGTACGGAGGTGCTGTGGACTCCCTTTGCATGGAGAACACAGTGCTTTTGGGTGCAGTTGCAGCTCCCTTTGCTGTTGTTGGAGGTTCTCAGAAGCCTGTGGCTGAAGTGCATATGTGAATGGAAGTTAAGGCAAGGTGTAAGGCAGGTCCTTCTGTGCACAAATTGGGCTGAAACTGGTGGCAGGGAGATTGGACTAGATGATCTTTTGAGGTCCGATCCCTGATGATTCTATGATTCTACTTTGGGTGCTGTTGGGATTTCTTTTAAGTCTTCTCCTTCCATGTTGGCTAAAGAAGGGAAAGAGAGACAAGATTTGACCAGAAGAAGAGGGAAATAAAGAACCTGCTGAGATCTTTTCAAAGGGCATACTCAGCCCTACATCTGTTTTTTTACAATGGTCCCAAACTTGATGGGAACTGCACCACTTCCCATCCCTGCAAGACAAGCGTTCGGTTACCTCACCAGCTGCCTTCATGTCCCACTTGCTTTTCCCAGACTATTTTGCTGACCACATGGGAGACTACGAAGACGTCTTGGCCTCACTGGAGATGCTGAACCTCTCCATCCTGAAGGCGATGGACTACACCAAGCGGGTGAGTCCTCCTTGTGCTCCACAGGCTCAGAGCAAGCAGCACAAATGTTCCATTAACAGAGCACCTAAATCTGAAGGTCTCCATCCCACCCAGCAGGGTTGTCTCCCCTATTTACTTGTGCAATAGGTGGGTGACAGCAATGTGACAACAGTGGATTTTTTTGTTGATCTTAGCAGCAGCTAAATCTTGAAACTCTTGGGAAGTGAATTGAGATGCAAGAGCAGTAGATGGTGGCTTGGAGGCTTGGAGGCAGAGTACTAGTGCTTCTCAGCACCTTTCCTAAGCTCGACAATTGTCTTGACTGAGCCACAGATAATGCTTCGTGTTGCCCGAAGTATGAAGGTGCTTACGTTGTCTTTAGGGTGTTTTGGATGGGGCTTGTGAGTGTGTGGGTTCTTACTGGCATCCTTGAGAGTGTCTTAGGGAACTTGGTGTGAAAAAGCTGCCATCATGTTGAAAGGGATCCTGAGTCCCTGAAAGACAGTTGCGTGTGTGGGCAGCTGCTGTGTTAGAAACTGTAGAGCTGGAGGTTGGAAGGGCCACAAGCACCTAATGTGGGGCATGAGGTCCTATTTTATGTGTTCACAGTACTTGTAGTTTCTTTTTAAAATCCATCATATGCCTTAATCATTCTGTTCATAACGGAGTTTCTTCATGAATCCATAGAAAATCTGAGCTGAGGTACCAGGTAAGTGAACCCAGCTGAGAGGTTACCATTCCTTTGGGTCTTATCAGGAGAAGTGTTTATAGAGCTCTTGTTCCTTTGAAACCATTTTCCTGTCTATTCCTACCACTTAATGCAGTAACTGGGCTGTGCCAGTGATATTTATTACATCAGGACAATCAATCCTAATCAACTCAAACCGAAAGTCTTTGGCCAAGCACCAACCCGGCTGAAGTATTTGGAAATGTTTTATCAATGTAAGGGGAGGACAGAAAAAATCAGAACGATGGTAAGAGTTAATTTTTTTTATTAAGTCGCTGAGTCTGTTCATGCCTCATTTATATTTGTTATTAGCAAATGTTCTGGCAGTCAGATTTGCCAGCCATGGATTTTAAATACATGAGAACGTGCTAAGATCTGTTAGAAATTCACTGTAGCTTGTTGTTCCTGATGCCCTTCCACCACCGCTTTTCCAGTGTGAGCTTAGTGGATCTGATTAATTCCTCCCAATATTCTGCAAGAGGAAGGTTGGTTATTCCCTGTTTATAAATTAGGCACCTGAGTGCATGAGTATTACCTTGCAGAAGGTTATTCCTAACTCCAACGCACTGCTTTCACAAGAAAAGCGTCTTTCCCCCTCCCCAGTCGAGCAGCTCGTGGCAGGGTTCACTTGCCTCAACTACAACAGGGAAAAGTTAGTTACCCTAACCTAAATTGGGCATCTCTGTCACAATCCTGTGGAGGGGACCAGAAGGATGGTGGCATCTTTCTCCCACACTGCTGAAGGATGGCAACACTCTTCACCTTGAATGCAGACATTTCCCTTCGAGATGGCTTTAGTCAGAGGAGGGAGTGCTGTTGCACCAGCATCCCCTTATCACCCCCAGTATCCCTTATCAACACCCCCAGCATCCCTCATCATCACCTCCATTATCCCCCCACTACTCCCAGCTCATCAGCCCACAGGCTCTGGTGCTCTTTGCTGCCTGGCAGGCTCCTGTCAAAGGAGCAAATGGAGCAGGGCTGGTCCCCAGGGAGGAGCTGGCAGACAAGGATTCTGTGAAAAAGCACCACTCCCCACTGTGATTCTGTGAACAAAACGGTGCAAACCTCATCAATGAATTATTCAAGCACAGGTGCTTTGTTCCAGTAAAGAACTGAAAGGGAACAAAATCAAAAAAATAAGGACAAACCAAACCCCAAATCCCAAAAATAAGCCATTGTAGGTGGTAGAGAAACTCATCCCCAGTGTTCAGCCAGGACAGCGTTCCAGGCAGCATCCTGAGTGCAAACCACTAGTGACTTGCGGTTTTATTTTATATATTGAGATTTTTTCCTGGACCTTAATAAGATTTTAATCAGCTGGAGAAAACTGATGGTTGTTTGGGATTTGCTCCTTATTCCCTCTGTTATCAAAATCCTTGGTGCAATAAATGAAGTTTCATTCTGCTTCTCCCTCGGCTTTCTGGCTTGAGGTTCCTGCTGACGAGGGGCTGAAGAGCCACTGGATTTAATTGCTGTATGTATCTCTCACCTTTTAAACCAACTGATTAGTTCTTGCTCATAAAGAACAAAGAGATGACGGCAATTATCTGGTGCTGGAGGAGCTCATGAAGTATCAGCGGTAATCAGATGCCACGCTGGAAGGTCTTGCACAGCAAAACAAAATCTGTCATTGTAATTATTTCCCAATGTGGCGCTGCATAGAAATGACTGCCAGGGAAACTGGGAAACACAGGGTTAGGCTGGAGAGAAAGGAAAGGAACTTTGGGGATCTAAATAAAGCTGGCAGTGGGAGACGTTCTCCTATGAGTCCACTGAGTCTTGCAGGGTAAATAGCAAAACCGGAATAGAAGTGGTGTCTGCTCTCAAAGGATGCGATGGGAGCTGGGGACCTGTATCGGGCATTAGGGAGGCCTCATCTTTAGTACTAGGTTCAATTTGGGGAACCTCAATACAAGAAGGTCATCGAGGATCTGGAGCGGGTCCAGAGAAGGGCAGCAAAGCTGGTGAAGGGCCTGGAGGACAGGTCTGATGAGGAGTGACTGAGGGAGCTGGGGTTGTTTAGTCTGGAGAAAAAGAGCACGAGAGCAGACCTTACTGCTGCTACAGCTACCTGACAGGAGGGTGAAGAGAGGTGGGGACTGGTCTCTTTTCACAAGTCATAATGACAAGAAGAAATGACCTCAAGTTGTGCCAGGGAGGTTTAGATTGGCCAATTTTAAATTGGGCATTTAGATTTGCAGGGAAAATTTCTTCACTGCAAGAGTGGTCAGGGATTAGGACAGGCTGCCCAGGGAGGGGGTGGAGTTGCTGCTCCTGGAGGGGTTCAAATAATGAGTACTTGTGGCAATAGAAGACTCAGTTTATTGAGCAGGGAGGGGTTGGATTGATGGTTTGATTGACTAGATGATCTTAGACGTCTGTTCCAGCATTTATGATTCTATGACTGGTGCCAGGTCTATGCTATCCCTCTGTTTCCATTACTGACCTCCCTGCCTCAGGCTCCCCAATGTGGGCTGGTGCTGACCTGAGGGTGCTGAGGCACTGGAACAGGTTGCCTGGAGACTCTGCTGCATCCCTGGAAGTGTTGAAGGCCAGGTTGGGTGGGGCTCTGGGCCACCAGGTCTGCTGAGAGGTGTCCCTGCCCATGGCAGGGGCTTTTTGCTGAGTGATCTCTGAGCTCCCTTCCAACCAGGCTGTGATTCTGTGACTCCTCTACCATCCCTGCCAGCATGGGGGAGCCAGGTAGAGTGTTTGGAGAGCCAGGGGGCCAGCACTGTGATGGGGATTACCACTGAACAACCCCCTCACTCAGCCACTCCATGAAATGGGCTTTAGCTTGGTAAGAAAAAGAAAAGCACATTTTATGGTTTTTCTGAACCCAAGAATCTCAATTCACCCTACTCCTGCCATGTTCAGCTTCCACCAGCTGTCGCAGCAGTATGATCGTGCCCTCAGCTTTTGCCAGCTGGGCATTTTGCAGCCTAGAGTGTGGGAACAAGAGGACAAACGACCTTTAACAGGGAGGCAGGAATTAAAAACAAGCTGCAAAGAAATCCCCAAAGTGCTGAGTGAGGAGTGTCCCCAAGGACACAGCAGCCCAATACTCATGTCAAATCATTCCTACCCAGAGAAGCTCCTGTTTGGCACCAGATGGGTCTGAGAAGTGCTGGTGCCTGTCCTTGGCACAAGCCCTGTCCCGGCTGGAGAGGGGAGCTTGGAAAAAAACCCTGCCCAAATTGGGATCTGGAATTGCAGTAACACCCATGAGCTTACTGGGACAAATCTGGGTTGTCTCTGTTGACTGGGAGCAGAGAAACATAGAATGATCTGGATTGGAAGGAACCTTAAAGATCATCTAGTCCCAGCCCCTAGCAATGGGTAGTGACATCTCCCACCAGACCTGGTTGAAAGCTGCAACTTCTCTACTTTGGGGAGGACCAGTAACAGGGTGAGCAGAGCAGGGAAGGGAATGCTAATAGGTTTGGGGGGACTCAGAAACTGGCTTTGGGAAGGAGTGAGGGGCAGTAGGGGTGTTCTATGGGGAAGGAACCCCTACAGTACTCTTGGTTTGACGTTCAGCATTACCTTTGGTCCTGGAGAGGAGCAAAACATGATGTGAAAGATCACATATACACTCTTGGCTGTTTGCTGTCAGCCCCTCTGCCAGTCCATCATTGCTCTGCCAGCCCATCCCTTGCCAAAAGCCTTTTGATTTCATTCAATAGTGCCAGAGTGGAAATATGACCAAGTGGTGATGCATTACACTCCCCCAGGAGCCCTCTCATGTCCATGCAAAATCCCACATGTGATTCTGATGAATGGGCACTATAAACACTCTTCAACTCCCAAACCATTATTGATTGAGATAATATGCAAATTACAAAGGGAAAACTGAAGGTCCTGACCTTCAGATGCTCCAGCAGCACTAGGGAGTAGGTTTGCAGATGTTATTTGAGAGTTCAGTTGTTCCTGCTGTCTTCTGACAGGTCATCACAGTGACCAGTCCATGCTCCGCTCCAGGAGCTCGGTGGAAGCTGCTGAACTTGGGATGGCCATGGGGCTCCCTCAGCTTCCAGCCCCCAACAGCTCATTGCACAGGAGCCCTTGTTTTTGAGCAGTTAGAACCCCAGAGCAAGGACCATCTGCCACCAGTCTCGGCTGCTAAAAATGATGGACAGGTTTGGGTTGGTTTTCCAAGTGTTTTTGTTTGCTAGCACAACCCAAAGCAGTCACATGGAAGTGCTGTTGCTTGCTCTCGTTACCTGCCAAAATTAAGCTTGTCAGATGGGGTACTGCTCTTTTCCTTTTTTTGAATGATGACACCTCAAGAGAAGAGAGTGGGTAGAAATAATCCTTCAGAATAATCTTTGCCTCCTACCCTCCAGCTAATCTGTTCTCTTTCATTTGACTTGCCTGAGGTTTTCTTCTGCTCTGATGAACAACTCGGTACTCACAGCGTCTTCTGAGACTCCTGGAACTGTGGCAGGGTATGACTGGAACAGGGTGGTAGCAGCTCTGAGTAGTCCCAGGTCACAATTATACTCAAGTGGCCAGTTTGTGTTTCTGTGGGGCTCAGAGCACTGTCTATCCTCACCTTTCACAGCTTTATAGGATGACTGGTAGGGGTTGGGGTCATCTAGTCCAGCCCCTCAGCCCGATCAGGTTGTCCTAGAGCACCAAAACCTGCCCTGCTGGGGAGGGAGTTGGTTTAGACACTTAGCTGGGTTTTTTGCCTCTTTCTTGAATGAGTGATTTTATGATGAACGAGTGAATGGATTTGGCTGGGAAAAAAATGTTCCTACAGCAAAAACACAATGAGAGTTCCTGGAAAAGCTATGGAACTTGGTAGTTGAGGAAAAAAATTTTGGGAGAAAACAAGATGTATTCCTGTGGCTTCTCAGAGAGAGTTTCTGCAGCTCTTCCCTGAAATTCATTTGCTCCGTAAGTTAAAGCACAAAATGCTACTACTCCAGCTCTGCAAGGGCTGAACTTTCTCCAACTCTTCTCTCCAGACTTCAGAGAAGAAAGCCAAATACTGTCTGGACTGATTTCCATGCTAGACCCCAGGACCAGTGGAGCTGCTGGAGAAGGTCTCTTTTGAAGCTTATTTTTAGCTGAAGACGGTTATTCACTGCTCTTCTTGTCTGTCACTACAAAATTCATGGCCCTCTTTTAGCTCTGAGAAGGAAGAACATCTGCTCTGGAGCTCCTGCTCATGCTGTTCTTGTGGACCTCCTGTAGGACCAGGGTTTTTTCCTCCCCCCCTCCTGTTTTATTGCTTCTGAGATTGCGAAGGGGGCAAAACCAGCCAGACGTAGTCTGGTTGAATAACCCAAGAGCAGTTTTGTAGGAGACACCAAAGGGAAAGGCAGGGAAAGGTCAGCGCATAACCACCTGGTCCAACCAGGCTGAGCCTTCAGCAACTCAACCATCTCACACCGTAACATCTGCAGTCTTCTGAGCAGACCCTGTTTGGAAAACAAAATCTGTAGTCCCCTTGAAAAGCAGGTAGCAAATGTGTGTGAATTTACAGGCTTGTGAGTACTAAATAGAGCTCGTTAAGAATCTGTGTGAAGGGAAAGGATGATGATTATAGCCAGGATGGTCAGAAGTTTCCAATTCTGGCTTCCCGCTAAGCAAGCGGACAAGGTGAAAAAGTCCACAGATGATGGGCCAGCAGTGACCTGCCCTCCACACCCACAGGTCCGCAATGAGAAATGGTGGGTGTTAAGCTGGAAAAGGGCAGATTTAGGCCGGACATTAGGAAAAGGTTCTTTAATCTGAGGCTGGTGGATGACTGGAACAGGTTTTCCTAAAGAGGTGGAGGAGACCCCATCCCTGGAGCCATTCAAGGTGGGGCTGCATGGGACTCTGGGCAATCTGTTCTAGTTAGAGATGTCCCTGCTTGTTGTAGGGAGGTTGGACTAGATGACCTTTGGAAATCGCTTCCAACCCATCATTTTCTGTGGCTGTGATTACAGAGCTGTTTAAATTGGAAAAGACCTTTAAGATCATTAAGTCAAACCGTTAATCCAATTATATTGTAGCAATTCGGTTTTCTAATGAGGAGAAGAGGCAAGTCCTGTGGTAAGTTGCTCCATGGCAGGAGCCTTCAGGAGACCTTCAGGACCAGACAAGCACGAGCTGAGAAGGGTCCAACACTGAGATTTGTCAGGAGGATTTTACAGCAAAGGAATAAACACTCCTGTGGTGGTGTGGTTTTTTTCCCTGTGACCAGGTGTCTGGTTTGTTTCAGTAGAAAACAAGCTGAGGATCTTTCATATGTTAATGCTTCCAGCTATCAACCACTGAAGTGTCTGTTCTCTTCAGGTTTCTTCCACTGATAATGTGCCAGGCAATCAGTTTTGAGTCTCCACTTGCAAAGGGGTTTAAGAATCAGGGGGAGGGAAAAGGAGCAAGCCGGTGTGCTATTCTAATGATAAGAAAATATCTCTTGGAAGAAAACAGGCAGTCAGGAGCGACATGTTGAAACCAGGAGGTTACAGCGCTGCAGCACATAGACGGTGTTTAAAGCAGGGAGAGGGTGGAAGGTAACCTTGGTCACCCCAGCTTGAGTTTGTCAGGACTGGTTCATGGTGACTGGATTGTTATTAACTGCACAAAAAGAGTGGGTGCAACAGAAGTGGTCTCTCGGTTCAATGCCACCGTTTTGCAGGTGTGATTTGGCCATGATTTGAGTTATAAAGCTGGAGAAGATGCCAGTGTCCCCAGGCTTGGGGAATGTCAACCAAATCTGTCCAGTCTGGCTGAGAACAGGTGCAGGGAAGCCTCACTGATTGGGGTGCAAAGTTGCAAGGCAAGGGGAAGGTGTAGGTTTGTCACAGGGCAGGAGAGCCTGTGGGTGGCACGGACTTATTTATATTTTACATCCTGTGGTCTTAACAATCTCCACAGTGACCTTTAAAACTGTCAGCAAAGCAGCTGTGAGATGCTCAACATGGAAGATGTCCTTTCTCATTCACGTAATACCCACAGGACCAGGGGTAGCCATGGCTGCTGGTCTGAACAATCCACAACCCCGACACCCCAGCTGTTTTCACTGCTCTGTGTCAGGACTTGGGCAGGTTTGGGGCAGGCACATGTGCAAACGGAAAGCTGGAAGAGCTGTGGTGGAGCTTAGACCATCTTGTGCCAAATGGAAAGGTGCACTGCAGCCTCATAAACCGCCTGTGATGCAGGCAGTGTGGTGGGGTTTGGGGCTGGCACTTCAGTTGACTGACCAGAGGACCCAGCACTGGGCAGTATCTCCCCAGATACCTGTGGCTAAAGCAAGCTGTCCTCTCCACACTCCTTCATTCTCCCATTGTTGAGAGTCCTGAAGAGAAAGACTTGGGCATCGTGACTGATGAGAAGCTCAGCATGAGCTGGCAGTGAGCTCCTGCAGCCCAGACCAACCAGACCGCAGGATGTATCAGGAGAAATGTGGCCAGCAGAGTAAGTTTACTCTGCTTTGGCAAGACTCCACCTCAAACACTGCAAGCAAGTCAAGTTGAGAGGTATAGTTGGCCATGGCAGGGGGGTTGGAGTAGATCTCAGAGGTCCCTTCCAACCTCAGCCAGTCTGCAGTTCTATGATTTTTCAACATCTCCGGCTGTGCCCCAGTTAGTCCAACGGTGATGCTTTCCAAAGCTCGCTCTCTCTTGTCCTCTCTTGCAAACATCTCGAGGCAGTCCTTTCAACAAGGCCTTTGTTTCCTTCTCACTGCAACCACTCATTTGCAACAGCAGCCACCAAAGCCAGGCAGCTGGGGGTGCAGCAAAGGGACCAAGGCCTTTTTTCATCTTTGGTGGCCACCAAGTTCCTTCCTCAGTCCAAGGCTTGCAGAGGGCAGTATCTCTGATGCCAAAGGCTTTCTAACATGAACGTAAGGGGCTAGCTACTCCAAGAAGTAGGGGCTAGCTACTTCACTGATCAGCAATTATTATATTATTTCCACAAATATTTTAACTTCTCAAGCAAAGCAAAGAGGAAATAGCTCTTCAGGGTGGAATTAATAAGACTCTTAAATCTCACTAACTCTCCCTAGGACAGACTGACAAATGGTTTAATAAGATGACTGGAAGGATTCCTTTGCAGCTGGATCCTCTTAATGACTTGAGTTTGCAGCACCCAGTGAAACATCTGTGTGTGCAGCTGTTCAGTACAGTGCTTGAAAATGACACAAGAGGCTAAATCTTGATGAGGAAATGGGGTTCACCATTAGTAAATCTGCAGATGGCACCACGTAGGGTGGGAGTGCTGACCTGCTTGATTGCAGGGAGGCTCTGCAGAGAGACATCAACAGGCTGGATCAGTGGGTCAATGTTAACAGTATGAGCTTCAACAAGGACAAGTGCTGGGTCCTGTGCTTGGGCCATAACAACCCCTGCGATGCTCCAGGCTGGGAAACAGTGGCTGCAGAATTGTCCAGCAGAAAGGGACCTGGGGATGCTGGTCAGCAAGTGGCTTGAAGGAGGCTGAAGGAAGACAATATAGCCTTCTACTGCTGTCTGAGGGAAACTAGCGAGGGAACAAGAGGGAATGGCCTCAAGCTGCAGTGGAGAGGTTTAGGCTGGACATGGGGAAAGACTTTTTCCCTGAGAAGAGTGTCCAGACCTTGGCACAGGTTGCCCAGAAGGGAGTTGAGACACCATCCCTGGCCATGTCTGAAGGCCGCCCAGATGTGGTGGTTAGGCACTCGCTGCAGTGGTGAACTTGTCCCAGCAGTGTTAATAGTTGCACTGGATGCTCTTGAGGGTCTTCGATGATTCCATGATCTTGGTTATATTGCACCCTCTCAGTAAAATGTATTTTTCCAGGGAGCCCAGGACTTGAAGCTTATCCAAGAATAGTTGTTGACCACATTCAAGTTGATTTTTATCTCCCAATCCAAATGCTCAACAAATGTTTTCCCAGTGCTCCCCTGGCTCTGTTGCTGTTTATTTGTCTTGTGGTGGTGCTGGTGCCTCCCACGGAGAGAGCCTGGTACAGTGCTCCCCCAGCTGCCACATCCCAGGCCTCCTCTTCAGCACTGGAGCTTGGAAAAGTTCTTTAAGCTCACTGACTCCAACTGTTCCCCCAGCACTGCCAGGACCCTACTAACCCCTGTCCCTCACCCCACATCTCCATGGCTTTTCAGCCCTCCAGGAGTGGAGACTCCAACACTGCCCTGGGCAGCCTGGGCCAGACTTGGACAACTCTTGTGGGGAATAGATTGTCCCTTGTGCCTTCATGAGGGACAGGCAAAGGGGATAGTGAGGGGACATCACTCTGTAGTTCCCCCATGGAGGCAGAGACGGTCTTGAGGCAGTCCAACCCTGCTCCATCCTGCTCATGGTCCCATGTTCACACACTTGGCTGCACTTGGATTCAGGGCGTTGGGAATCCCAGTGCTTGGCCCAGATTTGCTGCAGCCCACAGAGTACCCTAAGCTGCTCCCATCTCCATTTGACCAGTGTCCTGGCATGGACTGTGCTGGTGAAAGAGCAACACAACACATCGATCAATGCCTTCCACAGCTCCACTGGTGCTACAGGAGATCATGAACTGGGCACCCTGCATAGCACTTTGCTTTGGTTTGGCATCACCATGGCTCCCAGTAACACCTCAGCTGTGATAGGGAGTGGAGGAAGCTTGTGGTGTTAGAGGGAAGTCATTCACCACCACACTGGATACTCTAGGAAGCATCAAGGAACTCTCACTCTCCTACAAAGCCAGGAGTGAGAAATCAGCTTTGCTTCCAGTTTCCCCAGAAGTGCTTTTTCCTTCAGCTAGTTCATCTTTTGTGATTTTAAAACAGGAGCTAAAGACCCTCCAGGTTCTTGTGGAGCAGCTCTGGTTGCCATGGAAATAACCCTTGTTCATCGCTTCACCATCACACAGCAGTGTTTTGCTCTGGAGAGCTCAGGGTGCTCAGGTTGTGCTGCTCCTGCTCAGATAACTGATGGTGCTGGGACCACTCCAGTCTCACTCCTGACTCCTCTGTGTGCTCATTGCTGGTAGGAGAGCCTGTCTCCATATCATGCCATCAAGAGGTCCTGGAGGATTCCTGTGCTGGGAGGTGGTGGCACACAGGGGTGGGCACCCTGGCAGGGCTTGGGCCAGCAGGTCCTGATGGATTGCAAAGAGTGTCAGGGAAAATGATGGCTCTGGATCTGGGTTTGGAGAAGCCTCTGGTTCTCACTGAAAGTTGGTGAAATTTAGCTGAAGGCTTTTCTTCAACCAGTCCTGGTGGGTCCACTGGCCTGGCTGGGCTTGTCTTGGGCTGGTTGAGTTGGGATCAGTCTAGTTGGGCTGATCTGAGGCTGCTTGGATTGGCCAGCACTGGACTGGTTGGGCCACGTGTTGATCTGGTTGTGCTGATGTCAGTCTGGCTGTGCTGATATTGGTCTGACTGCACTGGTATCAATCTGGTTCTGTTGGTGTCGGTCTGGCTGAGCTGGTATCAGTCTGGCTGTGCTGGTGTCAGTCTGGCCATGCTGGTGTCGTTTTGGCTGTGCTGGTGTCAGTCTGGCCATGCTGGTGTCGGTCTGGCTGTGCTGGTCATGATCTGATTGTTCTGGTGTCCCACCTCTGCTGGTTGCTGGTGTCTGGCAGGAGATGAAGGATCCAGCCCATGGACAGAGTGCAGCATGGCTTTGCTGGGGAGGGTGCCCTGGGTGCTTTCAGCAGTTTGGGTGTGCTGATAGGATATTTGATGAAGTGTTACCCACTCTGGCAGAGTTTGGGTTACCCCAGGAGTGTCTGTCCTCCTCCATTAGGCAGCCTGACCCCAAATTGGCCAGAGCTTTCCCTTTCTCCCTCTTCAGGAAAACAAAATCAACCCATTGCTGGAATGTTCTCGTCTCACAGCACAGGATGGGGTAGAAGTGGGGTAGGGGCTACTGGAGCTTGAAGGCATCTTCAGCCTGCGGCTCCCCTCTGAGAGCCCCAAACCTCATTTGAGCTGGCCTTGCTGGAGTGGGTTCAGGCATTAACTAACATGCTGAAGCCCTCAGAGCAGTGATCCACAGAGCACAAGAGAGGCCACTTCCCATGGCTTCATCCTTCAAGGCAAGAGCAGTCCTTTTGCTCTCTGGAACGGGCTGCTCAGAGAGGTGGTAGAAGCTCCATCCCTGGAGATAGTCAAGGTCAGGCTTCATGGGGCTCTGAGCAAGCTCATCTAGTTAGACATGTCCCTGCTCACTGGGGGGGGTGGGGCGGGTGGAGTGGACTAGATGCCCTTTAAGGATTCCTTCCAGCCCAACACATTCTATGATAATGTAGGTCACTGTGAAGAAAGCAACAATGGGCTTTGGGGAATCTTACAATAGGGGTTGGAAGGAACCTCTGGAGATCATCTAGTGGCTTTATTTCTCTGGAAGTCAAGCCGTGCTGGTGTGCCTCTCTGCCCACACTCCATCCCACCTGTTTAAGTCTGCCCCAGGGTCAGTTACAAGCTGGGCAACCCACAGGTGCTGGAGGGCTCCCCATGAGGTGGGACAGCCTGTGGCCCTTATGACCAGGGATATGCGGGGCACCAGCTTGCACATGGGGTGCTGGTGGAGCGCTGGGTCTCACCACCTTCACCATCTGCCCTGGCAGGTGTATGAGAGTGGCAGCAACGTGGACCAGTTTGTGACCCGCTTCCTGCTGAAGGAGACGGCAAACCAGACCCAGTCACTGCTGAGCTCGGTGGAGAGCGCTGTGGATGCCATCGATGAGCAGACCAACCCCACCAGGTTGGTGCCACCTTGGCCCTTCCCAGGTGACAGTGCTGGGAGGTGGAAGGAGGGAAGCAGGATGCTCTTGTGGGAGAGGGAAGATGCTACCAAGCTTGGAGAAGAGAGAAGAGGCCCATCCAGGCTTTCTCAAGACTGCTAGGGCTATGCTAGAGCTCAGAACATCAGTGTGACCCCCCTTGGGGCAGCTGAGAACCAGCATCACCAGCTTGCCATGGAAATTGTTCATCAGATGAAGCAAATCCCTCTCCTGCCAGCCCTGTAAACCAGGAGGCCACAAGGTGCTGGACAGGATGTCTTGGCTGCCTGGTTGAAAGCACAAATCCCAGTTTGCTACTGGGACCCCACAGGGAATGATGTGCCCAGGGCTTCACGGCCCCCAGCTCTTTGTGTTTTGTGGTCTGACAGCAGCAGCAGCAGCAGTTGCATCCCAGCCAGCCTGGAGACCCCGGCTGCTTTGAGGACACCTTGGCAGATTTACTAGGAGGAAGGCTCTGGGTTTCATCAACCCAGTCCTTTCTTCTCTCCATTTTGAATGGAACCTACTGGCCTGTGGCAAATCCTGTACAAAACACGTGGGAAGAAGTCAGAGCTCTTGGGAACCAGTGAGGAGGAACCAAGCCCAGGAGCAATTAGAGCCCATGAAAGGCTTTGCTGGCTTTTCTTTGCAGGCACGTGGGCCCAGCTCATAACAAGGGTCTCTGTGGTTGTTTTCTCATGGGGATCATGCACCCCCAAAAAAACCACCCGAAGCAACCCAACAAAACCCCACCAGAAATTACCTCATGCACCCGGGTGAAGATGAAGAGCTTTAAATCCCACCCAACTCAAGGGCTGTAGGGTGAGGTGGCCAAGCCTGAGCGACCTCATTAAATGGAGATTAGAAAGAAATCTCTGTCTGCTCTGCCCTCGTTTCCTGCAGCGACCGGGGTGTTCTGCCACCTTTATCTTTGATCCCTTAGCTGGAAGGGATGGTCTTCAGGAAGGGAGCTGGGAGCCTGGGGAGAGATGGGGCAGCAGGGACACTGCTGGGCACTGTTGTGTCCATCATGCTCAGAGAGCTTGAGGAGATGGGGTCTCCCAGTCACCTCCAGCACTGGAAGCCCTCTGAGCAGTTCAGTGTTGCAGTGAACATTACATGATCTGTTCGTTTTCCTATGGGGGACCTTGAGCTTGACCATTCACCGAGGTGCCCATCAATGTGATGTCAGTAAATGGCGTTTATTATCACGTGGCGTACACTTATATACCAGTGACCCACCCTTCGTGTACACCCCCTTTCTTCCGACGTAGCAGAATACAGAACCTATCGCGTTACTTCCCGCAAGCCCGCATGCGCACTCTACAACAGTTCAGCCTCTCCCTCAGAGAAGGAACAGCAGCTGGGGCATGGGCAGCCCTTGTGCTGCTTGCTGCTCCCACCCTGACCCTGTACCAGGCAACAGTGCCCTCTCCCAGGGCTCTGGTGCTTGTGGCAGAGCTGCCAGGACCAATGCTCTGGTGTCACCCACGGCTCTGCCTGCCCAGATATCCCCTGTGTTCTCTGTTTGCAGGCAGTTCCCCAGCAAGGCTGGCCACGGCCCGGCGGATGCCTGGTATGACAGCCCCATGCCCAGCTACTCTCCTACCAGCTGGATGGTGCCCAGGGAGCACGGCAAGAACTTCCAGACTAGTAAGTGGTGGTCATTTCCAAGCTGGGCTGGTAGCCTGAGGTGTCTCAGAGAAGGCAGCTGTGGTGCTAGAGGCACCACAAAGGTGATGCTCGCTTTCACCAGAGGGCTCTGTCACTGCCTTGTGGCTCCCCACAGGCTCCCCGGACACCAAGGCAGAGGGTCTGGAGGGCCAGATCAAGCGTCTGGCAGAGCTGATCGGCCGGCTGGAGGACAAGGTAAGGGTCAGCTTCCCTTAGTTGTCCCCATAGCCCCACCACCACCATGCCCTGCTTGGGGTGGAGGTGGCCATGAACGGATGCTGGGGATATTTTGTGTCATAAACTGGGGGCACCTCTTGGAGATCATAGAGGCATTAAGGTTGGAAGAGACCTACAAAACCATCCAGTCCCAGCTGGCCAGATGGCATAGTAAGTAGTCAACCAAGGAAAACATCACAAAGAAGACACCGTTTGTGGCAGAGGCAGCCTTACCTCATCCGGGGCTGGAAGGGGAAAACCCTGCAGGGCAGGAGACAGTTCTGAAATCCTCCTGGTTTGCACTTTGGGGACAGGAGTGGCCATGGAGAGGGTGATGGAGCTGGCCTAGGGCACTGAGATGTTGATCACCATCACCAGAGGAAACAGGGCTGGGGCTCGATGCTAGGCAGGGAGGGTGTCCCTGCCTCTGCCACCTCAGGGATCATCTGGGGACTGCTTTGGGGTTCATGCAAGGGCACAGTGTTGTGACCACTGAGAGCAGGGGGAGCTTACGGGTGAGATGGTGCAAACAGGCCCAGGAGCCACCCCCTGCAGAGAAAAGAGACCCAGCAGGCTGAATCCCTGAGGGGCCCCCCAACCTCATCACACCAACCACGTTCCACTGCTTCTCCCCATTTGCCCAGACCCTGTGGTTCGACCTGCAGCAGCGGCTGTCAGACAGCGAGAGCACAGCGTGCACGGTGAGCTGGGCTGGGTGAGCTGGGCTGGCCCCACAGCAGGGCATTGTGCTTTCGGGGGGCTCGGAGCACTGTGCGGGGTCTCAAGTGCTGCTGTGTTTGGTGGGGGGTTTCTGTCAGTACCTGCTGCTGGTGCGGGACGAGATGACAGTGTCACACAAACACCTGGGCGAGTTCTGCAGCTCCCTGAAGCAGTACCTGAAGAGCGTGGCCGGGGAACGTGACTGCTTCCAGTGGGTACCGCCAGCAGCCGGTCAGGTGCTCGGAGGGGCAGGATTTCGGGGGTGGTGATGCTCAGCCACCAAAACCTTGTTTTTCTTGCATGGAGTGGGGAGGGAGGGAGGTGGTAACCCCAGTCTGGGCTGCTGGGGTCACCCCTTGGTGGACCACCCCATAGTATGGCTGCAGAGGTGGAGGGGAGAGAGGCCTTGTGGTTTGGGGCTCAGCTACTCCCTCCCCCTGCTCCTGCCAGTGTCACTGCAGTGAAGTTGCCTGATGGGGTCACCTTCATCGTCTACGAGTTCTGGGAGACAGAGGAGGACTGGAAGAGGTAGGGAAAAGGGACCAAGGAGCTCATTTTGGGGTAGGGGTGCTTGGGCCCCTCCATTTGGGATGAGGGAGCTTCTGAGCCCCAAACTCCATCCACTATCCCTGTCTGGGGGTAACTGGGAGTCTGGAAGGTCCCATCTCATCAGGAGATGCCTTTGGTCACGGGGTTGGGTAGTCTGGTTGCTCCAGACCATGGCTTCACCCCAGGATTTGCTGACACCCAGCCCCTGCCAGAGCCATTGGGGAATGTCAGGGGGGGTTGGAGGGGGGTTGGGGAGGGCTGTCACCCCCTCCCTTCCTACAGGCATCTGCAGAGCGCCACCAGCAAGGGCTTCCAGCATGTCAAGGTGGACACGCTGAGCCAGCCCGAGGCCATCTCCAGCGTGGCCGTGCCAGGTAGGTGGATAGGCTCCCATGGAGTGGGGAGGTCAGGGTGCTGCCCAGGGGTGACCCCCCATGTCTTCCCTTCCCTTGCAGCTGCCTGGTGCACCCTGAGCCGAGAGTGACCACCGGTGCTGGGGGGGCCACCAGNTGGGGGCGGCCACCAGCACCCGCCCTTCTCTGCTGGGGCTGGGCAAGGGTGGGAGGTGTCAGTGTGACCTATCTGCAGGGAAGGGACCCCTTCCCCATGTGTGATCCCCCTCCCAGCACCTGATAGGGTGCCCCCCACCCTCCATCACCTCGGTCACCGTTCCCTGGAGTGAGGGGGTTCCTAAGTGGATGGACCCCTGGGACCTCCTAGGGGGAGCTAGAANAGCTAGAAGAAGAGGGGCTGCTGAGGCTCTGCCCCCACACTGTGTCTGTGCCTGCAGGGAAGGGACACACACACTCATATCACTGAGTGGGGGGGTCCCTTAGTCCTGTGGGGTGTGGGTGGTGGTCCCAAGAGGTTCCCTTGGTGTGGACAGTGGGTGCCCCCCTACCCCCTCCAACGTTTCCTGGGGCCTTTCTCTGTGTCTGTGTGTGTGTAGCACTTGCTACCCCCTCCTCCAAGCCCCCAACGCCCCTGTCACATCCGGGGACCCCTCAGGCTGCTGCCCCTCTCCCCTCTTTATTAGCCTCTGTAGGATGGCGACGTCCAATAAACCCGTGATGGGACCCACCGGCGTAACTGTGTCCGGGGCGGAGGAGGAGGGAAAAGTGGTCAGGAGGGGTGATGAGGGGTGTTGGGGGGCTGGGTCTGCAGCCCCTCAGTGCAGCAGACCCAGCACAGCCAGGGCAGCGCTCTGCCCACAGACGAAGGCTCCACCGAGCACCGAGAGGCCCCCCCAGGCCATGAGGGCAGCCCTGTGGGGACATGAGCAGGGTGGGGGGCACCGAGCTGGCACCCAGGAAGGCGCCACATGCCCCTCTGGCACCCCCAATCCCTGCCGGGTGTAGGGTCTCATCATCCTCTGCCACGGCCGGCTGCAAGGACGCACAGACCTTGGTCAGAGCTGGTGCCACGACCGGCTCCCACCACCAGTGGCCCCACAGCGGGACATAGACCCTCATCAACACCCGCCCTGCGCTCAGGATGGCTGTTCCCACACATCCCCACCCTGCTCCTCCCACCCCAGCCCATGCGGGTCTGCACCTCCCCCTGCCTGGGCCTTGAGACCCCCCC
>VZRI01007263.1:154294-317776 GCA_013397515.1 Upupa epops
CTGGAGCATCCCGAGGCGGTGTGGGGTGGCTGCAGCCACTGACTTTCAGAGTGTTCGGCGGGGGAGGGGTCATCACTCAGAAGCTGCAGGGGAGACCTGCTCTGGGCACATCTCAGTAAGGAGCCATCCCATTCCACCCCATCCCATCAGTTTACTCTATTCCATCTCACCCTACCCATCCCGCTCCATCTCATCTCACCCTACCCATCTCATCTTACCCCATCCTACCCCACCCACCCTCTCCCATCTAATCAACTCACTGCATCCCATCTCACTCCACCTATTCCATCCCACCCTACCCCATCCTATATTGTCCTACCCCTCTGATGCCAGCCCATCAACTCCATGCATCCCATCTCACCTCACCCATCCCATCTCAATCTGCCCACCCTGTCCATCCCATCTCATCATCTCCACCTCCTTGCACCCTCTCCCATCCCATCCCATCCCACTGTGGGGTCACACAGCAGCCCTGTTCTGCTCCCAGCACATCCCCCTGCAGGGCTCAGCCCTGGTGCTGGCTGAGCGCCCCTAATGCATTTTTGATTTCCCAAATATGTGGCCTTCTGATCCCAGTAAGACGGATAAAGAGACTTTAATCAGCTGCAGGGCAAGATTAGGGATGGCTAATTGTACCTGCCACCTCCAGTCCATCTCGGCCGCCTACAGAGCTTATCGCCAGCCAGAAGGGTCCCGTCCAGCCCCTCATTAGTTGCACACCAAAGGCTGGGGAATTAATTGGCTGCTCCGATTTAGAAATTGGCCACTGGGCTGTAAAATACCAGCCACTGGGAAAGGCTCTTAATTCGGACCCAGTGCTTTGATACAGCTCAACGCTGGGTCCCGGCTGCAGTGAAGCCATAATCTCTCATTAGCGTTGCCATGGGATGAGCTGGCCATCTCGTTAACAGCGACCTGAGCGGCGGCACCAAAGCTTTGCTGTCTCCCCACAACAGCAACACCTCAAAGCAAAGGGAGGGGCCCCCACCCTCACTGGTACCGCAGCACTGGGTGGGAGGCTCTGGGGTGTTGTTTTCCCCTTTTAGCTCTGGGCTACAGGATTGAACCTGAGGGTCCCTGTGGGGTGCCAGTTTTCCTCACTGCTGCATCCCCTCGGTGGGCATCCTCATCCCATCTCTGATGGAAGAAGAGCTGCAGATGTATTTTCCACGTGGTTGCCTTTAAAGAAAAATGTTGATGGATGTCCGTGACAGGACAGTCCTTGTCTCAGACCAATGCAAACACCAAGGACGGTTGTGCTCTGCTGCCTGCATAAATCCCTCCTTAGGGCTGGCCCTGAAGATTCCGCACCCATATGCCCTTGTTTGGTCCTGCAGGAGACTCTGATGTGAGGGGAGAGGTGGAGAAAATCCTCTTCCTGTTGGCTTGGGTCCACGTTTGGAGCAGAACCTTCAGCCCCTCTGGGATAGCACAAGCAGCCCAACCTCAGGACATCTCAGTCCTGAGGAGCTTCAGCTAATGACTCTGAAGGGAGATCCTGGACACTGGCTCTACAACGGAGTGTAGCTTCTTCCAGTTCATTGTCTTTGAAAGGGAAGAGGAAGGCTGCTCTCCAGGCCACCTGCTCTCCAGGTTAGGGCATCGTAAGTTTCTGATCCTTCTGGCAGGACACTCATCAGGGGTGAACCCCTACCCACGGCCACCCCTCAGGTTTACTCCCGGCACACAGAAACACAGCACAAAGTCAAGGAGATCTGGAGCTCAGGGACAGGGTTTAGCAGTGGCTTTGGGAGTCAATGATCTTGAAGGTCTTCTCCAACCTAAACAATTCTCTAAGTCATCAGCTCTCAAGCAGGACAAACCCAGAGCAGAAAGAAAAGCCACCCAGCAGAGCCTGTCTCAGCTTCATAGAGATAAGGTATTTATTGAAAATCTGCTTCACCAACAACGGTGAAATCATGACCAAGAATTACAAAACATCATGGTAGTCAGCTTTATAAAAATAAACTGCAGGAGGACGTCCCACCGCTTCATCCCAGGCTTTGACCCCCTCCCCCTGTTGCCGGTGTACGTGATCCTCTTCAGCCCAAAGACTCTTCTACAAAATTGCATTCCATCAAAAAAAATGCACTTGGTTCGTTTGTTTTTTATTTCTTAGCGGAGGTCCTTAAAGTGATGCTTGTCCCCGCCCTCCCCAACAATAAATATAGAAAATAGCCTCTAAACAAATAAATCTTTGTTTGGTCAGCTTAAAAAACACAAGGTCCGTTCGCCCCTTCTGGGATCCGTACTGACTAAGCAGCCAGTGAAACACTATTTCAAGTCTTTGGTGGCTTCGGCTGCTTAAAGCTGCTCTTTTCTGCACAGACAGAGCTGAGATCCTTCGTTTCTCCCTTCTCTCCAGAAACCAAAGACCGTGAGATGATGTCAGGATGATGGGCACTCAGGAAAAAGCGAGTGGCTAATGGAGATGGTCTTTGGCAAGCAAGAGCTCTCCTCACACAGAAGGCGTCTTTGGTGGGTGGACCTGCTGCATAAGCTGCGGTCGTTTCACTCGGGGCTTCCGTCTCTTTGGCCTGCTCTTGCCTTTGTTGATCTGCACCACAAAGAAGGCCAGAACCACCATGGCACCGAGGAAAGCGAAGACTGGGATAGTCTGTCCAACGTCCTGGTTGTACCGGCCAGGCATTATACCTGGAAGGATTATTCAGGTTATGCTTCAGGCAGCAGAACTAACAACTGCAGAGCGATTTGTGGAAATAAGGGGATGGGAAATCAGGGAACGAGGGTAACTGTACAAAAAAGCACCAGCATTTCATTTCCACTTGGAGCACCAAAACGAACTCGAAAATCAGCCACCAGCTGTCACACGCCACTTCCTTTGAATAAACCATTTATGTGCACAAATGTTCCTCTTCGGCCTTTCCCCTCATGGCCTCACTATTGTTTGCAGGAGGTCACAAGCATGATCAGAGGGCTGGAGCCCCTCTACTATGGGGACAGGCTGATGGAGCTGGTGCTGTTAAGCCTGCAGGAAGTCTCCAGGGAGACCTTATAGAAGCTTCCAGTACCTGAAGGGGCTACAGAAAAGCTGGAGAGGGACTTTTAAGGACTCTAGTAACAGGACAAGGGGGTGGTTCCAAGCTAAAAGAAGGCAGATTTAGGTCTAGATCTTGGGAAGAAATTCTTCCCTGTGAGGGTGCTAAGGTACTGGAAGTGGTTGCCCAGGGAGGCTGTGGCTGCTCCATCCCTGCAAGTGTTCCAGGCCAGCTGAAATGGGGCACTGGGCAACTTGGTCCGGTGAGAGGTGTCCCTGCCCATGCCAGGGGGTTGGCACTGGGTGGTCTCTGAGGTCCCTTCCAACCCAAACCAGCCTGTGATTTTCAGTATTTACCTCCAGGAATGTCCCATGCTCCACTTTCGCCAGGGGACAACGGTCTCACCTGGGGTCGGTTCTGTCGAAAACTGGGCAAGGCCACTTTATCAAGGTCAATGGCCAGTAACTTTTGATGTTTCCAAAGGTTGCTACAAGAAATAATACGGACATAGGGGTCTGCTCACTTCAGTAACAAAGAATTTTGTAGAAACACAGAAAGCGCCGGCT
Organism: Upupa epops; assembly: GCA_013397515.1. NCBI lineage: Eukaryota > Metazoa > Chordata > Aves > Bucerotiformes > Upupidae > Upupa > Upupa epops. The sequence goes on from VZRI01007263.1 coordinate 157,860, forward strand.
GGAACCTAAAACTAACTCTCTAGCCTGAACCTAGAGGGCAAACAGATCCATTGTTTAACTTGCCCTGCTTGCAGGCCTCCGAAGTTAACCTCAGGCACCGCAGGCACTGCACACAGACCACCAAACGTTACCACAAACAGCTGAGCAGACCAGTATGGGCTACACATTGACACCTGTTCCTTCCAGTGAGTGACAGATGACACCAGGGAAAGCAGAACCCGGTGAGATGCCCAAGTTGCTGCTCCAGAACAGGATTCCCAAGGCAGACAGAGCTGACAGATCTAAACCAGACCATTCACCCTGCGTTGGGATCACTCAACCTCAACTCATGGAGCTATTTTTAAGATTCCCCCCATTTGACAGAGTACCTGTGAGGATTATTCACCGAACAGACATTATGAATCATTAATCATCATGATTCCATCTCAGCAATCTGGAGTTTCTCTAGCAAAGGCAATCCAGCTGCTCTTCACAGAAGCATGTGGCACAAACACTTCTCCAGCAGAACTCCAAAATGAGACTTTGTCACTAACTCCAGAAGAGGTGTCTACTGACCTGGGGGCAGTTTCATTCAGAGGCTGTGGCTTGGCCCAGGACAGGTGAGGACAAGCAGGAAGGGACCGGGGTTTAGGGTCTCCCAAGTGAGCCTCAAGCACCTTTGAGTACCGATGCAAATGGTTACCTGCAACTCACAGCAAAGACAGATGTGTGAGTTATCCACATTCACCACCAGCTCCACACACCCGCTGCAAAACCAGCAGCTCTTCATGATCACAACTCACAGCCTGATCAGAATGAACAGAATCCTACAGAATGTGTTTGGTTCAAAGACACCTTTAAGATCATCAAGTCCAACTACTGACACAGGACTACCAGGTCACCACTAAGCCATCTCACTCAGCACCACATCTATGTGTCTATTAAACGTCACCACTGCCCTGAGCAGCCTGATCTGGTGTCTGACAATCTTTTTGGTGAAGAAATTCTTCCTCACATCCAGCCCGAATGTCCCCTGGCACAACCTGAAGCTGTTTCACCTTTTTCTCTGGAGAAGATTCCAGAGGGACCTTCTAGCAGCTTCCAGAACCTAAGAAACCTACAGGAAAGCTGGAGAGGGCCTTTTTACAAGTGACTTTAAGCGACAGAACAAGAGGGATGGTTTCAAGCTAAAAGAGAGGAGACTGAGATTGGATCTGAGGAAGAAACTCCTCCTTGTGAGGGTGCTGAGGCACTGGAACAGGCTCCCTCCTCCACAGGGAGGCTGTGGCTGCTCCACCCCTGCAAGTGTTCAAAGCCAGGCTGGATGGGGCTCTGAGCAACCTGGTCTGGTGAGAGGTGTCCCTGCCCATGGCAGAGGGTTGGCAGTGGGTGATCCATGAGGTCCCTTCCAATCCAAGTCACTCTATGTTTCTATGACTTAATGCTCTCACCTTCCATCCGCTCAGGGAGAGTGGAGCCCGCTCCTGATGGTGGTCGCTGTCTGTGTTCGGAATGACTGAGACTGGGTGGTGTCACCCCGTAAGAAGTGTATTGGAGGAGGGAATCCAGGAGCCAGAAGCAATCTGCAGGTATCACAGCCCCAAAACAAGACACCCATTACACCATTACTGTTAAAGATGCACTGATGCTCACAAGTATAACCTGGTTTTCTGGCTCCTGTTTTTCTCCCTTGGAAGCTTTAGGCTCAATTTCAAAAAGGTGCAACCTTAGACTCACAATCCACATACCAAACCCCTTAGCCACACCAAATCCAAACCAAATCTGTTCAGTCGTAAAATATCTTGTCTTATGCACGCAATTAGGCTCCTCTTGGAGAGCAGGGCATAAAAGGAAGGGTCTCAAGTACAGGAATGCTAGGTTGTGCAAGGATGTCCAAGCCCCTGCAAAAACGGTGAGGGTTTGCAGTGTGGGAGGAAGCTCGGAACTTCTAATACCATTTTAAGATGGTATTAGAACTGGTGTTCTGTAAGGATGAAATAAGCACCTTGCAAAGAAAAGTAACAACAAGCTGAAGTTTTCAGAAAAAAAGTTGTGAATAATTTCCTTCTCCAGGCTTAAAAACATAAGCAATCAAAGGGGAAAGCTCTGGTCACGTCCCAGCTAACACAGGCCCCACAGACCAGGCAGGGCTTTTCCTTTGCCCTTCAACAGCACCTGCACCCTCATCTGGACTCTCTCCTGAATTACAGCCTTAGTCCAGAGCTACCCCTAATGAACAAGTAGTGCAGCTCGTTAACATCACACCCCTCCAAAACTTTTATCTGTGGGATTAGGACATTGACTTCTATGCCATTTCTGCCACACAACCAACTCCTTTTTCTCATAACTTCTCCCCCCCAGGAACAGTCAGCTGGGAACTGGAATTAATCTTCGTAATCCTGGTGTCCCTTAAACCCTCACCTTTGATTTCCAAAGAGGTCAATGAGATTTTAAGGATTTATATTCACAAATGCTAGGAATTTACCTCAGTTAAAGCCACCGATGTCTCTGCAGGAGACATAGCTCCTGGTTCACATCTTAAAAGCTAATTTTATAGGATTTCTTAAGAGCCTTCCACTTTTTCTTGCTTCACACTGAATTTAACAGCATTAGGGAAGTCACAAAGGATCCTTTTCTATCAATTCAAAGCTACCAATCTTCTCTGATGCTACGTGCTTTCAATAACGTATGGCAGGCACATAAGGCACCAGTATGCCAGTGTTACAGCAGCAATCTGGAATCACCCAAAACCAGGTAAGGAGAAACTAGAGACCTTAAAAGAAAACGTTTGGGAAGGCAAGAAATGAACTACAGATGCAGAGTTCCCTTTGGCAGGAAGTTCCTCTAAATGCCAATCAATTAGGCAAGTGATGGATTGCATAACTGCATAGCCTAGTATCTTAAAATATGTGGTGATCAAAGCTTTAAAAACCATAAATGTGCTTTTAAGTCCAGAAAAAAAAGTCATGGGAATACAGAAGATAACTTCGTGTATCTGATGATCTTATCTCAAACTTAGAATATAAACTCCACTCTATTACATAAACATTCTGAAAATGCAGCTACAAAAAAAGTGAAGGGATCCCCTAATGGCCTCTTCAACACTTTGGATCAGGTATCCACAACTGTTAGTGCTATCTGGAGACAAAAACATCCCAAAGGAACAAAAAAACCCATCAGTGAATCCACCTTGTAAAAAATTCACCCTAAAAACAGCCTCCAAAGCTTGGGGAGAGGAAATGCTCCCATCTATCAGAAGCTATTTAATGTGGGGTTGTCACTGTACCACACAGCATCTTCAACAGAGCTCTGTAGAGCTAAGGCTCATCCCCAGTCAGGAATGTTTAGGGAGTGCCTAGGAAACAGCTACTTCTGATAGGAGCTGTAGAAAACCCCAGAGGACAGCTGTCAGCTTAAGAGAGAAACTTGCTGCGTCTCACAGCTCACACACCTTTCTGTCGATGGCTGTCATCCAGACAGTTCGAGTCACCATACAGAACAATCCTGCCACCGCCTTCAGAAGGAACTTGGTAGAGTCCCAAAATAGGGACATTTTCAATCACAGCAGTCTCCTGTTTTAAAACTTCAAGGCCTGAAACAAAGAACAAATACATTTCACAGACTGCAAAGCATCAGCATCAGTTTACCTGTAAGTCAACACAACCCACGTGGTCAGGTAACTCTTCAAGTCACACAAGGAAGCAAATTTTCTCTGCAAACCCCACATTGATAAATGTGATAAAATGTGATAATAACAAAGCTGCTTCAAGACCCTGATTGTTTAGTTTCTTGTAGGTATCAGTGTTCTTCCTTTTATTTTGGCAGAAAAGCAGAAAAAGAACTCAGAACCTTGACTGCCTTCAACGTTCTCCAAAGAACGATCCTAGTATTTTCAGAAATGGGTTTAAAATTAAACCCATCTGCCTTACAATCCACTAAAACTTCTGCAGATGAAACAGCCTCAAGCTGCACCAGGGGAAGTTCAGACTAGCCATAAGGAAAAACTTTTCCATGGAAAGGACCCTCAGGACTTGGAACAGGCTACCCAGGGAGGGGGCTGAATCACTATCCCTGGACGTGTTTCAAAGTCGTGGGGATCTAGAGCTCAGGGACAGGGTTTAGCAGTGGCCTTGGGACAGCTAGGTTAGTGGTTGGACTTGAAGGTCTTTTCCAATGTGAACAATTCTATGAAACACCCAAACACTGACATTCTTTCCCACTTCATGCCCCTCTCCCATGCTAACCTTTGGCAAATTTCATTGCCTTCTCGACCCAGCTGCTCTTTGAACCAGCAGCAGAACCAGTATCAGGTACATCCTGCCCTGCCACAACTCAGAAATCAGCCTCTCAGCCTTTTCTGAAACACTTGTACCAACAGTGAGTCATTGCTGAAGGGACATCATTTACATTATTCCTGCAAAAGCCCTGCAGGTATCCACTGGCAACCTAAAAGCCAAGACCTGTGAGGTATTTATGATTAGAACTAAGATAACCAAGGAACAGAGAAGATGAAAAAAGCCCAGGAATGTTCCCAGGACAAACAGGTAGGTGCAGCAAACCAGGGAGGACACCTGGTGATGAACCTGCCCTCTGAGTGTTATTAATCCATACAGTCATTTTTATCTCCCGGGAACTGAAAGTTCCAACAAACAGCAGGAGGGAAATCACCCCGAGGGATGAGGGAACTAAAACAATGTGTAGAAAGATGGTCTTAGGTTACAGGCTTCCCACAATAAAAAACCGTGCATGGACATCTGGATATTGCTGTGCCATACAAAAAGGTATTAATATAAAAATATATTTACAGATAACAATGTATTAAAATGTAAGAACATACACAACGTACACAATGTTTAATATAACAATGTATTCAAATGCAATATAAAGTATAAGAATGCATAGAAATTATAAACATGTATAAAAATGTACAAAATAATTTATAAAAATATGTATTCCAACTGCCTGTGAGGCCAACTAGGTAAACACAAAAAAACCCAACCCTATCCTGCCAATGTGTTCTTCATTTCACTGCTTTCAGACTTGTAGACTTTGCAGCTTTGCTCATGCATGAACTCCAAAGTTCTACTTCAAATCCCAGGAAAAGAGGAGGAAGGACATACCTTGGTCCTTGAAGGTCTGTGCAATAACAATGCCATCTTCTGGGAACTTGGCAATGCTGCATCCCGACGCATAATTCACTGGAACACGAACAAAATCGCACTTTCAGAGGAAGACTGACACCTTTTTCCTCACCCCTGCATTTCAGTGGGGTGTTGAATCCAGCACAGGAGAAAATCCTCCCAGAACACTACTCTGGGTATTTTGAGTAATACATGTGTGCCCAGAGAAGCTTTTCTAATTTCTAAACACAGCTTTTACAGCTTCATCAATACACACTGCCTTCAAACCTTTCCATTTAGGAGACTGCTGTGAGCTTTTTTTAAACTGAAAAAAACTAGAAATGAAAAGAAAGACTGGCTAGACCTGGGAAGTCAGAAGACAGTGAGGAGACAGACCTGTGGCCCAACCACAAGTCTGTACTTGAAATTGAACCCACTGATTTCATGGAGGAGTGACTGAAAAGATTCCCAGAGGAATTTCCAAAAACACATGAGAATGTCTGTGATGCATCGCTACATTGTACTCCAAGGAAAAAAAATCCCTCTAAAATTTCAAATTGCCATCAAATTGCTAAATTAAAAATAAAGGCTTCATTGTAACAACTGATATAGTTCACACTAATCCAACAATACTCTTTGAAGTATCAAGCTGGAACTGAGAACATTCGTTATCTGCTCTGAAATTCTTTCATTCAGAATTTCCTATGAAAGAAAGAATTGTTTCCAGGCACTTAGAAGACTTTCTTCACCAAACTGGAGTGGTTCCTTGCTTTTTCACTCAAGCTCACTGTCACAGAGCCATTACCAAACATCACCCTGCAGCATGCCTGGGTGAGAGACCCCAGTACTCACTTTCATGGCTGGCCATGGTAAAATCACCCTCGTACAGCCCGTCGCTGAAGGCCATGTTCCAGACCGAAAGCAAGTCATTGAGAGCTGGTATGTTAGCACCTCCAGTATCAGGCATCCACCACTGCCTGCAAAAATGACAGCAGAACACACTTTATTTGCACAAGGAATACACTCCTGGGCTTTGTATAATGAAAAGTCAGGTGTCTTCAAAATCACTTAAATAATGAGCTATGGCCAAAAGCCTTACATAGCTCTAGGAGCACATGTGTTTCTTTGACACCAGTGACTCTGAGCAGAAGTGACCCCATCAAAGCCCTCAGTGCATTTCAATTTCATGGAAAACTGCAATTTGTTCCAAGGAAATTCAGTCTCAGGCTCTTAATTTGCTAAAAATGAGGCAAAATCGATTGTTGAGTCTTTTGCTCCTTCTTTTTCTAACAAAGCAAAACCTTACTTATTCACCAGTTGCAGAACTGATCCTTTTAGTTTAACAGTAAAATAGAACAGGTTGACAGCTAGCTACAGGAACCCAGGTCTTTATCACCCAAGTTACTGCTGATAGCAATGTGTTTTTTATTGTGGTACACTGGAATGATTTCAGTAATGGCTGAAATTGTGTGCAACCCACATTTTCTTTATATTCTGTTCCCCAAAAGTAAAAATCTATCTATTTTTCTTGATACTTCATCTCAAATTTCTTACTTCTTTTAATTGTGAAATTTTGGAGGAGCTTTAAAAGATTACATCACCAAGGGAGCCTTTGAGATGTAGCTACTCTTCTAAAGCTGCAACATAAGGTCAGTTTTGCTCTTCAGGTAGTACTTTCTTACAGGTAGCAGCAAGCACAGTGAAACACATTTGGGATCTTTATGATAATACATGCATAAAATGGCAATTGCATGGCATTTTCACAGAATCTCAGACTGGTTTGGATTGAAAAGGAGCTGAGATCATCCAGTCCCAACTCCCTGTCATGGACAGAGACATGTCTCATCAGAACAGGCTGTCCAGAAACCCATCCAACCTGGCCTTGAACACTGCCAGGGATGGAGCAATCACAGCCTCCCCAGGCAGCCTGTTCCAGAGCCTCAGCACCTTCACAGGGAGGAATTTCTTCCCAAGATCTGACCTAAATTTACCCTCTTTTAGCTCAAACCCATCCCCTTTGTCCTGTCACTACAGTCCCTTGTAAGAAGTCCCTTTCCAGCTTTCCTGTAGCCCCTTCAGGTATTGGAAGCTGCTAGAAGGTCTCCTTGGAGACTTCCCCTCTCCAGGCTGAATGGCTCCAACTCCCTTAGCCTGCCTCAGACCAGAGGTGCTCCTGTCCTCATTTTATTTCCCAGAGAACCAATGTGGACCAGTACCTTGTGTTTTCATCATAAAACTTGACTTTCCTCATCACTGATGTGTTGTACCAGTCACTAAACACTATAAGTGACAGTCCATTATCAACATCCCTCCGCAGCTTAGTGATCTCTTCAGGAAAATACTCTTCCTCACTGTCCACCATCAGTAAAGTTCCTGCGTGTGAAAGGAAAAACAAAAGGTGATCAGGCTGTTTGCTGTAGCCTTATTGCTGTTCATGCAACCTACGTGAAAGTCAAGGCGAGAGAGCACCCTTTGTACAGGACCTGCCCCACATGCCCTGCTCCAGCAGCTTGCCTGTAGAAGTCACACTGAACAATGAAAAACATTAAGCCAATTCTGTTTACAAATGTATCCAAACACCAGTTTGGCAGCACAATGTGCTTTTTAAAGGGTGCTCCATGCAACCTGGGCTGGTGAGGTCTCATGAACTCATTGCCTGCAGATGTTAGGTGTACATTTTGCAGATTAGTCTCACCCAGCTGCTCCATAAATGGAGTGAGGACATGTAGGAGGTTCACCACTACTGCAGCACTACCGTAGGTGCAGCCTACTCACAAGGTTTTTCTCTGCTTCAGGATGTCCACTCTTTGCTTGCACTCAGCTAAACAATTACTCTGAAACTTAATTTAATCCACACCTTGAAAAATACAGCTAGCTTTTAGCAGACCTGACTGAAGTGCCACTGCCAAGTTCACACAACCCTCTCCTGCTCCTGTAAACAAGCAAGAACCACCCACATCTCGCATTCCCTTGCAACCAGACCAATGCTGCAAGTCCAGGCAGTCTGTGTGTGAAAACATTCTGGTACAGATCCTCTAGGTCACCCTCATGTTAATGACCTGGACAATGGGACCATGCACCCACACCAGGTATGCAGACAATACAAGCCATGGAGGAGTGGCAGACTGTTGCAGCTTTTGCCCCTCACTTCTCCAAGGGAATTCTGGAAGTCAAACAAGCTACTGATCAAATGAGGTTCAATGTGATGGTGAACCAAAGGAAAGAGAAGTCTCCTAATGCTGCTCCCTAGAGATCTGTATTTTCTCTCTTTTTTAAGGGCAACCATTTCTGTATCCAGTTCCTTATCCACTGAACTCAACAAGCAACTGAGGTATTTTCTAGAAAATCTCCTTCCTGATTTGCACAGAAGAAACAAGCCTATGGTCAGGTATTTTTCCCACTTTTATCTACTCACCAAGATCAGGACTTCAAAATGCCACTGCTGAGGACAAAATAGCGGAATGGACACTTCTGATTTTAGGCTGCTATTCACCTCATGCCTCATATTTGACTGTGCCAGTATCTTTTGGCAAATACAGCTCTGACCTCATGGGTCTCAGCACAGAGGGGCTTTTAACCCACTCAAGGGTGAGCTTTTCCTCTCATTTTTCCACTGTAAGGACAGGAAATGGCACTAACTCTTACTAGATTTCCAAACAAGCTTCTGCAGTGGCACTTCACATAACTAAATGCCAGCATATAAATAGGAAATAAACCCACGGTTACTTTTATACTACCATGAGAACCTTCCTTTGTGCCCCACAACAGTATTAAGATGCTGTTCCGCATGACATCCTGGCCACCAAACTGGAAAAACATGGACTATGGACCACTCACTGGATAACGGATTGGCTGGATGGTTGCACTCAAGAGAGTTGTGGTCAACAGCAAAAAGTCCAAATGGAGAGCACTGATGAGTAGTGTCCCTCAAAGGCCAGTACTGGGACCAGGACTGTTTAACATCTTTGTTGTTGACAGTGGCATTGAGTGTCCCCTCAGCAAGTCTGCCAACGACACCAAGCTGTGTGGTGTGGAGGACACTCTGGAGGGAAGTGAGGCCATCCAGAGGGACCTAGACAGGCTGGAGAGGTGGGCCAGTGCCAACTTCATTAGATTCAACAAGGCCAAGTGCAAGGTCCTGCACCTGGGTCGAGGCAATCCCAGGCACAAATGCAGGCTGGGTGGTGAACACACTGAGAGCAGCCTTCAGGAGAAGGACTTGGGAGTCTTGGTCAACGAAAAACTCAAATGTGAGTTGGCAATGTTCATTTGTGGCCCAGAAAGCCAACCACATCCTGGGCTGCATCAAGACAAGTGTGACCAATAGGTCAAGGAAGGTGATCCTCCCCCTCTATTCTGGTCTTGTGAGACCCCATCTGGAGTACTGCATCCAATTCTGGAGCCCTCAACACAGGAAGGACACTGAACTGTTTGAACGTGTCCAGAAGAAGGCCATGAGGATGACTGGAGGGCTGGGGCACCTCTTCTATGGTGACAGGCTGAGACAGTTGGGGCTGTTCAGCCTGGAGTAGACTCCAGGGAGATCCTATAGTGGCCTTCCAGTACCTGAAGGGGGCTACAGGAATGCTGGGGAGGTGTGGTTAACAAGTGCTTGTATTGGTAGGACCGGAGAGAATGGTTTCAAGCTGGAAGAGTGGATGATTAGACTGGAATTCAGGAGGAAATTCTTCAAAATAAGGGTGGTGAGACACTAGAACAGGTTGCCCAGGGAGGTTGTGGATGCCCCTCCCTGGAAGTGTTCAAGGCCGGATTGGATGAAGCCTTGAGCAACCTGGTCTAGTGGGGGATGTCCCTGCTCATGGTAGGAAGGTTGGAACTAGATGATCTTTAAGGTCCCTTCCAACCTGAACTATTCCGTGAATCAATGAATCTATGGGTCTTCAAAAAAAGAGGCCACTTTAGGAAGAAATTAGGGGTGTGGAGAACAAGGTGATGAACTCCTGCTTACCGTACTGACTCGCATCGAAACAGGTAAATGGAGAACCCAGAACCTCAACAAAGTACCCCATGCTCCTCAGGTGCTGGTACATGTCCCTGAAGTTTGTGTGGATATGGTCTCCATTCCTTAGAAAAGAGAAGTGTTGAACGTTTCAGCCCAACACACAGCAATGTGATTTAACACCCCTAATTAAATATTCCTTTCCAGTTTTCTTTCTAAAATATCCCATTTTTTTTTAAAGCCTAACAAAAATCTCAGTATCTTAAAAGTACACTTTTAAGCTTTTCAAAAGCACCATAAAAAACACTGCTGAATCAGAAACATACAGTCTGAAGGCTTTTCATGGATTTCTACCACAAGATGATCCCACACCACCTTGAAAAAGCCTAGAGGTCTTTGGCATTCATTAGTTACCCCATATCTTTAACACACAACCAAGAAACACTGATTTAATAGAGCCAGAGATAAATACCAATCTAGTGGATCATTCTTCATCCTCAAGTTATCTCTGGGGAAGTATCCTGGTGGGTAACGGAGATTGTGATATTGATCCCAAAGGACTCGCTTACTACGGGGTGGAGTAGGAATAATCTTCACTTTTATTGGAAGCTTCACCGTTGAAGTCTGCTCTGCACCATTCTTAGACTGAAGGACAAAACACACTACAGTGAAATCCTTTCTAACCCCCACAGGAACATTCACCTATTAACTGATTTGTAAATGACAAAATGAACGGAGGTATCAGCCTTAGTTCTAGTCACCAGTGGCAGCTCTGGAGACAAAGTGATGACTTTTGCTTTAAATCACCACAGTATTTTTTCTGCACTCAGCAGTTTATGTTCATACTCAGGATGTAAAACACTTAAATGATACTACAGTTGCGATTTGATTTGATTGTCCAAAAAGCTTAAAAACTTCTCAGTGTGGTTCTAGATGAAATACATTTAAATAACCTTATTTTCAAAACACCTCACTTAGAATTCACAAGAAACAAATTCATCCGTGAAGTCGGTCTCAAAGTGAGGTTTTCTGATTCTTCAGCACATCCAATTCTCAGGTTAATCCTGCTGTCAACCACAAAGATAATTATCTGTGCTATTCAATTTCCTGACCCAAATCAACTCAAGCTTCAGATGACGGAGGCAGAGCAACCCCCCTTAAAAAGAAGCTATTTGCATAGTGGGAGGCAGTTCTAATAATTATTAACACAGAAACAAGACAACCTGCACAGAACTCACCTCATTTTCTGCTGGGGATGACACTGTGATCATTACATGACCCTGAGCAATGCCTTCCCAAGATGCTGCTTTCTTTGCTACAGAGATGGAAATCGCCAAGTATCCAGACCAAGGCCACAGCACAGGGGAATAGGAGAAAGCCACTTCAATATTATCCCCATTCTGGGGGAGATAGGGCTGCCAGTCTGGCTGTGAAATGAAGGAGACAGAACACTGGTTAGAACAGTATCTGCGGTCACTCATAAACCTCTTCCTCTGCACAAAGAAGCAGAATCACAGAATGATTGTATCTATAGCTTGTACCAACATCCCACCACCATCCAGTTTTAAAGTCACTAAAAGCTTAGTAAAAAAATCCATTTTACAACCTCCCTGGTCGTCCAATATTTAAAAGAACTGGGTTTGCAGGAGACCTTAGGAAGTCAATACATTCAGGTAATTTTAATTCATGATGTATAATGTTGGGATGCTTTACTGAGAGCACTTAGCTTCACACTGAAAAAGGGGGGAGAAGTCTATTCAGAAGGTTTTAAATGCTTTCAGAGTATACAGAGAAAACTCTTAAGCACAGAACAACCCAAACTGGTTATCCAAAACAAAAAATGCCACCAATGCAGACAGCTTAATGCTAACAAACCATTCTAACTGGGGCAAGTCCTTTAAAATCAGATGTTTTCCATCTCTTGCTCTCAGCTGTAAGAAATCTGATTTGTTCTATGAAATTCATAGCTAAAACAGTTGCTTTTACCACATTAACAGTCAGGACTCGAGCAATGTGAGGTCTTACCTTGTCTACAATTCTCCCAGTGACTCCCATACCATTGAGGATAGTAACATTAACAATGGTTGGCATCCCTCCATAATATATGGGCTGAGAACAATAGGGCCACATGTAGGGACATTCTGTCAAGTCGATATAGCTCGGACTCAAGCTACAGCAGGATGAAGGAGGTAAAATGAGAGCTAATTAACAAATGGAAGAAAATGTAACTGTACATAGCTATAAGAAAAACAGAGACAAAAATGTATCAACCACAGTTAACTCTCTCAATCTCTTGCTTCCAAAATCAGCCCTAAAATCTTTCTCCCCACTCTGTATTTTTAAGTTTTGTTTAAGAACCTCACATAAAACCCCAAAACATTTCAAGAAAGCAAAATATTCTCAAAAATTTCAGTACTTTTCCATTGTGCTTGAGGTTACATTATGAATAACATCTGGCTGGCAGAGAGAAATGTTTAGCTCTCACGAATGCTTCAATCCCCTACAGGGCTACAGTTTAGGAAACACTTTGACTTGACCCATTCTCTGGTCAAAACTCCCACTTCAGGATTACCTAAGGTCTGTGCCAGCTCTCTGTTGCCCAAGCACAAGATTGCTCAAATGAGTTACAAATGGATTGCTTGCTCCCTTAAAAGAACTAGAGATTATAGTGTAAATACAGAGATTAATTAAGGATTAAAATTAACCTGGCCTGTGGTTTATAGCTGTTGAGGATCTGATAAGCTCTCAGAAGATCCAATTTGCCATGTCCTTGTTCAAACATGTTGACTCCAGGAAGTCTACGTGCTGATGCAATAAGTGCCTGCTTCATACTTGCTGGATTCACCATTTCGCGCTTCTGAACGGTACTAAAATAGGAAACAATCAGATCCCATTAAGCGCCTCTTATTGTAGTTTCTGCCCAGTCTCATTTCCACACAGCTGCTGTGCATGAGTAAGACCTTCTGCTCGTATTTGTCTATTATTACTTTTCACTGGAACGGCTGAAGAGTGACATGTTTTTGGTGCATTTCACTTAACAACTAATATTACATGATTTTTTTTTTTACTTACAGTGTGCTCCAAGACTACCAGTTCTCACAATCAGGGCAGCACCTTTAGAAGCAATGCTAAATATTCTGAAAATCAAAGCCTTTGTAACTGGAAGCTTGCTGGTACCATTCAAAACATGATTCTCTCACAGGTCAAAGACATAAACCTCCATCTCATACTATGATGGCTTTGAATTTTCATGTGTTTTTTCACGTGGCCCATCCCTATGTAGCAGCAATACAAACACCAAGTACAGACTTGCAGCTCCTGCCTTCAAGTTCTTCATCTGTTGCATGCTGACTTGCGCAACAGGATAACAGCCATAAACCCCTAAATCCTATAAAATTTATGAGCACTTTGATAATTAACTACTACAGGTGCCTGCTTTGAGCACCTGCTCTTCTGAAATATAATTGGTAAGAAAGTCAGCAATTAAGCAACTCAAGATTAGGGACAAATTAAAAAACATGACAAAATTACTTCATTAGCATTGTTGTCCCTGGTTGTATTTTCAAAGATGTAACTATTATTCAAAACAGTCCTCAAGTTTTACCCAGGAAACTCAGAGCCAGTCACACAAGTCAGTGTCTCAGGTAAAAAGACCATTATTTTATCCTCTGAGTCTGTTTTTCTACATCTAAACTCTGTTTTATTTGGTGGTTTCCTTTAAAGTCTTTTTATGACCCCCCCCAGAAACAGTACCTTTTCAGAGATTTTTATTCAGGACTTACCTCACCAACAAAGTAACTGCCCCTGCCACCACAGGGGATGCAACACTTGTCCCAGACAGTGAGCGGCATCCACCTTTCATACCAGAACCTCTCACTCCAGAGCCGTAAGTCACAATATCAGGCTTCACTCGACCATAACCTCCAGGCAGCTCCTGTGAAAGAAAACAGATGGATTATTGTCCTTAATACACAACAAACACTGGTTACTTCGCTTAGGCATTGAAACTATCTGCAGGCCAGTCAGAAGTAAAATATGGGACAATTTACAAATATATGAAGAAGTGTTCAAGATTAATGATTAGAAGCCCTGTAGAGAGCATTAAGCTTCTTGCCTAAAGACTTACGATGTCTAAGTATTCTGATCTTTGATTGAAACTTTTGTTGCTGGCTACTCCAACACGTAACAATTGCACAGGATTGGCCCCTCAGAACAGGCTGGCCTTAACCACAGTATCTTACCCAAGTGGTCATCCCCCTTGATGAAAAACGAGCGATGTTATCTTCAAAGTCAATGCCACCTACTCCGATCACATCCATCTGGTCAGCAGGGTTATTGAGAGTCCTACAACAGGTTGGGAGGTAGAAAGACTTAGTACTTTGTTTTTACCTGGATAATGGACATCAGATTTTGGTCAGGTATTCTTGAACCTCCACAGAAATACATTTGGGTCCTACCTGAAACAGTTGATTTAAAAGGGAGAGGAACTTTCCAGACAGCCAGTAACTCTGTAACTACCAAACCATGTTTCATGAAGACAAACCAAGCCCAGGTTTTCTGCCTTTTTTTTTTTTACAAAATATACCACAACTTACTCTGGTTTGACCCTTTCTACATTCCTTAAGCCCATGCTCAGTACCCAGAGCTGCCTACTGACACTGAGAGGGAAATCAATGACAACTTGAAACGCTTACGTTGCCAACGTTGCACCATTTCAGTAAGAAACAGCCAAGTACTTCCCAAATTGCTGTACTGCTACAGCAAGTGATGATGAAAGTGGAAAGAGGGAGTTTAACCTTGAGTCACTTTCTATAAACAGACTCCCAGCAAAAAGGAGGGGGGAAAACTGTCTGACCAAGCACAGCTAGTTACAAATCCATATAATAACAACATAGTGGCTTTTTTTGAAGCAGCCACTGGAACTTACCCGTACAAAGGGCCGTCATTGCCAATAGCTGAGACCATGATGACATTGTTAGCCGTCAGTTCCCACACCTACAAAAGTATAATGGTTAAGGTAACACACAAAAAAGAGACTTTTCTAACCTATGTACGTTCCATGGGGCTTGACAGAAGAGCATGATCAGTCCAACCTCTCATTCTTACTGAGAATGATAAAATGCAAAGCACCCTGAGGCCAAAGCCAAATTATTCTGAATCCCATTGAGTAACAGTAAAAATCACCATTAAACTAAATTATTATGCAGGTTCACATTTACAAAAAAAGAAGATGGATTTCTATATCTCAAATCCTTTAACAGCCCTTTACAAATAAAGACTTGATCCTTTTTTGTAAGGTAAAATAACTCACTTAGGGCATGTAAACGACAGATGATGTTAAAACAAAAACCCAATTCCATCTTTTCTTTTATCCGGTCACTGAATCAACCCAGAGTAATTTTTACCTATTTGTTTCTTAAACAATCTGCTGCTCAATTCAGACTGCAGATATTTTTACCATGAAATAAATTAAGTATGGAGAGCTTTAGAACAAACAAGGGTAATGTAAGATAAGCATATTATATTAATGGCCCACCTAGTTGCTTGCTCTGTGAATATCTGGGTTCTGTTTTACTTTGGGATTTTTAAATCCTTTCTTTAAATATATTCTTAAGAGCCTGTAAGCCACACAAGATGCAAATGGAACTCCACAGGATCTATCAACAGCACCAGAAGCTGCCAACAGCCTTGACAAGCAGCTCTGCAAGTCCAACATTCATAGACACCACATATAAATATAAAATTATAAAAATGAATATATCTATATACATACATGGATATAGATATAAATACAAATATATAAATAGTATAGTATAAATACTAATACCATGACCATTCTATTTCCTTGTACTTACCTTGTCGACAAATGGATGATCCATGAAGTCAGGCCCACCAATACTTAGATTCAATACATCTATCTTCTTTAAAATTGCATAATTGAAGGCATCCAGAAACCAAGATGTATATGAGACCTGCGTATGAAAGAAACGAGTGGAAAACAGCTTTCACTGGAAATTTCAGTGATTCCATGACAATCCAGAGAGGAGAAACACAAAAGTGCCAATGTAATATTTCTAGTGCTCAGTGTCATAGACAATAGAATGGAGGGGGCTGGAAAGGATCTCTAGACATCATCCAGTCCAACGCCTCGCCAGAGCAGGTTTTCCTATGAAAGATCCTACAGGTGGGTTCTGAACATCTCTAGAGTCAGAGACATTTCAGTGATATTCCAACACTATACAGATCAGACACTCACACATTATTTCTGAAAAATACACTGATCTGAAAACTGTAAAACACGCTGTAGTTAAGTCTCTCATAAACAAGAAGATGTTCCTTTCTCTCTTACAAAACAAACCACATCATCATTTGCAAGTACTTGCAAATATTCCTGAAGGAAAGGATCAATGCATCACACATTTGGAAAGGCAGAAACGCATGCAAAATCACTACCTGGTTATTAGTGAACACTCTGAAAATGTGCAGTTCTGCATTTGGAGCAAACCCCTGACATTCTCTCATGCTGGCTATCACCCCTGCTACAAAAGTCCCGTGGCCCAAACCTATGGTGAGGAAAAGGAAACAAAGGAAGGTGTTAGAAGACAAACCATCTCGTTGTCAAGGATTTGTACTGCTTCACACCACGAATATCAAATACCATACCAACCTAACATGCATTGTGTTTAATCCTAGTCTTTCTAAATTATCTTTTACTTCTGGGTTCAGTGGGGCCAGAGTTTACAGCACTGCGTAGACAGACAACGAGCTGATGAAGCTCTGGGTGGTAACACTCTCCAGTCTATAAAGTCCCAATGGTTACCAGAGTAATCAAGAGTCTTGCACAAAGCAATCACGACAGACACAAGTTCGCTTTGGAAAATGCAAATCACAAGGCTGATGTATTTTTACATAAACTGCTGAAAAGACTTTTATCCCAAGTCAGCAGTAATCTGTTTTGTTACAGGAGAACAATAAGACAAGACATGCTTTTTTCCTCTCCTCAAAAGATAATGACAGAGGAACATAAACATGCTGCAGAAAATTAACCCTTCATTGGAATGTTGATGAGCATGAGCCAGCAGAGTATTTGGTGGTGGAAACTACTCAGAGCAGTTGATTTTGAAAGGCGCCAACCCCCTGATTAGTTTAGAACTGAAAAGGAATGAAAACACTCTCCCTCCTAAGTATGGCAAAGAAGAGGAAAGGAGCTTTGTGAGGTTTGCTCCGACCTCCACCTACTCTGACAACACATTTCTGTCTGCACAATGTCTTCTTGCCCTGACATTTTTGAAGTGTCATGATGAAATGTCACTTACGATTCAAGACTTAGGCAACACCCTCCCTCTTTGCTGATGTCATGTGGGTACAAAGCACCTGGGACACCTCAAAATACAGCTTAAAATATCAAGATAATACAATTTCAACAGATGTCACCACCACAGCAGTTTTACAATGGAAACCATAACATGCCAGGATTAACAGGACAGATTTGCACTCACCATCATCCAAAGTTCTCTCGTTAGTCCAGTTTGTCCTCTCCTTCACGTTTTTGAAATGTGGATGTTTCTCACTCAGACCAGTGTCAAACACCGCTACCCTTACGCCAGCACCTGCAACAGAAACACTTTGCTTTGTCTGATTCAGCTTCAGAGCAAACCTGTTCTAGCAAGTCAAACAGAAATTTTATGATCAATGTAGCACATATTTACAGGTATAATTGTAGATCTGCATGAAAACAGCTGCAGCGGAGTGCTTCACAAACACACACTGCATCTCAAACCCATGTTATTTCTCTATCGCTCCAGAACTGGCACCCAGTGAGAAATTAACACATCGCAGTGACTGAGCCTTTCCTTCCACTTTGCTTGTTTTTCAAAGAGAAGAACTGTTCTAAGCCAAGAGACAAAAGCAGACCTGTGTAACCCATCTGCCAGAGGACGTCCGCCTGCAAGGTCTGAGCAACTTGGCGAGGGATTGCCCTCAGCAAGCGCCTGCTTGAGTGTCGACCTGTTGCGTGCCAGAAGCCAGAACCTAAAGAAAGGCTTGCTCTTCTCAAGGGACGGGATGACTGCCACTTCTGAGTCCATCTGGTTTCATTGCAGTGCAACATTGGATCAGCTGCACAGAAGCAGGATGAACAAAAAAAAAAAACAGTATGAGGAAAACCACAAAAGATGGGATTTTTATGCAAATATAGAGTTCAAAAGTTTTAGACAAACCATTTTCTTTAACCAGAATCAGTAAAAGCTTTTGGTTTATCTGCTACAGATGCAGTTGGCCACAGCCTCTCGTAACTGCTGCAAATGCAAACAGTATCACTGTCATGCCTTAGCAAAGGGAGGACAACATCTTCATAATTTTACTGGCAACAGACTTCTGTAAATTAAAGAAAATCCATAGGGCACTTCTCATTTGTATGATGGTAAGCTGATGATCTGAAATACTGCTGAGAAGCCTTTTCCAATGCAGACCTCATGCAGCCACACAGAAAATCACTTACACTCTGAATATTTGAGCGACCGGAAGACCCTGCGCTGCGGTGTTACACGCTTGATGTTTGGGTGATCTTCCAGCGTCAGTACTCCAGCTTTCTGTTTCTCATTGATCTGAATGACTTCAAAATCACTAGGATAGTCACTGGCTGGGTTATTGCGAGGTACAATCCTCCAGTTCTCGATATCACCACTCTTCAGCGCACTGGAAATGAACTTGCTTCTTGCTTTAGCTGTGAAGTAGCCATTAAAAGCCACAATATACTCTGTAACAAGAGCACAGCTAATCACAACTGACGTTTAAGCAGATTACTCACACATTCACAATACAAAGATTACTTATTTTTCTAGAACAAGTAATCACTATTTGAGCCAATTTTTTGTTGCTTTTAGCAATCTGTGACTTATTTCTGCACTACACAATGCTTTGTTTTAATAGAAAGCTTTGAAAGAAAGGCAGAATTGTAAATATGGAAAGGTGAAACCATGTGGGAGGGTACAAAGGCGAGGGAACATATTTAATGTTACATCAGTAGTACAAAATGCTTGATGTGCCAATTCAAGATGAGTCTCACTGTGTATGATTTGAAGGCATTGAGTCTCTGTATGGTACCAGGTTCTAGTGCAAACTACTGACACCATCTATAACACACACAAAGAATTAAGCTGGTCCTAACACCCCAGTCCTGGATTAATGATTTGTGAGCAGACCTCAGGCTCAGCACACAACTCACGCACCACAGCCTGTCTTTGGCTGACTATGAACAGAACTTCTTCAACTTTTTCTTCAACACACCCCAGGGATCTTTTCTAGTCTCCACATTTCAAGGACCATTGGGAGTTACTCTTCATAAACAAGCTTCAACCATATCTCAACAAACAGCTACTAAACCAAACTGACCAAAGTTGGAACTAGACAATCTCTGAGGTCCCTTCCAACCTAAATCATTCTATGATTCTGTGACCAGACTTGCCCACCTGAGCCCTCTCATTCTGTTTTCACTTCCAACTTCCTCTTTACTTTTCCCTCTCTTCCTAGTCTTGTCCTTTGAATCTTGTCTGCAGTTAAACCCAAAACCTTTGACAAAATCTGCTTCTCTTTCTGAGCACAGAGTTTATGACATGGTAAGCTTCTACAGAAACTCTCTGATTGTTACAACTGCATCAACACCACAAACCAGTAACACACACTTGTATATCATTTGGGCTATTTTTTTTAATGGTTCAACCCATTATTACCATGTTCCACGACTGTTGAAGTGAATTCCACTTTCAAAGCAAGGTGAGAACATCCAGGACACATGTGAGACTCGTGAGAGGAATTCCCTAGTCTGGTACCAAAGTGTTTTTTGCCACAGAGTAAAATAACAACCAGAACAAACCAGATGTTTGCAAACTTCATGGTCATAGAAGAAAACGGTTTCATTCCAAACATTCCATATATTCAAATCGCAGTTTTCTTCTGTATAAACTAGTTCATTTTTTGTTTCCGTAAACGTTTCACTGTGCCGATCAACTGGGTATTCTTAAAGCTGTGTCCAAAATGAGTAGCGATTTCATGGTCTTTTGAGGTAAAGCCTTATGAACAGGCTCATTTCTTTCTACGCTTCTTCTCCATTTTGTATTAAAGGATTCGGTCACTCGGATGTGGTAGCTGCGTCCTGTACTCCATTGCTGATGACAAACTTCATTCCCTAGAGGAACCAGCAAAGCTGGCTGCAGTCAGCCTGTAAGACAGGGCAATAAAAAACCAGTTAAGATTCCTATTTGTGCAAATACACAACCTGAAAGTCACAAAACACAGACACTACCAGCAGTTAGAAATCATATGGGAACAGGCTGTTCACTCATTTCCTTTAGCCATTTTTCACGAAGGCTCAAGTTACGAGGTAACAGGCACAGAGCAAGGAAAAAGTACAGTGCAAAACAAAACCATTAACATAACAAGCATCCACACACACTGAAGAGAACACGTGTTGTTCCTCCAGTCAGAAATGTGGCAAATAGCAATTATGCTACGGGACATCATTGTATGCAAGGAGAATCAAATTCAAACTCGATGCCAAGGCCTGGTAAGGACAAGAGACACTACAGGAAGGAAACTTGTATGCCCTGTGCTCAAAAGAGAAAAATAATGTGAAAAGAGTCTTCTAAAAATTATCTTGAGATGGAATGTGAGTTACTCCAGTATGGGCAACTGAGAAGATCATGGCTGCAAATACAGGTGCAATAATGTGAATAACAGGAAAAGTGTTTAATGTGTTCATTTGCACGGAGAACAAGTTTGTTCCCCTCATCAGGACACTAAAAACGTTTGAGAAAAAATTGCAGTGCTAGTAATTTTTTACATTCCCAACACTGGTAGATAAAAGGCCATTAAAAGATAAGTACAATGTTTGTCTGGTCTGCCGTATCACCTGGCAGAGCAGAACAGCCACACACTGCGGCTGTGACCTGGACTGAAGAGCAGAAGCTTTATGAGGGGATTCGCAGCATTTAGGAGAATGATGGGCCGACCTCACAGCACACCCAGATCAGACTGCATGTGGGAGCTGCTGATCCATGTTTATTTCATCTTATTTATTGTTCTGACGGATTTGTTTGTAACAGGGATAGAATTTGCAGCTATTTACTCTATTTGCAGCTGCGGTATGACAGGCTGTGAACTGTTTGTGATGAGTTTCCTTCTCACCTCAAAACTACATGCAAAGACAGAACATTGGCTACTGATGTTCACACAGCGGTGGGGTTGGAAGGGATCTCTGGAGATCATCCAGTTGAACTCCCTGCCTGAGCAAGGCCACCTCGAGTAGATCCCACAGGAACAGCCCAGGCGGATTTGGGATGCCTCCAGAATAGGAAACGCCACAACCTCTCTGGGCAGCGTGGGCCAGGGCTCTGCACCCCTCACCGGGATAAAGTTCTTCCTCATACTCAGGTGGAACCCTGCTGCCTTGTAATCCCTACAACAGTGAAATCCATTAAAAACGACACCAAGGAGCAGAACAAACGTTCCTGCGGCTATCGACAGCTCGATGCTGAAAGGCGACGGAAACCAACTGCACAGGCGCAGCACAGCCACAACTTTATTCCCTTTAATGCCCTGCCAAGGACCAGGACTCGCCACCCTGGCCACCCCCGGCACTGCGACTCCGCAGCACCACGCAGCCACGGCGGGCACCGAGTGCTACCCTTCCCGCTCCCTCCTCTCCACCCCTCTCCACCCCACCCCACCCCACCGCACCGTACCGTACCCCAGCGCTGCGGCGAGGCCGCCGCGTCCATCATCCCCCCACCCCCGCCGCCCGCCTATCCCTCCGCTCTCACCGTAGCGCCGCCGCCGCCGCCATTTTGTGCGCTGTTTACCGCAGAGATCTCGCGAGAGCGGGCGGGGGACATGCGCAAAGCAGGGGGGGGCCCGATTCCCCCCAACTCTGCGGTGCGCTGGGGGTCTGTGGATTTTGGCGTCGCCTCCACGGGCGGCGGCGCATCCTCACCGCGTGTGCCTGCGGGGTTTGCTCTCGGGGATCCTGCTCTGGCGAGGGGTTGGACTGGATGATTCCAGAGGGTCTGCGCAGCTCTTCCTGTTGAAGGCTGAGACCTGGAACCGGCTGTTGGGGTCGAACTAACTCATAAGTGTTTCTGGTCTGTGTTGAACCAGACAGATGAAAGGTTCTTAATCCTCCCTAAACACAAGGGGTGGTTGGCGTTTCACACGTTCAATGATGTTGGCTCCAAGGCTGGTACTTAAGGTTCAAAGAAGTTAATTGAGGCTCTCAAGGTCATGGAATCATAGTCATTACGTTGGAAAAGACCCTTGAGACAATCATTAAGTCCAACGAATAACCCCCCACTACCAAGGTGCGTGGATCCCCTCGTTGAACAGTCTTCATCATACAGTAAAATTACACCTCAAGATCAAACAGGCACTGACACAGTTGAGGCCCCCATTTCCTGCAGTTGTGATCCATAGTAGAAACTGATATTAATATATTCTTTCTGCTAACAGGGATTGTACACATGAATATTACCACAACCTGAGCAGCATACTCTGGGGGTGACCGCTGCGCTCCCAGCTTTGTGCAAACCTGCTATAACAATCCGCTGGCTTTGGGTGTGGATTACGCATGGAGTGAAAGAAGCCAGATTTGGGGAAACACTGCCATTTTGTTAAATATCTTGATTTTATTTTTTATTAAAAGCTCTAATTGGCATTTCACATGATACAGCTCATTTCCACATTATTTACAGCTTTCCTGACTCTGAGATGTAGAGCTTGCAACACAAATAAGCAGTGCATGCTACTAGGTGATCCTACTAAATACAGATGAACAAACATTTATAGAAACAAAACATCAAAATCCTAACAGTGCCATAAAAATCTTAAGTAAGTTTTACTAAGTTAAGAAACCAATCTGTATTTTTAAATCAAAACATTTTTTTTCTTTAACTTACATGTTTTTACATTCTTTATGCAATTCGACAGCCATACTTTAGCAATGTTTGCAGTATTATTACAAACACACACACCTGGAATGAAAAAGAGTAGAAGCTTCTCTCCAGACTCCTTGGCAGCTTTCTAAGAACTTTTCAATCATTCGAACAACCGCCAAGTCAGCAATACCTCGCCTACAACTTTATTTTCAAAAGTTCCTTAAATAACCAAAGCAACAACATCTGCACTGAAAACATACAAACATCAGCCCAAGACAGGACAAACTATACAAAACTACTTATTAAAAGAAACTTAACATAGCTGACTGGGATTGTCTTCCTGAACAGGATGACTTTTGGAGAGCCCACTGCTGAATTATCAAATCCTGTTGCCTTTGCCATCACATAGTGCTATGCTACAAGCACTGATTTACTGCCAGAATTGAAACTAAACTTGCTTCTGCTCCAATAACTTAAAGAGACAGTGAAAATACAAGTGAACCCCAACAAGATCAGCTCACTGTCCCAGAAGGAAGCAGCAGCAGAGCTGTTTAATACAAGGATACAGAGAGAATCCAGACTGCTGATGTCTAGGTTACCTGTAGCTTGTTTAGCGAGGTATAAGTAGGTTATTGGAAGTCCACCAAGGTTCACTAAGTATTTTTGCCATGCTCTGATCAGATTATAGAGCTCATTGCACAGGACATATGGATATTTCTATTTCTCTTTGTGTATTAAAACTTCCTTACGTACGTATCTGCAAAAAGACATTGCAATCCATGCCCAGATCCATTCAGGGAGGCTCTTAGCCAGCATGAACTGTGGAGAGGCACAGAGTGACAAAAGGAAAACAAGAAAAGAAGGGACATTAATCAAACAATTTCTTAAATTACCACTAAAGCTGCTTGAAAATTAGCAACTAAGCCTTAAATTCAACTCCCTTAAATTCAACTAAATGTAAATGTATTTAATTACATATTAGTATCTTTTATTCCTTTTCAACTTACCCCCACTTTTTCAATTCCTTCTACTTAATGCCATCAGGTAGGACACAGGAGGTGATCAACACTCATCAAATTGCTTCAGATCCCACAGTCTACCCACAAACAGGAAACCTTGACAGAAAGGACCAGCTTCCAGATAGCTCAGGATAAAATCATAGGCTTTTTTTTTACCCTGCTGTTATCCCATCCACCCTGCCCATTCTTTCCCAAAGCAGAAACATGTTCGACAAATTAAAAAACACTGAAAAAAACTGCTCACAGAATGACAGAATGTTAGGGATTGCAAGGGACTTTAAAAGATCATCTAGTCCAATCCCCCTGCCATAGCAGGATCACCCAGATCCAGTCACACAGGAACATGTCCTGTCAGGTTTTAAACGTCTCCAGAGAAGTAGCTGAATTAATTCTTTTACCTGTATTGCATGCTTCCAGTACCCAGTAGTCCTCGTGGACAACCCAAGTGTAGAAACAGCATGACTTGCATATTCCTCAGCAGAAGGGAAAAAGATGGATCTCTTGAATACAGTGTTGGTGCGTGCAAACAACTTTGTAGCAATTACAAACGGGGTTAAACTCTGAACAAAAATTCCTTTTGATGCATACTCATAGTGTAGGGCTCTACTGAAATAGTCCAAGTAGGCCTAGAAAAGACAGAAACAGAGACATCTTTTTGTTTCTTTCTTTCTTTTTTTAAATGGCAATCATGTCTTAGGCAGAGTTTTATTCAAATGTCAGAAAAACTGCAGCATGTTTCAATAAATCCGCTAAAAACAATTAAACCTTGTGCAAACAATATAAACCCAAACATTTCTAAAGCATTGCCAATTTCCCTCTTGCTATTTGTTTGCTAAAACTTGCTGCAGTAGAGTAACTTGCAGGGCAAAATGACTGCTTAAGGCTCTGGTGTGAGTTTAACAAACAATTTCTGTTTAACAGCAACACAGAAATATTTATCTCACCTAAAAGAAATACCTTGTTTAGTTTGGGGGCGTCGCAGGGGACACACAATGCAAACTCCAAATGCTGCCTCCAAAAGAGCTGAAGGAAGTCCCCCTTTTTAATACATTTGCACATGAATTTCACACCTCATTGATCTTCCCCAGCAGGTTAATCACAGAATGGTGTTGGTGAGAAAGGGAGCTCACACATCACCCAGTCCAGTTGCTGTTAGCAGCCAAATTACAAAATGTTGATTCAATTTCCTGGAGTATTTTTAGGAGCAGGGAACTGCCTTAACGGGAGTCGATGAGATGAATGACTGTACCCATTTCTTTACTTGTGTTAGTTAAGAAGATGGTGGAAAGGAGGAAGGTCGGGCAGAAGAGTGAGAAGATGAGGTGGATTATGGATGCAGGAGTAACTATCCTGCTGTGGGGGTTCAGGCTGACATGGTCCCTCAGTCTTGTACTTCACAGTCCCATAGTGAAACATCTCATTGACAGCAAGATGTGTTTAGGAGAATGCTGAACTGAAAGGAATCACAGAATAACAGACTAGCTTGGGTAGGAAGGAACTTCAGAGATCATCCAGTCCCAACATCCTGCCACAGGCAGGGACATCTCTCACCAGACCAGGCTGCCCAGAGCCCCATCCAACCTGGCCTTGAACACTGCCAGGGATGGAGCATCCACAGCCTCCCTGGGCAGTCTGTTCCAGTGCCTCAGCACCCTCACAGGGAGGAATTTTTCCCCAAGATCTGATCACAATCCTCCCCTCTTTTAGCTTGAAACCATCCCCCTTGTCCTGTCCCTAGAGTCCCTCATAAAATGTCCAGCTTTCCTGCAGCCCCCTTCAGGTTAGGAAGCTGCTCTATGGTTCCCCTGGAACCCTCTCTTCTTCAGGCTCAACAGCCCCAATACCCTTAGCCTGTCCCCACAGCAGAGAGGCTCCAGCCCTCTCATCATGCTTGTGGCCTCCTCTGGACTCTCTCCAACAGCTCCATGGCCTGATACTGGGGACTCTAGAGCTGGATGCAGGACTCCAGATGAGGTTTTGCAAGAGCAGAATAGAGGGGGAGAATCTTCTCCCTTGACCTGTTGGGGATAGTTCCTGCAACACCCTTGCGCTGTATCTGTAGGATCTCATTTAGTTAATTTTACTTCTAAAGAATAGCCCAAAAAAGCTCTAGGATTGCTGGAGTCAGATGGCAACGAGTACAGCTCGTTCTTACTAACACCCGAGACAAAGCAGACTCAGCTCACAAGCACAGATTTCTTATCACAAGTGGCCTTGCAAAAGCCCCATTCCCAGCAAACTATTGGAAGAGCATCTTGTATAAATGTTCTTATACCTGCTTGAACCATCATACACTGTCATTGCACAGATGCTGGAACAGCTTGTTCCCACTCCTGTACCAACAGAACTATGCAGAGCCCAGGCTTAAACTAGGCTGCTGATCTAGGATTAATAATGGCAGCTGAAGGAATAAACTTGAGTAGACTTGGCTTTGCTCTGTTCCTTCAGGCCTTTTTAAATTTAATTCCAAGTGCATTTCCACATACACTTCACATAGCCAAGAGGGGAGATACTCTGCAACACTAGTCTTACACAGATTTCCACACAGAAGAAAAGCTGCAAGGAGTAGAAAGACCTGGTTCTGTCCCAGGAAACAGGGAGCAGTCACAAGAGCTGTTGCCAAAGAAGACTGCACAGGGCTTAGTCTATAGCCTAAACCACCAACAGCAGCCAGGAGCAACAACCACCTGTGTTCAGGCTCTGAATCCTAGCGAGACTGTTCTAAAATTGCAGCTGCCTCCGCAGGTTCAGCAAGACATCCAGAGTGAATCCACATCCCCAAGTCCATTCACACTTGCAGCACCCCCTAGCTGCCCCATGGCCATTCAGTATTGCCTGGATATCCTCAGGAAGAATAATTGGGATTGGGACAAGTCCTATTCATTCTTCCAAGATAGTGGAGTAAGAAGCCTTTAGCTCCCTGGTGTTCAGCATAGCAGTGGCTTGATTTGGTTCAGCCTATTTTACAGTGGTGGCATAAGCATGAGTATAACCTCTCTTGCTCCCACATACCAGTGCATGAGTAGCTTGAGTTTCAGCTGAAGAAGAGACGGATGAAATTCTTAACCCTTGCAGTGGGTCACAGAACTGCCACTTGCTTCGTGCATCATTGCTCCAAGGAAGGGAGCATTTTTAAAACCACAGTTCATACGTAATTCACACAGCATAGACTTTTGGTTGAAAGCTTGGAAAGCCCAGTGCTGGTGAGGCTAAAGAGCTTTACCATCTCTAACATGTAACAGTCACCTACATTTTTGTCAACAGACCCTTGGAAAACTTACAAGCATATTTTGACATCTTTGCTGAAAGTGATTAAAGCCATAGTGCAGCTACTTCCCACTGCACCCCGACTTACTTTAGAGGCTCCGTAGATGGTCATCATTGGTGATGGCTGACAACAGGTCGCAGAAGAAACATTGACAATTGCCCCCTTCCTCTTCTCAACCATGCCTGGCAGCACGATGTGCGTCATCATGTTAGCAGAAGCAATATTGATGTGCATTATGTCCCACAGCAGATCCTCAGAGAGGGTGGTAAAATAGTCCGGGTAGGGATAAAATATTCCAACATTATTCACTAAAATACCAATCTCTCTGCCTCTCAGAGCCTCCTTAATGGCTCGGTAAGGCTCACGGCCCTTGCTGAAGTCAGCTACTATGAAATCTGTTTCCACTTTATAGGTTTCAGATATGCTTCTAGAGACAGCCTCCAGCTTCTCTTTGTTTCGGCTGATTAAGATGATGTTGACACCACGCTTTGCCAGCTCTTCAGCATAGGCCTTCCCAAGACCATCTGTGCCACCTGTAGTTGCAAATACAAACCCATGGTGAAAATCAGAGCAGCCTCAGCCTTACTCTTTTGCCTGTTCTTTCAATTACAACCTTATGGGGGCTTTGTTCTATTGCCCATCCCTGTTGTCCAGCTCAGGAGGCTGGATAACCTGAGCACATCTAGTCTTACTGTCAAAGGCTGAAGCAAGAAAATGTTGAGTAACTCAGCTTTTTCCTTATGCCAACCAGTAAAAAATGGAGATTCTCCTTAGTCTTGCCCTTGTTGCTGGTCTATTTATAGAAACATTTTTCATTGTCTTTCACAGCAGTAGCCAGATTAAGTGCTAATTGGGCTTTGACCCTTCTAATTGTCTCCCTGCACAGCCATGTGACATCTGTGTAATCCTCATGAGTTGCCTGCCTGTTTTTCCAAAGGCAATGAGCTCTCCTTTTCTCCCAAGTTCCACACAAGGCTCCCTGTTTGGCCAGGCCAATCTTACTCACCAGCTCCAATTTTGGCACATGGTGACAGCCTGCACCTTAAATATCTCCTGCTTGAAAGATGTCCAGCCATTCTGGACTCCTTTAGGAACTGCCTCCCAAGGGACTCTGTCAAGCAGCCACCTAAACAGGCTAGCGGGCCCTCCAGCCTCTCCAGCCTTCATATCACTAACAAGTCCTGCCTTATTCACAAGCCACAGGTCCTGTGTGGTGCCTTGCCAATCCAGCTGTATTAAGAACTTCTCTTCCAAATGCTCAAGGAATCTCCTGGACCATTTCCCCTGCACTGTACTGTATTTCCAGTGGACATCTGATAAGTTGAAGTCCCCCATGAGAACAAAGAGTGGCCTTTGACTGTGAGACTACTTCTTTCATCTGCCTTTTCTTCTTGGTTGAGTGGTCTGTAAGATTCCCACCATGATATTTGCTTTGCTGGCTTTCCCCACGATTCTTTACCCATAAACACTCAACCCTATTTTTAAGGCAATCAAAGCACTCCCTAACCCGACCTCTCCTTGCTTTTCCCTTCTGAAATGTCACTTCCATCCATTGCAGCAACCTCTGCAATCCCACCTCATACAAGTTTTAGATTTTCTGTGACAGCAATAAAGAGTTTGGAGTAGAACCTCAATGAAAGGCTTTGATGTCAAAGGTACATGACTTAAACCTCACCATAGCAAAAACTAGACCCTGTCTGCACTGCATGCGCATACACTCGCATTTGGGGTGTACCTTGCAATTTTGGGGGAAAAATTGCTCTGTGATTCTTTCCCAGCATTCAAGTCACCACACTGAGCTCACCCATCTCCTAAGGAATTTAATTTAGTCAGGCACTGAACAACTACTGCTGCTCAAGTGAATTAACCTGCTGCCTGAGATAACGCAACCCCAGCTGGTGATACAGAGCACTCCCAGCAATATAAGCATATTTCACCGTGCCAGCCCAGTATGTTACAGAGACACGAACAAATATGCTGCTTCAGCTTCTTACCAGTGACCACGGCCCATTTTCCATACCGCTTGACAAGATCAATCTCGCCTCCCAGCTTTGGAATCACATGGATCCTCAGTGTGTCATAAGTGTGAAAGGCGAAGGAGACACACTTCCTTGCTGTGTACCAGGCTCCAAGGAAAGCCAGCGCCTCGATGTATGAGCTGCATGAACGACTGATCTCTCTGTACAAGAAGCAGAAACGATCCACCGCAGCCATGGCGGCTGCAAACCTGGAAATAAAATAAGAGGGTCTGGGAATTACAGTCACTGACGCAAACCTTTCATAGGGAATGAGTAACCTTTGTAATTCAGCGTGTTACACCACGAGCACCAGTTTGATATGGAAAAGCCATAAGCCCGCCTGATAAAATTTGGGTATTGCCTA
This sequence comes from Upupa epops, assembly GCA_013397515.1. Classification (NCBI taxonomy): domain Eukaryota; kingdom Metazoa; phylum Chordata; class Aves; order Bucerotiformes; family Upupidae; genus Upupa; species Upupa epops. Next base: position 187,514 of record VZRI01007263.1, read on the forward strand.
CCATCATGCTCACCAGTTTAGCTACACTTAGCCTTGGTTCAGGAGTTCAGCTAGTAACTAGTAAACATTATTCTCACTGGTTTAGCCCTGGTTCAAGGTCTTAGCTACTGTTTACCCCTGCTTCAAAGGTTTAGCAACTAGTTACCATCCTCCTCCTCCTCCTCACTGGTTTAGCTACTATGTAATCCTAGTTCATGTTTTTAGCTACTGTTTCACCCTGGTTCAAGGGTTTAGCTACCTGTTAGATATAAAACTCAATAATACTGAAAATAAACCGGTTCAGGCCCAAGCAGCTAATGGAAGCTCAACACTTACAAATGAGTGTCAGAAGACTTCAGATCCACTACAAAAGAGAGAAGGGGGGTATGGGCCAACAACAAGCTATGATAAGGACAAAAATCTACAGGCCCGAGCACAGAGAATCAAAAGTAGCCCCTTGGCGCAGAACACCGACCCTTCCCCGCCTAAAGCCCCCTATCCACAGCTCCGGGACAGGCGCAGCAGGGCCCTCGACACCCTCAGCCCCACTCAGGGGTCCCGGTCCCCGTTCCCGTCTCACCCACAGGCGAACGGCCGGTCCCTCCGCCGCTGCGCGGGGCCGCCGGGAGCGACCGCTGGGCCTTGTGGGGCTGCGCGAGGCGTCGCCATGGAAACAGCGGGGAGGGCCGAGCCCTGGAGTTGAGGGGAGCGGAACGGTAACTCACGGACTAAACCCGCACTGGTCGCCTCAGCACCGGGCCCTGGTCCCGGCTCCGGCCCTGCAGGGAAACCAGTGACCGGCGGTGGGTCTGGGGTCTCTTCGGGCTTGGCCGTCCCGGTCCCATCCAGGATGAGCTTGCCCAGCCCTTGGTGTCTACACAGAGAGCAGTCGCGGCTGGAGCCCTTCTGCTACGGGGACAAGCTGAGGGAATTGGGGAATAAGAGACCTTATAGCAGCTTCCAGTACCAGAAGGGGCTACAGGAAAGCTGGAGAGGCACTTTTTACAAGGGACTGTAGTGATAGCACAAGGGGGGTGGTTCCAAGCTTAAAAAGTGGAGATTTAGATCTGATCTTTGGAAAAAAATCCTCCCTGTGAGGGTGCTGAGGCACTGGCACAGGCTGCCTATGCAGGTTGTGGCTGCTCCATCCCTGGCAGTGTGCAAGGGCAGGTGGGATGGGGCTCTGGTCTGGTGAGAGATGTCCCTGCCCGTGGCAGGGTGTTGAGACTGGATGATCTCTGAGCTCCTTTCCAACCCAAACCAATCTGTGATTCTATGATTCATAAAGTATTCATACTGGTGTTATTATCCATGACAGGTTCTCCTGCTAAAATACATTGGATTGTAGATCAAATACTGACCCAACTGTGAATTACACATCTGACAATGGAATCACAAGCTGGAGACTCAGACGAAGCCCTGGCAGGGCAGGTTACTGTGCAGGTGTCAGGGGAACCTGTGATCGATTCCAGAAATGAAGGTACTCCAGCAGAGAATGAAAGTGATTCTGTTGACACAGGTGAGCCCGTCCAATTGGCTCCTACAATTCATTTGTGGAACTGAAACCGTAGACATCAGTCATAGATATCTAAGGCCATAACAACGTTGGTATTGGTACTTTACTGTCACTGTACATTGTAAGACTAGTACAGGGTATTACCTGACTTCCAGATCTAAAAAGAAAAAAATTAAATTTGCAGCTTTCAACAGTTTATTTGACTGTTACTTATTTTTCTACTGCTAAGTTTTCCTTTCATTCAAAATATTCAAACTATCAGCAAAACATCTGGTGAGAACACTTCTTTAAGCCCATATTCAAGTGCTTTTCAGTATTTTTCCAATATAATTGTCTACATGGCACTCTTTCCCAGCTCCTGCTGCTAAATTCCACTCGTTTTCTTACTTACAAAGATGTTAAAGCTCAAGAGAAAGCCACCAGCTGTGTGTTCAGAGTAGATCAACAGACCGAACAAAAATCAAGTGGTGATCATGAATCAGTGACCAGTTCATTCAGTCAAAGGACAGAAAAGAGGGTCGGGGTAAAAAGGACAGAAGAAAGTACAGAAGAAAAGAAGGGCTTTGTCAGGTAAAACATTGCTCATGGATGTTTGTTATTTAAATCTTGGTATCACTGAAATCAGAGGGAGTTGTGCTATACTACCTGTCAGTGATGAATTTGAGAATAATTGATAAATGAGGAATTAGTGACATTTCCAGCACAGCTTATGCTTTGTGGCCACAAATGTAGTAAACTACATTCTAAACTATGGGTTGTAGTTTATTTGATCTGGAGAAAATGGTGCAAACTCTTTTGGGAGTCATTTGTCAATAGATTTGATCATTTCTCAGCAGAAGATCAGACAATACATTATAGTGAATTCATCACAATGTAAATTTTACAGTTGTCAAGGTAATTTTTTTTAGAGGGACCTCAGAGGGTTGACAATAAGACACATCTCTTCTGTGACAGTTCGGGCTCCATTTCAGGTCCAGTCTAAACCAGCACATGCTACAATTGCTACATTTCATTAACAATTGTGAAATGGGAAAACAACTAATGAAATTAAAGCGCATAGTTGGCCGTATTACACTTGTGTTCTGCAGCAATATTGAGACGTTGTTTAGTGTAGCAAGTAAATATATCTAAAAGCAAATCCATTATGAAAGGTCTAAGTGCCTTTAGTCAAGTGGGTTTTGTTGTTTTGAAAACACCTTCATGCCACGGAAATGTGACACAGACCTTAGGCCTACAAATACTCATGACCACTAATGCAAAGTTCCGCTTGTTAATATGGAATTTAGAAGTAGAAAATTGTTGTGGATCATTTACCGTTGCACTTCTGCAATAATTAAGTGAAGGCTACCTGCTAGAAGTTTTATTCTGGAATTTTTTTCTTTCAAGGGATTTGCTCCTGAGCAGGAAGCTATTTTCTGCGTTGGAATGGTTTTGGTAGATGTTTTCCTGATGGGTACCCAAGTTGCTTGTCTGTGCTGTTCCTTAATTTTAAGCAGCAGTGGACACTTTGCAAAGAATGAGAGAACATGGCTTTTGGGGCAAAGTCTTTGCTAGGGGACTGTCATGAGGCTGTTGTGCCTGTGCTGTCCAGCACAGATAACTATAACTTGTCCCACTAGCTGCAATTCACCACAACCCATTTCTCCTGTAACAAGTTTCCAGGCCACCCATGTGCTTACTCACGCCAATGGGGTTTTGCTGTCCCATAGAATGTCATGTGTAGCTTTGGCCTCGTTTAGTGACTGGTCCTACCAGTCCAAGCACTTCACTGCTGCAATTTCAAGCTGTAGCTCTCTGCGTGGACCCTCTTGCCAAGTCCTCTGCATTTCTGTGCTGTTCAGCTGTGGCCCATGGCTTCCAAGCCACTCTTTCTCACTTCTCCCTTGCACAAAACCGCAAAGGAGTGACACTGAACGCTGAGCAATCACAGCTGAACAGGTATTACTCATTTCCTTATTGTGCCATTCCTGGCCAACTGGCTGGGGATTAAAACTGTCGTGAGTGCTATTTCACTGAAACGTTGGGTTGGTAGCAATTGCCTTTTCCAGGCTGAGACAAAGGTTGCCTATTAGCTGGAGTGGAATGGAGGGAAGAACTGGGGAGGAAGAAATCAGAATTTAACACAAACTCATGCTGCTCGTTTCCAAGAAAAGGAAATCTAATTTCTTACCCACTTTCCTACAGAACCCTCTTTTCTCTTTTACTAGAATTGCTTGGTAACTCACTTCAAACAGGTAGAAGTGAAACGTCACTCTCAAAAACTTGCCTCTTTTTATGTGGAGTGTAATCCTGAAAGCTGTAGCTCTTCTTTTGCATAAAAGAACTATTGTGTTGCAGTGAAACCTGTTAAAACCCCAAAGATTTCAGAATGTGCACTGAAACACATTTTTGTGTTATGCTTTGGCCTCTCACCATTGTTTTAGAATGACAAAGAAGATTCTGCAGGACATCTGTAAACAGCAGAAATTATATGTGACCCCATACCTGAATGATACACTTTACCTGCACTACAAAGGTAAGATGTGGATGAGAGGGTTTAGATGTAGAATTGTACCAGAGAATAAAGCTTAGAGTTCTCTGAAATAAAGTAGCTAATTAATTTTTTATTAGTATTAGAATCATTATTTTATATTATAATGAAATTGTGAAACAAGATGAGTGATATGAAGGTAGAAAAGTGAACTGATTATAGACCTAATTCACTTGGTGGAACCATGCAAAGGATTGATAGGAATTGAGACGCTTTTATTTTCCCAAAAGAGGGGCCTCTGAGAAATTACTTGAAAATACTGGTCTGGGTTGTATTCAGAGGAAAACCCAAGACATTTCTTCTTAAATGTGTTTGTACAAAGAAACTGTTTTCCAGCATTGGGTGGGGTTTTACAGGCTGTTTCAGTGGTGCTGGTTTAATCACATTTACCCTTGCAAAGTCTTGCATTTCAGGCAGTGCGTTTTCATTTCTAAACAGCTTTTTTTTTTCTGCAGGATTTGACCGCCTGGAGAACCTTGAAGAGTATACAGGCTTGAAGTGTTTGTGGCTGGAGTGTAATGGCTTAACAAAGATCGAGAATTTGGAGGCTCTGAGAGAGTTGCGTTGCCTCTACTTGCAACTCAACTTAATTAACAAAATTGAAAACCTTGAACCCTTGCAGAAACTGGATTCCCTCAATATCAGCAACAACTACATTAAGACCATTGAGAATCTCTGTAAGAACTGTTGGTGCAACATGTTTTAAGCTGCACTGAGTGCATATTCCTGAGTGCTAAACTCTTATTAATGGCACAGTTTCAAGGGGTTGGTTCTTTTCCTGTTAAAGTTTTGCACAATATCCCATCCCAAAGTTCCCCAGGCTTATGTTGAAGAGTAAACCTATGTATTTTGCCACTGAAATAGATGAGAAAACAGAAAAGGTAGAGGAATTATTTTCATATATAACATGAATGTAAAACCTTCACAATACTACAACCCCAAACCCCATTTTTTCTGGGATGAAGAAAGCAGCTTTGGAGACCTAACTCAAACATTCAGGTAGCAGAACAATAAATTCAGGAGACAAATCTCCCAATTCAAAATAAATAATTATTTTGACAAAACAATTTTCTCCTTGTTCCAGAAACCCCTCTAGGAAGCAGTGAGTTTCTCACCTTCCCTTTTATTGTCCAACAGCTTGTCTGAAAGTCCTGCAGACTCTGCAAATTGCTCACAATAAGTTACAGACAGTGGAAGACATCCAGCACTTGCAGGAATGCCCAAGTATTTCTGTCCTCGATGTTTCCCACAACAACCTGAGCGATCCAAGTATTGTGACAGTTCTGGAGGCCATGCCTAATCTGGTAAGGAGGATGTAGTCCAGGGTTTGTGTCAGCTGAACCCCACTGAATTGTTCTGTTGAGTCTAGAGGAAACATTATTAAATGTGATCCGGATCTTGTAGGTTAGCCCAGGATGTTTCTGTCACTTCTTGGTTTTGAATTGCTAAAGTACATGTCCAGAAAGGGAGGTTTGGGCTACTCACCTTTAAAATTTGTTCTTCCCCCCCCCCCTCCCCCACTCTTTCTTTGTCTAGCATGTACTGAACTTGATGGGAAACCCAGTGATAAAGAAGATTGCTAATTATAGAAAAACACTTACTGTGCGGCTAAAGCAACTAATGTATCTGGATGACAGACCAGTTTTCCCAAAGGATAGGTAAGAAACAGGTATCTTCTCTACACATCAGTATTGCTCTGATGCTAATCTCCCATCATTTTGTTGGGTCAATATTGTTGTGGAAGGAGAGGAAGACTGACTGGTGTCATTTATTGAGGGTGAGTGACTGAGTACAAGAGCATTTTCTCTTCCAGCTACTGCAAACTACCTTACACTTCTCTGTTATGGGATTTTCTAGCCCTGTTACAATGGGTTTGTGTGTTTTCTTTAGAGCCTGTGCAGAAGCCTGGGCTGTTGGAGGCCTTGAGGCTGAGAGAACAGAAAGGCAAAAATGGGAAACCAGAGAGAGAAAAAAAATCCAAGATAGCATCGATGCTTTAGCAGCAATCAGGGAAAAGGCCGAGGAAAAGAAAAGGCAAAAGCATATGGAAGAAACAGATGCAAGGGCAAATGGTGGCAGTGGAGATACAATGGCAGGTTTGTGGTTACTGCTTTGGAAATATTTGTGTCTGCTGCAGTTTGAATATTTTAAATAAATCAATAGATCTGAACTCTTTAGAAGCAGGCTGGTGCAATTTGAGGGAAGTATTTATGAATCTTCCCGTAGTAAATACTTTTTAAATCTTGTTGCATCTTAGATTAACCATAATGATTTTTAAGCAATCATCACCCTTCTCACTGCTGATCAAACAAAAAAAAAACCCCATAAACCCCTTTCTGTCCCAGCCTTTCAAGCGTTTGTGCTCCTCACCAGAGCCATGAGGTGCTGGTCAGGGCAACAATGGTTTCAGCAAGCAGTTGTGGGCTCAGACTGTTACACCGTATGTTTTAGGCCAAGCTATTAAAACCATGTAGTAAATAGAATGAGTAACAGATTAATTCAGCAGTTCTAATGAACTTGTTTCTTCTGCAAATTCAGGTGACAGTGATGGAAATTCTGATAAATCAGAGGCTTTGTGCATTTCAGAAGAGGAAGAAACTCAAGAGAAGACTGAGAAATTCAGAAGTGAAAATTTTGATGCTCATGATGATGTGATCACACTTCTGACAAGGAGGGGAGATGACATAGATGTCACGTCTGGAAATATTCCTGCTAGAACTCAAGAGGATGCACAAGAATCAAACTCATGCAAATTTTCAAATGCCAACAAGAGGACAGATGGTAATATATAGCAAAGATCCCAACCAAACTGAGGGTGCAGAGGTGATGAGGCAAACTCTGTCCCAGTATAGCACTGCTACTGCCACGATTCAAACCAACTGATTCATAGCTCAGAACATCCCATTGAGTTTCCACAGTGACTAGATACAAACTAATACTGGATGAAATGCCTTAATTCCAAAAAAAGATAAATCCTGAGGGCTCACCTTGTACATTTTACTACACAAACGTGGAAAAGTCACTCCAGATGTGGTTTTGTTCTTTCACTGGTTGGAAGGTGGCTTTTGCAGGTTTGTGGAATATATGGTTGCAAAATGCAAAGATTCATTTATACAATGTAAGGGAGGCCAAGAGTATAAGGGAGAGGAAAAGTGCTGGATTCAGCTGTGAATTCTGTGCTGCTAGTTGGATCTTCAGCTGTCAGGGTTTGCAGCGCTTGCTGTTGCCATACAGAAAGTGTTTATTCAGTTAGTTCTCTGCAAGTGACTTTTGGTTATTCTTTAGATCTACCAAGGGAGGCAGCTACTGAAAAGGCCACTCTTCCTGCACTGGATGAGGACACTGAATCTGACCTGATCAAACTGGAGACACCGGAGAAACTTTATCTTGATGTATGTATTGTATTCAGATTTTGAGAAATTCAGATTTGGGTATTGGCTGCTCCCAAACGAATGATTGCAACATCCTAATTGCAATTACCTATTACCTTAGGTAATAATAATATGGTCAGGATCCTAAGAAAGGATCACTACTGGGAAAAGTAAATGGAAAGAAAGGAAAACCTCAAAAGTGAAGTTCTTGGCGTGCAGCACATGTAAAGAGAATTTAGGACCACTTCCCAAGTGTCCTTTGGCCACAAATCACCTGAGGTTGACCCTCTAGCTCTAAGATTTTTGTGGAGAAGTTAACTCATTTAATAAAGAGAAATCACAACCAGAAGAATCTAGTGGGTATCTATGTCCTCCTCGGTAAAGCTCAGGGACATATGCAGCTGACAATGAGAGTCATTGCAGAAAAACCCTAAAACTACCACCTACTCATTGTGTTAGCGGGACATATTATAGTCAATATTATAAGTATTCAATTTTATATTTAATAAATGAATATAAATTTAAAAGCATTTAAACTTAAACAAGTTTAACTCCTTCAAGAGGAGGACATAGGCACCACTGAAAAATCCCACCATCTTGCTTCAAAGGAGAAGTAGATAATATGTCCTCATTGTGGCACTGTTGCTAAACTGAGTCTAGCAATAAACCTCTGAGCTCTCTCAGAGCACTTCACATAGTCTTTGATCCCTTATACTGCCACTGTTAACTAATTCTTACTGGAACAGTCTCCTGTCTTTTCTGTGCTCCTAATTTCTCAGGAAAAAAATCCATCCAGCTATCAAAGGACTTAGTGCTGTCTCCTTCTGTGTGTGCTTCTTTAGTAATGGGTTTAACAAGGGTGGTGAAGAGAACAGGCAGCAATCCCAAGTATATACAATATTATTTTCACAAAACCACAGACTGGTTTGGGTTGGAAGGGACCTCAGAGGTCATCTAGTTCCAAACCGTCTGCCATGGGCAGAGACACCTCTGTTTATTTTTATAAACAGATTTTTCAAGATCTGAAGTAAGGCACACTTGTGACTATTCTCATTCCAGAGAAGAAAAATCACCCGAGCTCAAACACTAATACACTTTCTGGTGTTCTCCAGCTGACGTTTAGTAATGGAACAACTCTCAGTACTTACAGTGTTGGAAACTTTGCGAAGAGACTTGGCGCTGACATAGCAAGAAAACTGCTTGTGAAGACACTGGCAGTGAGGTGCTCTGGAGCTTCACCTTTATGGATATCCTGGAGATATCCAGCAGATGGTGTCAGTGGTGATATAAGGGAGAAGAGAGGAGCAGGATCCATAACGTCATAATTGTGCCATCCCTCTGTCAAGCAGAAACAGTCTCGTGTTGCTGCACATGCCTTGGTGGTGACTGAACATTCTGTGTACCTGAAGGCGAGGTTAAGTGTCCCACAATAACATTTGATCTGACACTGAGGTTACTGCCTGCCCACTGCTGTTTCTGGAGACAAATGTGTTTTCCTTCTCCCACATGTTCTCAAAAGAGAAAAATTTCACAGCAGGTGATGGGGTGGTGCTGGCTGCTGCTTTGAAAATTATTCACAATGAGATACAGAGGTCAAGGGAGTTTTACTGGTTCCAGCCACTTTCCCTCCTCATTAATGATCTTGTATTTGTCTTCAGGAGCTGCCTGATTTAGAGGATGTAGATGTAAATGCCACTCCCCCAGAAGAGGAAACCTTTGCTGAAAAGGTAAGATTTTCATTCTTTCTGGTGATGAAGCTTCCCTAATCACACATAGCACAAATGTTGTGCCAAACAAGGATCCTCTGAGTTGCGAAATGCTCTTCTGGGAGACACAACCAGTTTATGCACTTAGAAGTGTAACTGGATGTTTCAGCAGATCTTCTCTATCCCCTTTGCAGTTTGTTTTTAAACTCAATTTTTATGTTATTGAATTGCCAAACTGATCTTGGAGGACAGAGCCTAGAAACAAAAGAGAAGAATACAAAAAGAAACCTTTGGTTCTCACACTGATGCTGACTCACGCTGCCTTCCCAATGCCATTCGTGTTTTTACAAGTCTTTCCAAGATAACACAAACTTTTCCTACAGTATCTGGTATGGAATTTATTTGCTCTCTTGGTCACAGACTCAGTGTTACAAAATGTCTTGGCTAACAAAGTGTTGAATTAAAAAAAGATTAGAGAAGGGAACCAAGAGGACTGTTGCAGTAGTAGAGGTTGTCAGCTCTCACCATCTGAAGGGCATTCGGTTCTTAACTGAAGCCATCCGGTGTTAGTCAGACCCCCCTGAAGGGGATCACACTGAGCCCACCCGCTGCTGAATTGCTCTAGTCGGTTTTCTTCTTGTGATTTCATGGTTTAGTGTCAGCTGCCATGTGAGGTCCAATATATATTTACTCATCTTTCACCTTTTACCTCTAGAACACAGTTTACTAGGGTTGGAAGGAGCCTTCAAAGGCCATTGGGTCCAACCTTCCTGCACAAGCAGGGTACAGATTACTGAAAAGCATAACTGCCTAAAAGCCTAAATCAACTGCACAAAAACTCATCCAGATGGGTCTGAAACTCATCTCCAGAGCAGTGGACTCCTCAACCTCCCTGGGCAACCGGTTCCAATATTTAATAACCTTTACTATAAATAACTTTTCCCTCATATTGAGGTGAACTTCCTGTGTCCAGTAATAGATCTTCAGTGGTGTTTTCTACATTGACAGCAGGATTATCACCCAAAGATCCACATAATTTCTGGAATGACAAATGATGGTGATTTTGCATCAGAGGAAACTGATAAAAGCAAGTCTGAGGATTCAGGAGAACTTTCAGCAACAATTTTTTACAGTGCATGCAACACACACACAGAGCATGACAAGGAGCACCTGAGATCCCTCCTTGGAAACTTCTTCACAGAGCCAGCTAATTCAGAGAGATACCTGGTGACGAAAGAGATACAAGCAAATCCCTCAAAACCCTTGATACAAGAGATCATCATTGAGCCCAGGGATCAGCTACTGTCCCCGGTCTCCCATCAGCCAGATGACCCAAGCCCATGGGCAGAGGATGGGAAGAGCAGAGTGACAATCACAGAGACAAAGGTGGGTAGCAGATAAAGGCTGAAAGTGAGCGTTCAGCCCTTTTTTGGAAAAAACTTTGAACCCAGTTTGTTAACAGCTTCCTTTTATTCATGTGGGAATTAAGGAAGTAAAACACTGTTCTCTTTTTCTCTACACAGGATTTCTTGCCGAGTTTTATTTAGATAGTTTTTAAAATGTTGGCTCTGAATTCCTTTCTCCCAATGAGTTTCATTTGCCTTTTGACAGGAGACAGCAGCGATGGAGAAGCAAAGCGCCTGGCTGAGGGGGGGAAGCTGTCCTCATGAAGCACAAGCTGACAATGATGGTGAGAATGAGTTAGATTAACCACTCTGAACAAAACCCAACAGGCCAGCTGTGGAGTCCAGGGCCTGGCTGGCTGCAGGTGGCTATTCCCAAAGCACAGAGTGCAGCAATGGGACATTAGCTGCAACTAACTCCTGAGGGCAGCCAGCAGCATTCGCTACTCAGACAGCTGCTTTAAGGTTAAATTTCACTCATTTATGTCACTTTTCTGGAAATTACTGAAGTGTTTCTATCTGAAGGTTTCATCACACATGTAGTTTCAATGCAGAAGGCACCATGTTGATGGTGTTTGAGCTAAATAAAGATTCTACTGGTAATCACGTATATTGACTCATATTGACTTTCACGTGGAATGTTACGGGTCCAATAGTCAGAGGCATCACGACTGTTTATGCAAAATCAGGTGCAGAAATAGAGTTCCACGCACAGAAAATCTGGTTTACCCTCTGAGGGAACCTGGGATGAAGCACACACCAATACCTGCTATTTGCAGCAGGTTTTGTTCCAAGTTATGTCTCAGGATCTGTGTGTTTCAAATAGAACAGAAAAATAGCCAGTCGTAGCAGCTTGAAGGAATTATTCTTCCATTAGCTCCTCTCTGACACTGCAGTGGTTCTTCTGTGCCAAAGTGAAATGGAGGAGAGCAGTGAAGCCTCAACCAGGGTCTCTTCTTCCCTTCGTGTTTCCTTGTGATTCCTTCTCCTTCAGAGCTATGGAATAAAACTCAGGGAGGTGGCAGTTCCACAGCCATACCCCAGTTTAGGTGAGTATCTTCTGAAAAGAACAGGTTGTGTCCATGTGCACAATTCAAGAAAAACAGTAAAATACAGTGGTCGCCTTGGAAACTCTGATTAGCTGGGCTTAGATGCCATCTGGTGGTAAGAGAATGGGTTCTGACCGTAACACAAAACAATTTCTGATAGAAAGCTGGAGAAGGACTCTGAGCTGTACATTTCATAGAATCATAGACTGGTTTGAGTTGTAAAAGACCTGAGATCATCTAGTTCCAACCTATGTCCATAGCAGGGACACCTCTCAGCAGACGAGGCTGTCCAGAGCCCCATCCAATCTGACCTTGAACACTTCCAGGGATGGATCAGCCACAACCCACTGGGCAACCTGCTTTTGTGCTGTTTAAGTGTCTGCAATGGTACCCCCTCCCTACTCTAAGAACAAATGAGCAGCAGGAATCATATTATTGCCTCACACTGAGAAAAGAATGTTTATAAACAAAACATTTTAGGAAGGAATTGTAGGAGCTTGAGCTCTATTATCATTTAGACCAAGGAAAGAGAGGTTAAAAGGATAAAAATTGCAATTAATTTCAAGAACTATAGATTCTTTTACCAGACACATCCATCTTGACCAGCATGTTAGTTTGAAGAACATCTGCTCTCTGAGCCAGGCTCATTTGGCCACAATTTACAACCCAAATCTCTCCAGCTGCTGTTATTAACCCTCTCCTAGGCAATCACAGCTCAAGCTCTTGGATTCCTGAAACATCTTTCTACTTCTTGGTGAGGACTCGGGTAGGAGGAAAGGAATAAGGGGGTGGTGAAAGTAGTGAGAGAAATTCCAGAGCAGGACCAAATGAGAAAGAAGAACCATGTTTAATTAGTGTTCTCTGTAAAACTTTACAAATGTACAGCATAGTGCAAAAATGCAGTCTCAGCACATCAGCTCTGCACAAAACGAACCATGGAAAAAGCCAAGGAACACACCAGCGCTTCATCACAGAAGCAGTTTGTAAATGCTGTTTCTGGAGGTTCCTCTAGCACCACCAAGCTCCAATCTCATGTTTATAGTAGAGCAAAAAGCATAAATTAAAACCCAAGAACCATCACGAGGGCTGCTGACAATGAGCACAGCCGAGACAATGCCACACACCCCTGTTGGCTCAGCTGTGCCTCTAGCCACTCGCAAGTAGCTTTCCTACAATGGTTCATTTCTCAAGCCCAACTGGACCATCCAGTAAAACCCTGAAGGACATGTCTAACCTCAAGCACACAACAGGCTCCATGAAAGTATGGGAAAGCCGCTCGGAAGCTTGAAGTTAAGCACGTGCTTAACTATCTCATTGGATCAAGATGTTCAGTTTTAACATTAAGGCATTATAGTGTGCGAAGGATCAGAGAAGGATGTAAATCTTGAAGGGGGATAACATATGCTGTCAGATGATGGGAGACACCAGACAGTTCCCTATGAGAAGAGAAGTAAAAAGCGTGCAACTCAGCAGCTTCCCCTGGCTGGAAATTACCAAATACAGTAGCAAATATAGTGGTTGATCTGGGAGAACTTCCTAAGCACAAACCTGCCAGAAAGGAAAACCTTGTCCATGATATACTCAAGCATTTTCCATATATTTCCAGGCCAGGGGGGCTGCTACTATTTTCTCTGAGTCCCAAAGACTCTAAGAGAGGCTGAATTTCACTCAGAAGCGATCACATCTCTGCTCCTGCAAACACTGCACCACCAAGGCAGTGACAGAGCTCCCAGCGCACTGTCTTTAGCTGGGGAAATGGGCTCAGAAGTGACTGGTTCAGAATCAACACGCCTGTTCACATACTGATAAATGGATAGAGGAAAGGGCTGCGACAGGAAGGTCCAGGCTTGTCTTAAGGACAGTTCACCTGACCAGTTTACTACATTTTGGGGTGGGAACATTCAAGATGCTGGAACATTCAAGATGCTCAGAAATATGGGTTAGAACCAAGAAGGGTCACAGCAATGAAAGTGGGCAGTGTTTCTTCAGATGATACCAGTACGGCTTCTACCTCCCTGTCTAAGCCCTTAGAAGGAATGAGTTGAGTTTCCTGGGTCTGTCTTGCTGCATTTGGGCAGCTTTACCAAGGAAAAGCAACTCAATTAGAGGATACTGAGATAAGTAATATGTTCTCATTGGAACTACTGCATAAAAAACAAAGCTCTGCTTTGTTGAGAAACTCAAGTTGTCAGAAACCACATGGAAGAGGAAGATGAGGTCAATCAACCTTTGGAGGTTGGTCTCATGCACAAAGGACAGAAGGAAAGTTAGCAGGGCCCAGTGAACTAACCTTTCTGCCTCACTCCTACACGGAGCAGCTGCGAGTCCTTCTAAGAAGGGAATCCAATCAATTAAACTGGCTCATCCTTTTGTACACCCATAAACCAACAGGGGAAGTGGAGCAGGTCAAGGCCAAGGGAAAAAATGTCATTGGACTCGATGTGGAAAGCTTGGCCAGCACCAAAACCCAGCGTGTGCTCCCCCAGTCCTCTCTACTCATGGCAAATGGCAACCCTTCAGTTGTTTTACAAGTGTAGGGTGCCCTGCCTTTATCTTACAGAACATCAATCTGGGGCAAAACCAAATCCCAAATGAGAAACCCTCTCAACTCAACACAGGATGTTTTTGGGTCTGTGATGGTCTGCAGCTCCCACAGGAGCCAGAGGCACATTTTTGGAGTTGTCACTCAGAAAATGAAGTTCTGCCTATCCCTAGAGACCTTCGTTCTCCTGCTCCTACTAGAAGGATAAAGGAGAAGCACATGGACATCCCATCAAAACCAGGAAATGTATATAGGAGTATTTTTAGAGCATGGAACAGGCATATAGAACTCCTATTTAAAAAACAGCATCTGGAAGGGTCAGATATCTGTGCTGCTTCAGTGAAATCCATCAGTTTGCCATTGCAGACACTAGCCAGGATCATTTTTTCCTCTTAACAATCTGATTTACCTCCAGGCCACTCTCACATAAACTTTACTAGAAGATCTGAAATTTCCAAAAGGCAAAAAAAAAGATTCTACCAAGTCCTCACTCACCCCAGACAAACACTGAACTCCAGGTGCAGGAGGGAAACACAACAGCTGCTGACTGCGTCCATCTCCTCAAAAAGAAAGGGCACAAAAAGAAACTCTGGTGGGTTTCTGAGTCACTTTTGTTTCTTCACATTCAAACCTTTGGACACTTGGCTGGGTGGGAGGGAGGTGCTGTTTCTTGGCAGTTAAATCACTGGTTGCTGTCGGTGGAAGAGCTCAGGTTTAACGGGATATCACCCTGGACATCCACAGAGGACAGGTAGGAAGCCAGATTTTCTGATGGAACATAAAGCGATGAACTTTCAGGCACGCTGATGAGGTCGCTTCCAAAGACTGACTGACGATCAGTGAGGAACTGCTGAGTACTTTCAAGAACAGCATCTTTCCCTAGGAAAGCAAATGGACAACACAAAACACGGTTGGGAAGGTAAGTTACCAGGCTCTATTAAATCCCCATTGAGCAGAAGGTGAGGAGTCTCACACCAGACTTGGAAACCCTTGAGTCAGGCTTGGGCTTGCTCTAAAGCCTGTGAAAATCGATGGGAATCACTGCAGGTTTCCAAGCTGGGTTCTATCTGGATGCTGAGATGCCTCATAAGAAATAAAAGAGAGAGAACCAAAGGGCTGGAGACACTGAGAAGTGGCTAAGAGCAGCTTCTCCTTCACTCAAGAACATTTTGGTTTTCTCCTCTTTGCAGGAGTTATCTATGGGAATAATGCCCCATTATTCCAGCATCACATGCAGAAAGGCTTCGAAAACACAGCAGGATGCCCCTGGTGCAGTTCAGCTCCAGCCTGCTGAGGAATTCCCTCCTGCCCAGCTGAGCTTGCAGTGCCTTTGGTGCTCATGCAAGATGCTGAGCTACAAGAAGACAGAAAGTTCTCCAACTCCGCACAATACATCAAAACTCTGGAGAGGGGTTAGGTGGCTACAGCACCAAACTAAGTCTCACAGAAGGGCCTCTTTCAGGTCTCAGATGAATACACATGATAAATAATAATATAAGAATAATTTATAAGAATATAAGACAAGACTATGTCTTACAATATTAAGACAAGAAAAATACTTCTCGGTTCATATCTAAGGTCAGTGACTTGGTTTAACAGAGTTGCTTGAGTGGGAGGAGACCAGCTGGACAGTTCCCTTAAGGTCTGGAGACACTGCAATGGAACCTTTGCCACTGGCTGCTAGCAGCTACCAGGTCACCTCTGCGACAGGAGCCAAAGGAAACACAGGAACTGTGTAGGTGTTTCCTATCACCCCTATCCACTTAGACCACTACGTTGCTCCTCACTGGTGATGAACAGGTAAACAATGGAGACACTGACAGACATGGTGTCAGACAAACAGAAAGAAAAACAGCTCCATCACATTCAAACCTCAGTTTATCCCCACACGTTTTCTCAGGAATTGGCTTAGCAGCAGCTGTGGAAATGTCACTGACTGACAATCATGAAAGTAAAATGACAGACGTGGTTTGTTCTCTCAAAACAGCAAATGGTAATCACGTTCCCCTTCCCAAGGCAGCAAGAGCTGCTGGTGCTCCTACCTGGGCAGGTGCTGCCCAGCGGAGGGTTGAAGGCTTTGGAGGAGAGCTCAGCTGTGTTCTTCTCCAGATCCACTGTGAGTCGCTGCATCTTGGTGCAAAAATATAAACTACAATGTACAATTATACAAAGACAGGGGAGCTTGTTAGAACTAGGCCATTTCTGAGCATCAGAGCTTCATCAATGTGACACAATAGTCAGCAGTAGGACAAGCCCTCCCCACCCTGTCTCTCCTCACTGCCTTGCCACTCCCCTCCCTATCCTGCTTCCACTTCCTAAAATCAGCCAAAAGCTTGTGCTCCAGGGCTTGTGCCTCACTCTTGATGTATTCTCACATACAACCCTTCCTAAAGAGGCTGCTTCTTGCTTCCAGGACTTGATAATATTGTCTACCTCTTCAGAGACTCTCCTGCCCAACACTCAGGAAGTGGAATTACCTAGTAAATTCAAAATTATTCCACCAAAACCTAAAAGGAACAGTAATGTCATTAAGAAGCCTCTGAGACTTTTCACATGTCATTAGAATCAATTAAAGAACCATGCAAGTCTTTATCTGATCTGCCTGGCAGCTAGGGCTCTGGAAATCATCCTCCATCCAGCAGGAAAAAAGGACCGAGCCATGAATCACACCTTTTCTGCTGCTCCAGAAATGCACTGTGATGGCTGCGCTTTAGAAGGAGTATTGGCACAAAGAGGCTTTATGAATGCCTGGTATTGGTAGGATGCAACGTTCACATGAAGAGAAAGCATCAAGGACTCCAGGACACCCACCAGCGCGTCTCTAAATGAGCTCTGGATGAGTGGGAGAGGCAGCTCAAGTGTACGGGATGAAACACCCTTAGTCTGCCTTAGGAGATGTTCTGTGGGGTTTTTTCCCACCCTCCTCTCTGCTTATCAAATAACTAATGCACGAACTCTGCTTCCAGTACCTGAAGGGGGCTACAGGAAAGCTAGGGAGGGGCTGTTTCCAAGGGCTTGTAGTGGTAGGACCAGGGGGAATGGTTTCAACCAGGAAGAGGGAAGGTTTAGACTGGAAGTCAGGAGGAAGTTCTTCACAGTGAGACACTAGAACAGGTTGCCCAGGGAGGTTGTGGATGCCCCCTCCATGGAAGTGTTCAAGGCCAGATTGGATGGGGCCTTGAGCAACCTGGTCTAGTGGGGGGTGTCCCTGCTCATGGTATGGGGATTGGAACTAGATGATCTTTAAGGTTCCTTCCAGCCTGAACCATTCCATGAATCTGTGAGTCTAATTCCATGATCAGGATCATCATATCGCAGAACCGTAAGTCTCTTACCGGGGACAGGCCAGCTTCCATTTCAGCCAAATTCCACTCACACAAAGATAAATTGGGATTGAAGACCTGTTGGGAAAAAAAAGACACTTAGGGCTCAGGAAGGAGGAGTGGTTTGAGATAATCACACCCTTGGCTGAAGGCTGGAGCCCTGCAGGAGCCTGGTTGGCACCTTCTGCTCTGCTGCAGCCGCTCTGCTGCACCAAGTGAAGTCACAAGCAAAGTCTCATGTGTGTAGACTTGCAGCACAGCCAGAAGAGCAAGGGCTGGGTCGTGGTCATTGAGAGGGCCAGTGTAGCCACCGCTGCCACACTCACATGCTAAGTCAGGGCAGCTACTTGTGTCACTGCACAGACAAGCCACGGCCTTGATCTGCTGCTCCTGACTGCTAGGACACTTCCGGATTAATGTGAATTTTTAAAGATTCCAAATCACAGTGGCAGAGGGCAGGTAACTGCTGTATCAGTGCCTCAGTAGCCATATCTTGAGAGGTCTGAGCAATGTGGGAAAAGGAGCTGTTCATCATTTTTGATTCATCCTCAGTCTTGAGAGGCTCAGGCACACACAGAGAGAGAAAAATGTGTCAGTAACAGGAAAAAAGCTCCCAGAGAGCAACATGAAAGAGAAACCAGCGGAGTCAGTGGCAGAACAGGCCACCAGAGAAGCTATCTGTGAAGTCAGAATGAATCACAGACACTTGATAACTGGCTTGAAGAGAGCAAGATTAGAATAAGATTGGTTTTCTAAATGGATTTCTCATTCCTGTTCATCCATCCAAGCTCACCACCATGTACCTCTAAGCTAAAGCAGTTCCTCAAGAGAGTGTGACTTCGACATAAAGATTCTTCTGCTCTGTACAGAGTTATCTGATTACTGGCAAAACCCTTTCATATATCATGTTCCAAAAAAAGAACCCAAGAACTGCAGACAGAAAAATATCTCAGCAGAGTCTTAATGTGACAATGGCTACACTTGCCAGAACATGAAGGAAATGGGGAGGTGGTAGAGGTAAACTCAAGTCGAGGAGTACTGAAGATACATAACACACATGTGAGGGACTAAGACTCACATCCAAGAGGCTGGTGGGCTCCAGGCTGTACTGCTGGCTCCTCAGCAGCAGTTGTAGCCCTTCCAGGCTCCAGTCGGTGCCCTCCAGTGGGTCGGAAATATCTGTTCTGAGATAAGACAGGGGAAAATTGTCACGACTGCGACTTCTGTAGATCCACACAGAAAGCAGGGCTGAGCAGCCTTCTAGTGTTAGGTTGTCACTGTGGGCCTTGGTTTGTGCCACATAACTTGGTTTAATCATAGAATCACAGATGGGTTTGGGTTGGAAAGGAGATCAGAGATCATCTAGTCCCAAGCCCCTGCTATGTGCAGGAACACCTCTCACCAGACCAGGTTGCCCAGAGCCCCATCCAAGCTGGCCTTGAACACTGCCAAGGATGGAGCAGCCACAACCCCTCTGGGCAGCCTGTTCCAGTGCCTCAGCACCCTCACAGAGAGGAATTTTTTCCCAAGACCTGATATCAATCCTCCCCTCTTTTAGCTTGAATCCATCTCCTTTTCCCTGTCACTGGAGTTCCTTGTAAAAAGTCCCTTTCCAGCTTTCCTGTAGCTCCTTCAGGTACTGGAAGCTGCCATAAGGTCCCCCTGGAGCCTTCTCTTATTCAGGCTCAATAGACTAAACTTCCTCAGCCTGTCCCAGAACAATCCAGCAGAGCACACAGGGGACTGGGCTGATGGTAAAACATCTGAGATTCCTCCTCTCTAAGAGAGTAGCATATGATTTGGAGATGAACAGTTTGTGCACATACCCTCAAGGAAGAAACCTTCTAGAGGGCCATTTGAGGTCCAGAACAGAATAGGCAGAATTCCTTTCCACCTAGGTTCAAGATGGCTCAACTAGTATTGTCTAATGTTTTTTAAACTAAAAGCTATAAACATTTCTCTTAAAATCCAAAGCTTTTACAAAGAAAGGATAATATAAAAATATTTCTAAGTAGGCAGTGCTGCACTCAGAAAGGGGAATTGACTTCTCTGTAAGGACCCAAAGGAAGACAGAAGTCTTTATGATAACTCCACAGAGAGTTTGACTCCTCCTTGCAGTGGCCACCAAGGACCAGTTCTGCATTTAGACTCACTTGCTATTTCATGATGTTGAGGCAGGATTCTACACCCTTTTCCAAAGTCTTGCTTTGGACCACCTGGCATTTTCTTGAGTCCCTCCAGCTGAAGAGCTGAGCACAGTGAAGCAGAAGCAGTGAAGCTTCAAAACTTCTCACTCTTAGTCAAGATGGGCAAGTCAAGATCTCTTGCTGTGACAGTTTGCCAATACCAACATGATGGTGCCAAAGTGACTGCCTGTGTCCCCTGAAGACAGACCTAGCACCTTGTCAAGGTGATGGGAGGAGATCCAAAGGGAGCACAGACTAAAGAGAAAGGCCTAGTTGACTTTGCAGCACAATAAAAGAACAGAAAGGACTGGAGCCTGTCCTTGCTCCCCTTACCTGTCCAGTAATGTCCTTCTGCCTCTTCTCTCAGCTGGTTGCGAGGTGCCTGGTGGTGGTGCTGCACAGCTTCCTTTGCCTTCCAGCACAGACTGAACCATGGCAACAGGGAGCACAGGGGGCTCCGAGCAAGCCCGGCAGCCTGGCAGTGGCACGTCAGGCTCGGCAGTGGCTTTTACTCCAGGGCTGACGGGCTCTTCCTTGATCAGCATGAGGCACTTCTCTCTGCATTAGAGACAAGACTTGGGACCACACATTCCTCTGCCACAAAGGCCTCGTACAGCCAGGAAGGGTGGCAGCACAAGGAATTTCTTCCACTTCCTGTCAAACTGCCCCACAGTGTCTTTCTATTCCCCTGGATGGGCAAGAGAAACCAGGACCATGAGTTTCTGTTCAGCGAGGACCAGAAACATGCCCAGATGGAGCATCCTCAGCCAATGCATCGGCCACAGCCACAACAAATTTGTCCCATTCGACTGTTTCGCAAATATGGAAAATACATTTGCACGTGCTGGTTGTTCCTCAAGCCAGCGTTAGGCCTGAGACAGGCTACAGGCTCACCAGGCTGGACAGGCTCCACTGGAAAAGAAAAGTCTCCCACTCTAGAGGCAGGAATGGGATCAGTAAGACCTTCCCATGCAGGAGTTAGGATTGGATCAGCAAGACTTCTGGAGATCCCAGTGATGTAGGAGACACAGTGACCTTGTGGCCCACCAGGACCTGGAGCAAAACGTACCAAGCTGAAAGTCCCAGGCAGATGTGTTCTGTATTTTGAAGTTCCTAAATCCATGGAAGGAATTAGGAAGCCCCACACTCCAGAACTGAGCAGCTGGCTCAGATTCTGGAGTCACACAGACACAGCACAGATCAGAGGCCACCAGATGGCACCCAGCAATTAGAAGAAAAAAGCAACTTGGAATGTATATGTGAGCATTTGTCTGCTTTAGAAATGGCTGCTAGTTTATCTGGAGCTCCCAGCTAGTTTATCACTGCAGTTTCAATCATGAGGCAGATTCACAGGCAATTTCTAGAGCGCAACTGCCTTGTCTCTGCGCCTGAGACATCGTTTCCGTGACTCATCTGCTCTAGTTCCTTCCCACTGACACAGTTGCAGCTGTGCTGCCGCTAGCCCTACAGACACCACACATCTGTGGCAGGAAGAGATAAGCATGAAAATACCTCTGCAGTCAGTTCTTAAGCGACCAGAACCTTTTCACAGAAAAGTTGTCCAACATCAGAAGTTGTTGCTCTGCAACCTCTCTGTTCTTACTAGCAAAAAGATTAACACCAAGGTTTAGCTGCTAGTGTCTCTCCCTAATTCTTCAAATCTGACCCACATTGCAAACTGTGCAAAAAGATTTAAATTAAATAAACTGCAGCCCACCGACTCCATAGAGATTTGCAAATCAGAAACTTGGATAGAATTCCAGCCAGGAGAACCCTCTTTGGAAGGTGTGCACATCCATACCTCACTGTCTCTGGTTCAAGCACAGGCTTACCTGTCGTTTTCTGGAGGGGACTGCATATTGATTATGTGAGATGGTGCTGCTTCGGTAACATCAGATATGATGGGTCCTCCAGTGATTGCCGGGCTGTTTAAGCAAGAGGCAGGTTCTGTTGACGACTAAGAGGAAAGCAAAAATCATAGAGTTACCCTTCTTTTGAGGCCCATAACAAGCCAGAGGCCCTGTGTAAGATAGTCAGGGTTTACTCACTATGCCCTCGGGGCTTCTTTGTATGAAAACCTCTGGTCTTTCCTGTAGCCACATCAAGGTGCAAGATAACAATGGAAGCATCAGCTACCAGGACTCTTACCATGGCTGACGTCTTGCCTGGACTGCTTGGCTTTCTCTGGAGGGAAAGATCCAATACAGCCCAACAAGGTAGCATGGGCTGCTCTCTTGTGGCAGCTCAAATGGTTTAGTTGCACAACATGCCACATGTCTGGTGTCTGCTTGGGTGGGATCCCTTGGTGACAGCAAAAATCTGGCTCTGGTCAGAAAGCTCTTAGTACCCACTTCTACAACAAACTTCTTCCTCTCTGCCTTTCCTTCCCACAACCCATGGCCTCCTGCATGAGCACAGCAATGCCCAGGGAGCTGAAGATGTAATAAATGTCACACAGCTTTGCAAGCCTCTTGTCCCCCACCAAACTCTTGCCAAACCTATTGGAAATCCATTATTGCTTCAAGCATTCTTCTATCCCAGCCAAAAAAATCCCACAAAGCCTAAAGGCTGGTGTAAACCTACCGACTGTATGAAATAGGGGTCATGGAGAGGGTCCACAGACAAGTGCCGGCTGAGTTTGGATGCTTGCGGAGCTGAGATCCCATTGTCAAGCATCAAAGGTCTGTAAAGAGAAGCAGGTCAGTTTTCACAGCACATACTGGCAGCTTCCTGGTTGCTCACACAAGAAATGCCACCCAGCCAAGAGTTGTGTTTCCCTGGGTAGTTCAGTTTTCCTCAGCTCTAAGGCACTTTATTCTCTAGTGTTAGGGAGAAGAAAAGGAAGCAACAGTGATGGATGAGGTCACAATTCAAAAAGGATATTGGCCGTATAGAGAAGAGATGAGCTAGATTTTCTAGATCTTACCTGAAAGATGCAGGTAAAGTAAGTTGAAGTTGTGAACTCATAGTTTGAATTGAACAAGCTCTAGGCTGGACCCTCACCTTGATTAACCAGTAGCAGGTACGCTGATAGAACAGACATTGGAGCTGGATATGTTGGGAGAAATGATGGGTTTGCTCAGACTCCAATTAGATCTCCCAGAGATCCTGCATTATACAACAGGACATGGTGCACACAGCCCTTGAGATCTCAGTGTTGTCTGACAGCACATTTAATGGCTTTTTGCTATTCTATGACATTAAGACACAGACTATACAAAGAGCATGGGAATCACCCTGACATGGACCTTCTTCTGCCATGGTCAACCCTCCAGAACACACCAAGATATCTTAGTGAGCTCTGGGGACAGGTAGGAAGTTTTATGTCTCCAGCTTTCTGCTCCAGGAGCCACATATGGAACTTCTCATCCAATATTTCCTATCAAAGTAGTTTTGGTGTCACCAGCTTGCTTGTACTGATTACAGGCTCCTTGGTTCCACTCCTTCACAATCCTTGCAGAAGGAGCCAGCTAAGAACAAGGACACTGACTTAGAAGACCTTAATTCCCTCGAGCAGCTGCTCTTTGGAAGTCTGGCTCCATTCTTTGTGGCATGGAGCAGCTGTCAAAGGCCACAAGGCAATAAAGGTGGGAACTGGAGGCAGGTGCCTGCCCTCTGCCCTCTTCAGATCACCACGGAGCAAGAGATGCTCGGCTGCTCTCCAGGAAGGTACTAATCATCCTGATTCAAGCTTCTCTACCCATTTGCCTTGAAGAGCTTATTTATGACTCTGCAGACACCTCATAGCTAAAACTTTTCTCCACCCTCCCCTCTGTAAGACCTGCAGGTTACAAGGCACCAGTCCTGCGTCACATACGTACCCTGTTCAGTGCCTGTGAGCCAAATAAAGGTGTCCGTGGGCTGATTGAGCACAGCCCTGCTTGCACTGATGACAAGCAGTCAAACTGGAACCTGTAGGACCAGCAGTGGGGTCCTGCCCTCTACCTTCCCCACTAGTTAGCGTTCCCATCTCTCTTAGCGCAACACGTTCCCCAAATGAAGGTCACAAGCTGACACGGTGCTTCTCTAAAGACCACTGAATGGGGCATGTCAGCAGGTCTGACTCGGCAGTTCAACTCATTCATTTCCATCACCATGGTCCTCGGTCCGGTGATCGCTGGCCTGGGTGAGCTGAGCTTGTGCTTTTAGCAACAGGCAGCATTATGCACCCACGAGCATGCGTGTGTGCACCCACCATGCAGGAGTACTTACAGCTTCCTCTTTATCCCGGTGCTGCTGGGGCTTGATTGGAGCTGGCCAAACAGAAACTGAATCAGCTGTCAGGAGAGATCAAAATCCAGTGTTAAATCAGCAGAGTGATTCAGCACTCCCTGCTCTCACTGCCCATTCCCAGCTCATTGCTCCCTCCCCACACCACCTCAGAGCTGGGAGCAGCCCTGAAACATGGGAAGCCAAATTACATGTGACAGCTGAGCCTGAAGCAGGCCTGAGCTGTCAAAGAACTCTAATAACCTGCCTGGCATTCAAGCCCCACAGCCAGGTGCCTGCTGTTGCGAAGGCTGCTACATGTATGTGCTCAGTGCTTGCTCTCATCACCTCAGCAGAGCTCCAGCCCTGTCAGAGCTCGGGCTGTGTCTGTGAAGCTCATACACAAATATTCCTAGGCTTGGAGATAGCCCTGGCCTTCGTAAGTCTTGAGACACCTGGAAAAGAGGCTCTGTAAAATCCAGCAAAGGCTTTGCAATGGGCAACCTAGCCTGGGGAGACCCTGGAGGAGGCTCTTAGTTCCTTCTGTTGGGTTTTCCAGCCCTGTGAAGTTCAGCCTTAATGTAACAGGATGCAGAAGGACTTTAGAGAGGAATCACTTAGCAACATATTCCCAGGTCAGCTTGAGCCTAACGCTCTGCTTTGACCCCCGAACAAAGAATATTATTGTTTCCCATCAAAGCTGCCTCTTACTCACGGCTCAACATAACAGTTGCATAAATGCCTCTGCAGTGAGTGGGGAGGCTGGTCCAGCATCCAAGCTGGAGGAAGGTTACAGCCTCCCCACACATTTTCCTGCAGTCCTGTGACTCTGGGATGCCATGTGAGGGTCAGAACGTGGCTCTCAGGGGGGCATTGGGAAACATGATGTGCTTGGTCATGTCAGCACCAACTGGGAATCACTGGAGAAGCCTTTTCTAGTACTGGTCACACTAGATAAAGGGAGATGAATCCACAGTACTACTTCAACCTAAAAGACTGTATGGTAATCCCTCAACTATACCAGTAACACCAGAAAACATACCAGTTGCTGGAGGTTCCCACTGGGGAACGGCCAGCTGGTTCTGCTGCCTGCAGTTCCTCTTGTGTACAAGGAAAAATTTGGGAAGGCCAAAGGCATTGGTGCAACCAAACAGGGCAATGAGTCAGATGTGTTCTTTTGTTCAGGCAGAAAAGTGGCTTCTAGTATCCCAGCAAGTACTGCCAGGGAAATTAAAACCTCTTGCTCGATGGCATCATTAATGCTTTGTTAACAACCACTGCCCACAGGACACATAAGAGAATCACACAAGAAGCAAAATGCAGTATCAGAGTGTGGAGAAGAACATGGGACAAGAGAAGAGGTCAGAGGGGGACATACACCATGTGGTGAGTTTGGGTTTATCAGCTCCTACCTTGTTGATCACTTTCTGTTGCTGTGAGTGGTTTTGTCGGAGAGAAACAACCTCCCGCCAAAGAACTTCGTTTTGCCTGAAAGTGAAACAGAAACTTTCCACTAGTACAGAAACCTCCCAACAGTCCCTGGTAGATCCAACTGGGCTAAGTCTGTCTCAGTTTGGGTCTCTTGTAATGCTTGGCCCTATTCAGGATTCTCAAATGTGACCACATCATCGCTTTCCTTGTGTTTTCTTCACCTCAAAGTTTAACTACAGACCAAAGCAGGGAGGAAAAACAAATTAAGAGGTACAAACATGTACAGGGGAGGGTAAAACAAGGGGACATGGGGGTTTCGTGCTTGTGTAAAGTTTGGGAAACATCACTTCGGCAAGGTCTGATATGGGACTTTGAATGGTTTGGATTGCCAAGACTGACCTTCCTGCAGGAACCAAGAAAGCCCAACCTCACCACAACCACCCCTGAGGACTGAGAGATCCAGTGGAGAGAGACTCTGTGGCTTCCACCTGCTGAAACCTCACAAACATGTCCAAAGACAGATTTGAGAGTGACTGCAGTAGCTAACGGGATGTTTCTGCCTCTGAAAGCCTTGAGCTAGGAGGACTGCACTGATGCCATTAGTGATTCCACCCAGCAGACACCGGTGTCCAGGTTGCATTTGCAGACAGAGCATATTTATTTTCTGTCTGCAAATGCTACTTCATAAAAATTGTGGGTTTGTTTTTAATTAGTTGAACGCAGTTTTGTCTTTTGCCAGATGAAGGAAGGGAACTGGCAGATCAAAAGGGAAAGCAAACAAAATGTGAGGCCGAATCATCAATAACTGGAATTTCTTAAAAATTAAATAAGAGATGAGCCTGGAAACTCTCTTTGTGCCATGGCACCCAGATTGCACGGTGTGATTTCATGCATGTGCTAAGCATGGGAATCATTACACATTGGGGTAGGATAAAAATCTTTATCCCATTGGGCTGGAACAAAATTGCAGTTTATGGTGTTGTTTCAAGGCCCAGGATGCCAGTGTCATCTGCTGATGGATTACCACCAGCTCTCCTTATAAAAGAGAGCTCTTATTATAAAATTTGGGTGTTGATTAATCAAATGCTTTTTTTAAACCAAGTTCTCTGTAAGGGTTAAAATTCCGGAGGCAAATCCATGCTTCTCCAAGTTCATACTTTATAAAATTGTCCCCAACCACTAAACTCTTAGTGACCTCTTTGAGGCTGACTCAGAAAATGCCAGTCTCAGAGAGCATCTCTGGAAGCATCACAAGAGCCATGACAAAAAACACAGCCCTCAAAGATGGCTCAAGGAGCTTTTGTGTTCTCATATATTTTAGGTGGAGGATGATAGAGAGGGTTTTGTTTAGTTTGTTTTTAAGTGGCTGGAGTGGCCACCACCACATTTCTGCCATGGGAGTCTTCTGCATGTGAGGAAGAGGTACACCTTCACCGTAATTTCTGGAGGCAATCCAGGTGTCTGGGTTAAGCTCCTAGGTCATAAACACAATCACTCTATGGCATCCTCTCTGCTTTCCTCATCTGTAAATGAATGAGGAGCTTATTTTGCATGGAATACAGAGGGGCTGAGCATGGATTCCTATTTTGTAGCTCAATGGGTCTGCAAAGAAATCCCATGCGTTACTGCCTGAGACCTCCCAGGCTCAGCACGTGCTCCCTGGGAGGGAGGTGTGCAAGGCTCCTCCTTCCCAACATTCCCTCAGGTTTAGAGAAATTAATGACTGAAATGAGACGCCTGAGGATTCAACTCACTGCTTCATGTCCTGCACTTGACACTCCATGTTCTCCTGCTGACTTCTTAGTATCTGTACCTCGTATAGCAACCTGCTGAGGTCCTCCTGTCGCATCTTGGTCTCCTCACTTTTCACTACTGACACCTGGGGAAGAAAAACCCAGGGTGGTTGTTACCAGCACAAGAAGGGCCATGGACAACCAGTCACTGCTGTGCCTTGGGTGCAGGACAGTCACCAGCCAGATGTGAAATACTGGGAGAGGCAACATGCACAAGACTGAGCTATCTTGTGGCTTTCACTGCAAAGGCTAAAGTGATAGAATGAAGAGCAGGACAAATCCTTTTGTACAGAGGGTGTATGGGGAGCAGAACATTCTCCACCAGCATGGGAAGTTATTTCAAGTCAGTTTGGGGGAAAAATTAAAAACAAAAAGAAAAGCTATTTTGAGGACCAGGTAGGAATTGAACTAAGTCATGTGGTTAAACCTCTGTACCTTAACCTCAGAGAGACCCATTCCACCCTTGTGTTGTACAGAGATCACTCTGAGGTAACACTGCAAACTGACACAGCACACTAGGATTTCCAGAAGGCTTCTGCTAAAGTCCCTTTGCTAAAGTAGCTACAATAATTCCCTAAGAAAAGAGACCAGGGGGAGGTTAAAAGAGAGTAAAAAGCAGGAGCAGGTTCTCTAACAACAGGAGATGAGTGTTGGGAGATCAATCCCACAGGGTTTATGCCAAGCTTACCCACAGAAGCGGGCGACAGCTCCAAAGCAGAGCGGTGTGATGCAAGTCTGACCATGCAGTACCACACCGAGGTCTTGTGACAGTGATAGAGCACAAACAGAAAAACTAGATGAAAGCACACTGAGGAGCTCTGTCACCACCATACATGGATATGGAGAGGACAGAAACTGGACCAGAGAGGCCTGCTCACCTTCCTCTTGATGTGCTCCAGAAGGTGCTCGTGGCCCTGCAAGAAGCAGAGGTGCTGGAACTCAGTGTCATCCCGCTCGGGCTTGACGAGACCCCCCTGCTCAATGTTCACCACCTTCCTGAAGCCATCTATGTGGAGAAGGTACATGTGAAAGGCCAACAGACCCAGCTCCTCCTCCTCACCTCCCACCTTGATCACTTTGAAATTTATTTTCCCCACTTTCTACGCTGCTCTGGTGCTCAAGCACTGCTCCCCCCCCAATGGCTGGGCACACTTTTGGGCCATACCTATGAGAAACCCAGTGCCAAGGAGAGCCCCATGGATCCTTCAGGACACCCCACAGGTGCTGGCCCAGGCTGTGGAATCCTCACCGGCAATCCCTTGGGCACATGGGTCTGTCTGCAAGGAGCTGCAACACCCTTTCTCACAAAACCTCTGGTTTGATTTGCAAGCCAAATGGATTCAGGGAAGGTTTTCCAAGGGCATGGAGCAGCACCAGGTGCCACTTCTGGAGAAAAAATGAGCCACGTGCACTTTGGAAATATACTTTGGGCACTTCTCTGAAGTCCTGGAAGGGTTTCCAAGCTCTATATAGAGTGCCCTACAAAAACGTCAGTAGGACTACAGTGAAATAGCAAAATGAGAACTTTACTGAGGGACTTTGTGACTTAGTTATTGAAGACCTTTCCAAAAACTATCAGAAAACAACCCTATTTAACACAGTCGTGGTCTAGATGGGGCTGAAAACTACACCTAGATCTGCACTGAGGAGTGGACACATGCAACTAGCAAGGCAAGGTTTGCACAGAAAAGTATGGTCTGTAATTTATTCAGTGATACGATGGGAAAATGGGACGTTCTAGACATGCTGTCCTCAATGAAGCAGGCCCTGAGGGACGTGTTACGGTATCAGGCTGCTGCAAAAAGCCTCATGTGGAATAAAATAGATGAGAAATAATACCAGATGGTCAAGCTGATGTAAGAGAAGCAGAAAACCTAGTTGCTGCAATTTGTTACCTTAGATTTAAACTAGCAGAAGGAATGGCTTCCCTAGCATCTGAGGCAGGTTCTCTGAGGCAACATCAATGCTGCCTTGATCAATAAGCAAAAATAAATCAATAATTGCATGTGAGATCTCAGCTGCTATATCCACAGCTCTCTCTCATGTCTCCCATCCCACTCCTGCCCCATAGCTGTGGATGCCACATGGCCGAGGCTCTGGAGATTGAACTCACACATGTTGAGCTGCCGGACAAAGCTGGCCATGTTGTTGTGTTTGAAATACTTGGGCAGCACCTCCTTAGCAAAGCGGCCCTGGTCGAACACATGGAAGCTGGTGCCATTCTGCAAAGGAGACAAAATCAAAGGCCAAGTCAGAGGAGATCCCTGGCCTCACTTATGAGATACCCAGGGGGAGAAGACTCCTTTAAGTCCTACAGCAGGGGAAGCTATGAGTTCTGAGTTATCACCTGGAAGCTGAGGAAAACAGCCTTCCTTGATGAATGTTCTGGTACAGCCAAGTCCTGCATGACCACAGTTTTGATCTTTTCCTGCCAAGCTTTGTCACAGCTCAGTTCAGAGCCTTGGACATGAGCAAGAGACTTTTACACACACAAAAAGCTGGTAGCTTTGTGACCAACCACCCTTGTGAGCCTCTCCAAGAAAGACTCTGGTGCCTAAAAAAGGTCTTGGAAAGTGGGAATTGTCATTAGAACCCCTTGTAGAGGTCCAACTTGGCCCCATCTGCTGCAGAGCATGGCAGTCCTGGAGACGTGGCACAAGATACACAGCAAAGCAAGAAAGCAAACTGTCTCTGGAGAAACCACACTGAGCCAGAAGCTCCACAAGGGCAACCACATAAAATGCTGACAGTCATGCTTGACGGTCCATGCTAGCAACAGACTTGTTAACCAGATAAAACATCCACGCCTGAGTCTGCCTTGTCAGGATCCATGACTTCAAAGCAAGGCAAACTGCCCAGGATGCTGGCAGAGACAGACATGTGACAATCCATGGGCTGTAAGCTGAAACATAGGAGGTTCCACATAAAGAGAAGAAACTTCTTCATGGTGAGTGTGACAGAGCACTGGAATGGACTGCCCAGGGAGGATGTGGAGTCTCCTTCTCTGGAGACATTTAAAACCTGCCTGGACATGATCCTGTGCGACTGGATCTCGTGGATGCTGCTCTGGCAGGAGGATCGGACTAGATGATCTTTCGAGATCCCTTCCAATCCTTAAAATTCTGTGATTCTACCTGCTGGCAGAGGGTCTGTGAAACACAACACTTTGAAGCTGCCTCAAATCTTTGCAAACCACAATCTGAATCGTGTGTTGGAGGGACAGGAAAGACAGCAATTAATTTTTGACTGTAACCAACACAAAGAAATGACCTTTTTTCTAATTCTCCGATCTCAACAGATGAGAGTCTCTGGGATGTGCTGACAGCAGGATCATCTTCCATCCTATTTCTGCTCTGGATGGGAGGAAAGTGCTGAGAATTTGAAGAACTGTTATTTCATGCATGGAGTTTGGGGCATAAGGGGCACTTTTTATCAAGGCATGGAAAATGGTATCTTCTAGGGGCTCATGGAGAGACAAAGAGATGTCAAAGGCTACATGGGGAACCACCAACTGCACAGGCCAAGGTCTCCACAGCCTTGTGGAGGGATAGGCAAGATACAATGTCATAGAATGGTAGAGGGTTAGAGGGGATCTCTGGGGATGATCCAGTCCAAGCCCCCTGCAGAGCAGACTCTCCTACAGCAGATCCCACAGGAACATATCCAGGTGGGTTTGGAATGTCTCGAGAGCAGGAGACTCACACATTAGGAGACCTATGTCAGGGCAAAGACATCAGCAGGTATTAGAGACTCATCGACTTCATCACAAGGGACAGCTAGCTAAAGATATCAGGGTTTAGGTGGTGTGGCCAAGGAGAGCTTGTAGACCAGCACAGCCATGCTCCTGTTGCCTTCAGTGTTGTCAGCAGCAGTTGAGCAGTGAGTCAGCTGCAGGTTACTGCATGGTGGTTTGGGATACAGAAAAACAGTATGTCCTAAATAGGAGAAAAAGTTCAGTGCTTGAGGAGGTGCTGGTATGTGACTACTCATCTTTGACCATCGCCAGTGTTTGCTCCATGCAGCAGAAGCAAAGGCTGGTCAAGTGGTTAAGAGATCCACTAATGATGTGTAAGCTGAAACAAGCCTCCCAGACTGAGCCTGCAAGGGAGGAACAGAGGTTCAGCAGGGAACAGAGCTTCCCAGCATCGTTGGAGCTGTTCTAGAGACAGAGCTGCCCTGCCTGGACAGGCTACTCCCCAGCATAGATGCAGGCTTACTAACCACCTTAATCTCCTTTTCAAACAATTAATTGTCCAGCCTGCTGCAGTCACAGACAGCAACTTTGCCTTTCCACTTTATATCACCTTCAATGCAAACAGAAACCATTACCACGTGCCCTTTCAATCTCTTCTTCATACTGGGAAACAGTTCATAGGTCCTTATGAGTCCTATTTCTGACTACACCCAAAAATCTCAGGCTCACACGCCGCTTCTCAGCTAAACCAACACAGATGGGCAGAATAACGTGGAAAACACAGGAACACACAACATGGGAAACACAGAAACATGCAACGTGGAAAGCCTAGACACCTAAAAGCCCTGTGAGAAGCTCACAAAGATGTGGCTATAGCCTGTAATGCTGTGGGACAGCAGAGCAAAGCACTGAGCGGTCACAAATAACAACCTTGTAACAGAAAGGGACTCTTCACAGGTCTAAGAAAATACTTCCTGACTTCAAAGTCCTTTTTTAAGACACAGGACACCAGAACTTGGTGGCTCTGATGTATAGCCACGCAACACCAACACCAGAAAGCAGCCTTGGACAGCAATGCAGCTCCAATCCCATCTCGGGTTTTGAATGAAAATTCTGTTCACACATATGCCTGCTTCCCCCCCTTTAAATCTACTTTTATTATAGATTCTTGGAGAAGTTTATGCACAGAACTTCTCTGGTAACTCCCTGCTGAAGACAAGTGGCATCCTTTTTTTAGGGCTCTGCACCCTTTAAGGGATTTTTTTGGGGCTTTTATAGAAAATGTTAGGGAAGCAGTGATCGAAGGAAGGTGAGAAACCTCTCAGAAAGCCACAATTTTCAGAAAATTCAGCACGCAAGACCCTTAAAGATGCTTCAAGTGGTATGTGCAAGTGCTATGAAAATAATCCCATCCCAGTGGTTCCTGCTGCAACCAGAAAAGCCATGATTTCACCAATAAATGATTCCAAGACTATCTAAAGGTCCCCTCATGACCTCTCAGTCCTGGCACCCCCATTAGCCCTTGTACAGCCACAAGTAGTTGATGAGACACAGCCCTTAACCCTTGCACCCAACATTCCCTGTACTTACAGCACTCCAGCAGATGAGATGGTTTGTTTCAGGATCTTCCACCAGTGTCCAAAGTTTGGTTAGGAAAGCTGGCACATTGCTGGAGTACGTATCCATCACCAGCGAGCTGGGGGAATCCTGCATAGCTTTCCAGTGCCCCAGCTATGCTAATCCCATTGCTCTGGGAGAGCCTGCCCCCAGCACAGAAAAAGCTGCTGAATTTTTATCCTGGGGCCAGCAGAAAGTGGCTCCCAGGGCGTCACATCAGCAGTGGTGCTCACACTCTTAAAAACTCAGCACAATATGCTGGCATCACCAGCCCCAGAGAACAATACACAGAATGAAAATGCACCGCAGCCGATCTCACAGAGTGGTGAATAAGCACGCAGCGTCACCCAAAGCGAACACGTGCTGTGCGCACCTGGGTCTCGGAACAAGCACAAGTCACCGGGGCAAACCCACGGGCTGAAAGCATGCAGGATGCCCAGGCACAGCACTGCCCGGCTTGTGAGGGCATCCAAACTGTTATTTTGGCCTTTTCTTGTCCAAGATGGGCAACGGCTGGCTGGAACTCAGGGCTGCACATCTTTGGCAAGCCTTCAAAAAGTCAATCCTGTAAGCACATGCTGTTGTTTGTCAAGGGATTATTTGGCTCTTGGGTGTGAAGAGAAGGGGATAGAGACCTACATGCCGAATCAAGACGACAATATGCTTTATTATTATTATTATGACTATTATTAATTATTCTTAATATAAATGTTTTAGATGGCTCTAAATCTGTGCTCACAGCATAGCTTTGTGGCAGGGTCATCTCAACTCAGAAACTGCTCTTCAGACAGTGTTCACCAGACCATCATACACCTGACAGCAGAGGCAAGAAAACTCATGGGTGAATGATACAGGTATCGAATGCACAACCTGTCACCAACTTAAGTCTCCTAAGAAACACCAGAAGTGCAGTAAATAGCAAAGACAACAGGAATTCAAATTCTAACTCAGAAATCTGTGTTCTTGAGTAAAACAAAAGAAGGAATTTGCAGGCCATGAGTTCACCTTGTGAATTACTTTTGTTAGTGCTTTTTTTTCCCCTCCTGCTCGTGTTTTCTAACGTCATCAACCTCCTCCCAAGATGAAAATTACCTGACAGCTGGGCTCACTGGCACTGGAACACCGAAAGAGGAACTATCCAAGGCTGTTAAAGTGGGTTTTTCATCAGATGACCACATTTCATTGGTGTAGCTCACTGGATACGCATGGCCAAGGGCCCCACTAGGCATAAACTAGCTGCATAGAAGCTGCAACTTCCATAACTTAGTAGTTGTTAGGTGGCTGACGCAATGTGCCTGACTTTGAGATTCTCTGGTCCTCAGAAAAAAATCCTGCAAAGGGTAATCTGGACATTGCTGACAATAAAGAAAAGGAGAAGGAAAAAAGGCTTGCCCTACACAACCCCACACATAAAACAAAAAAGGGGGAGAGGACAATTCGCTTTCTCTGTAGAACCCTTTCTCTATCACATTTGAGTGTAAATGCTTGGTCTGCAGAACAGGTGAGCATCACACTGGTAAAACAGCACGTTCTCAGTCTGCACACAGGGCATTTGGCAGCATTTTCCTCACAGCCCCAAATCTCCTTTCCCTGTCCTCTTGCACAACCCCACGGTGAGGAGCTCATCACCAAACTCTCACTGGCTTCCAGGGGTGCCGTTCCTTGGTGACCTTCAGAGTGTACAGCCTCAGGCCAGGGCAGTGTGTAAGGAACGCTTCCACCACCTCCTGGCTGACCACACAGTAGCAGTGGATCTCCAGCAGATTTCTGCACTGCCTGGCCAGATCTACCAGCGAGGAATTTAAGTCATCTGAGGACGTGGTTTGTAGTGTCAGCTTCTTCAAAGTCCTGCTGTAGCTGTGGGTGACAAACCTAATCTGATTTACCATGTAGTTAAAGGTGTTAAGTTGCAGTGTGCTCACAGGTATGTTTAGCTTTAGAATCCCTGGTATCTTGCAGGCAGGAACTGTATGATCAAACTCGAGGTCTACACAGAGCTGAGGGTGCTTTTGACTTACAGCAGCCCAGAGCTCTTCTGAGATGACTGGAATATATTTGTCCAGGCGCTCACAGAAAATGTCTAGGTGGGTGAAAGCTGCTCTTTCAGGGTTGAGCAGTTCCTGAAATACTTCATCAGACAAACTGGCGTAATAAACTCCCAGGGCCGAGAGCCTGGGACATACTTTGAGAACTTTCCTAATGTTGTCTGGTGCCACATTGCAGACCAGGGTGCGGTTGTTGATAAACAAACTTTGCAGGTTTGGGTTGGTGGTAGCCAGGAGTTCGACGAGTTCCCCGTCAAGAGTGAAGGGCATTTTACGAAGGTCAATGGCCTGAAGATCTATCTGGTTTCTAGTGTCGCACAAATTCCGTATGCTTTGTAGGATGTCCTGGCCAGAGTAGAAGTAGGGGTTCTCCCCACAGCACACAATGCACAGCTGCTGCAGCCTGGGGTTCTCTTTTGCCAGCAAATCCAAGATGCGAGTCACGTTCTTCCGGCTGACCTCCTTGGACTGGTCAAGCACAATCTTTAGGTGTTTGATTTGGCTGAGGAACTGGAGCAGGTTCTGCAGCATGTTCTCCTCATCTACTGAGTCACAGCTGGAAGGGGGAAACAAATTCTCAGTCACTGTGAACACCGAGCTGCACAAGCACAGAGAACACATTTGTCTCTACCAGGGTTTCATCAACTGATTCCCCAGATGTTTCTTCTTGCTTAAAGCCTGGAGAAGTTTGGACTGCTTGAGGAGCCAGGAGGTGAGATCAGCTCCCAGAAAGACCCATCAGGGAAGTAAATGTCAGAATGAAGTTCTCTAGCTAGTATGCTGCTCTAAATTGCCACTTGCAAATGGCAAGACACAGCCACCAAGAATGAAGTACATCCTGGGAAACCCAAATCTCCAGTATATAACCGTTTTTTCTATCCTATAGGCAGACACTACTGCTGTAAGATCATCCCTCACAGGCATCACCACCAATAGCCCAGCAAAGCAAGTGGTCAAGAGGCACAGAAGACATCGTGATGCAGTTCTGCCTGCAGAGATGACTGAACATGGGAAACCCATTCCCCTCCTGGTTGGACTCAATGATCTTAAAGGTCTCTTCCAACCTAAATGATTCTCTGCTTCTTACCTGATCTCTGTGAAATGCCACACAGAGCTCGAAGAAACAGCTGCAGCCCACTGCCTGCACACCTGGAACACTGAGTGTCTATCTTGAAGAGAGAGATAATGGAAAATTTGGATGAGGATTTCTTCTGGGATGTAGTTCCACAGTTCTGGAGCTGGAGCAGGCATTGTGGATTCAGTCAGGCTTAAAAATGGGAAAAACTTCCCAACCTGCAATTGGTTCTCCAGGATCCCTGTTCTGAAAAAACACATACAAACATGGCAAGTTATTTAACAAATCAAACCAATGCAACGGGATCACAAGGAATTAAATTATTTGTTCTTCTCAAGCTTGAGGTTTCACTGAAATTTGAAATTGAATAGGCAAAGGAGCAAAGTCTGTTGTCCAGTAGCTGTGCCCATTTTTTAGAATGAATTCTAGGAACCCGGATGATACCTTTTCCTAAGTTAAAAATGTCAGATCAAAGCTTTGGAGCTGGAGGAGGAGGCAAAGCTAATTATTTATCATCTCCCAAAATGCATTTTATCCATCTTCTAGACGTCTACACAAACAAAATCACTGACATGAGAGGTGTTTTTCAACCCTCTCCTACACAAGGGAGGTATTTTATAACATAAACAATCCCCTTCCTAGGGCTAAAGAGCGTGGGCCAAGCCTCAAATCCTCACACAGAATTTCGTGACATGTCCTCTTGCTTGTGAAGCCCCCAGCCTTCAGGCTGCAGCATTATCTCAGTGTTTCAATTAAACAAAAACCTGTGCCTCTAGACATCCTGGCAGCAGAGAAAGATCTGAAAACCATGAAGCAGGTACAGAGCAGAGATGCAAAAGCTGCAACGTTGAGAGGAACATGAGCACACACTATTCTAGAAGACGCTGCTTTGATGTGTGACTCATTAGTTGTAGCTTGAGGTGGTGGTGGCAACACAACTACATGATCTACCATCACATCAGTGACACCTCTCCTTCTACACACTGCTGGGTGATACCGTCCTTCTTCCTTCCTGGGAACCCACTAGATCTTTTGTCATTGTCTCTGACAATCACCTTGAGGTCTCCAGCTCTGCTTAGAAGAGCATCTTTAAGAGATGTTTGCTGAAGTGTGAAACCGCTCTGCCCCACAGGAAACTGCACGTGTTTGGCTCCTTCCACTTCCATTATAGTTTTCCTTAAAGCCCAAGCCTCAGAGATACACAAAAAGGCCTCTGAATACAGCACTTGTAGCTGTGGAAAAGCTTAAAAAACACAGCTTGAGTGCAGGAAGGCAAAATGATCAGTGTAACGCAACAACCCCATCAGCGAGGAGCACAGCTCGTAGTCTATGAACACTGCAGGTTGGCTTGGATCCACCTTGGGCGCCTGCCCCACTGAGGAAAGCCAAGTTTGGGGTCCTTTTTGTTTGCCATCAAGGATCTCTGCACTTCATTAACAGCATAACAGAGGAGCTGCCTCTGCTCCGAGTTTCATTAGTTTTGGGTATAGCAGGTCCTGAGGAAGCTGAGCAGGCAGCGGCTGAGAGCAAGCACTCAGCAGCCCCAAAGCTCAACATGCCCTGTGAGCCAAGCAGTGCAGGGAGACACCACCAGCAGCCCCTTCAGCCCCACACAGGCCCCAACAGACAGGCTAGGAAGAAGCCCGCGTACCTCTGGGAGCTGAGCCCGTCTTCCTGTTCCGTCTCCTGGCACTGGCTGCACCCCAGAGGGAGGAGCGGAGGATAAGCCAAAAATAACAGCTGAGAGAGAGGCACCTTCCCTGTGCATGGGGCCAGGACACTGCCATCCTCACCAGGCATTTTGACTTCTAACCATAGGACACTCCCCCAAAAGACATTGTGAGCACAGGATCACAGAAGAGAAACTGTTGTATCAGTTGCCCTTTCCTTTTTTACCCCTTTGTTCTAACTCTAACAGTGGACAAATTAGCTTCAAGGAGAAAGTGTTTATGGGATGTGGGTATGTGATAGTCCCCACCGCAACTCACCCTGTATATCCCATCTGTTATGGACATAACACTGCTCAGGGTCTTTTCTTACAGGGGTAGAAATGTCTAGGCTCATTTAAACCCATTAACCTTTCAATACATCAACTCACATGTTGCTTAAACTGTCAACAAGTCAACGCCTGGTTTCCAGAAGTGCCAGCACCACCACACTTGGGATCCTGAAGGTAGTTATTGGGGGTGCTGCTTGACCCTCCCCTTCCTCCCCACCTAAGACCTGACCCTAAAAATCAGGGTTAACCGCATCAGGAGTTTGTTTCAATTTAATGTTTTCCATTAGCAAAGGGATCAGCTTCTGTTGTTAAAATACTTCTGTTGTAAAGTAGCATTACATACATTCATCTCTTTCTAGTATTTATAAATATAACAAAAATCCTTTATAACACTTTCCCCTTTGATGTGAAGCACAGAGAGCTTGCACAAACCCACTGCCAAACTGCAGTGATGGCCACTGCCATGTGGCAATAAACGCCCCATGCCCAGACCAGCTTCTCACCAGCTGGGGACAACAAGGAGAGCTGCTGTCCCCGCTCTGCTCATGGGAGGACACCAGTGCAGGGCCAACACTACCTGAAGCGTTGAGTGATGGAGGCCCAAATGCAGCTCCTGAACTTGGAAAACACTGCCTCACTCTTTCAGCTTGTCCATTCTGTTCACTGGAAGAGCTCTATGTGGTTAACAGCCTTCTTCTGAATCAGAACAAGGTGGGAGATCATACACGTGTCACTGCAGGAAGGATCAAACCACCATTCAGCAGCTCTGTTGATACCACCACCTCGTCCTTGTTGAAGAGCACATGAGGACCAGCCTAGACATCACCTGCTGTCGCGGCAGCGCTGAGCCAAGCCCTACAGGTCTGCCCACCCAGCCAGCCAGCCTTGGGTTCTTGTGGGAACTTTCCTCCACCCAAACCCCCTGGCCACAGCAGTGGAGCCCCCTCACACCCCACTAACCCAGACCAGCCCAGGGGCCCTCACAGGGGGTTTGGCCGGAGAAGCGCAACGTTCTCGGCCCGTCCTGCCCCATCGACCCTCGTTCCCACCTTCGCTCGTGGGGAAAGCGCGGCCGGACCCGCCAGGGACGATGGGGTTGTCCAGCAGCCCCGGGAGCAGCTCTGGGAGCCCACAGGAGGCCCCGCTACCCCAGCCCCTCCTTCCCTCGGTGCCGGTGCCGGGCCCGGCCCAGTCGCGCAGAGACGGAAGTGGCAGCGCTGGGCCTGGGAGGCGGCGGCGGGAGGTAACGGCTGCCCCTGGACGCGGGGTGGGTGGCCAGGAACGACTGTGAGGGGCGGCCCGTGGCTGGGCCTGGGTTGGGGGCGTCGGTGCTCTGCGGGACCCCCTGGGGCGGGGCGGGGCACCGCGGGGCGGGCAGCGGGGAGAGGCTGCGCTGGAGCCGCTCCCGGGGGTTCCCAGCACTGGGATAACCCAGCGGCCCGCAATGCGCTTCCAGGGGGAGCAGGGGGCGCTTGGGCTGGGGAGAAGCATCCCCGGCTTGGGGTGCTCCGGCTGCCCAGGGACGTAGCATTGCGAAAGGAAAGCCGTTCCCTGCGGTAAATGTTAGAAAACGACAGACACGGAGCACTGAGTGGTACTCCTCGGGCTCCTGTCGTTCTCATTCTGCGAGCTGGGTGCCCAGATTCCAAGTTGTGGGTGGCTGGAGGCTCAGAGTGGGTCTGGAGCAAACAGCAGGGCGTCATCCTCCTCCTTTGCTAAAGGGTCTGTGCGATGTGGAGTTATGACTCATGCAATAGGTGATCTCATGACCCCTGTGATGGGGGACCCTGTGGCATGGAAGCACCCCTCTGTGTCCCGAGAACTCCTTGAACTCCAGTATCAGACTGGATTTTAGGGCTCCGGTTATTTCCTGTATTTTCCGAGCAGTAAAAGGCTCTCATTTGCTGGGCACTGTTGAAGGTTTGAGTAGAAGACATGGGGGGCCCTGAACCCCAATGCCCTGCTGGATGGGTAGCAAGGTAGGGCAAAGGCTCCAGTCACCACCTGGAGGACAATGTGTCTGTGGCAGGTCCCCATGGGGTCAAAATACCTGCTCTGCCACAATCTAAAGGACCATCTGAAGAGAGAGACAGTGAGGTGGCCGGTGGGAGGGAAGGCTGCTGGGGTGGAAGATCAGGCAGAAAGCAGAAAGGAAGGGATGGCTATGGGGAAGCAGCTGATGGTGTAACAAAAGTGCAAGCAAATAATCAAGGGAGGAGACAGGACATGAGACTGAGCCAAAAGCCCCAAATTACTTGTCCCTACGATAGGATGAAGGCTCCAAGAACCACTTGGTGCAGAAGCAGCTTTGAGGGAGGATTGCGGTGAGCAGTTCCCAGATATGCTGAAATGGTTTGTGTATGCACCAGAAAGGAGGGGTGGCCATGCTGTCTACTAAGTAGGCCTGTAGGTGCTCTCCAGCTGTCACACCTCAGTCTGGCATTGCCCAGCCTTTCCCATTCTAAGTATCCATAGCCTGAGAGATGTTTTGATTCATCTTTGCCTGGAGAGGAAGGCTGGGTGCAGCTGCAGTAGGTGGAAGTTTTGCATGAGCTGGTGAGGAACAGGCATGGTAAGAACAGAGATGCAGATCCACTGTGTTCCAGAAACATTCCAGCAAAAGATAAATAATACGAGAGGAATAATACATTGTCTGGTGTGGAACACAGAGGGGTAGCCCCAAGTATCCTGCTACAGGAGCCCTGGGCTTTGCAATGGATCCTTTAATGAGGACACCCAGCGGTCCAGGACCTTAGGCAAAACACTTCTGCCTGCAGCAGAGTTTCAGTTCCTGTGAATACGCCAGAACCAGGACTGCTGGGTACTCCCCAACTATGTATCTTGGCTGGGCAGTCAGGCATAAGGACTGAAACTCCTGTCTTTGGACTGTAACAGTCCATTCAGTACTCCAGGGGAAAATGAAAGCAGAGCTTTGTGAGTTTCAGGACACTGTGTCATGCTGTGCTTTACAGTTAACTCCTCAGAGTTTACACTTGCTTTAACATGACCACCTCTTCTGGGAAATAAGGATAAAACTCTCTTATCCCATTGTGCTTGTGCTGAGTGTTTGCTCTGAGCACTCACTCAGCTTTGTTTTTTTCTGTAGCCTCTTTGTTCACCTGACTGATTTTGTAGGGTGCCGAAGATGGCAGGCAGCCCCACTCCTTGGATTGGCAGTGCTTACCTCTTCCTCCAGTCCACATGCAAAACCATCGTTCTACCGTCCCTCTACGAAAGCTCCCAGAAGAAGCCTAGTGTGTTCAAGGCACTGAAGCTGGCATTAGCAGGTACCAGTCTTCTCTCGTAGCTCAACACACTGTCCAACCTCTTCAGGCACTGCCACGCATTCCTATAATGTCACACTTTGGGCAAAGAAAGCTGGTGCAGACTAGAAGAGACAAGAGGATCAAGTTCAGCAGAGGTCCATCAAGATGGGTGGGGGCTGGAGCACTTGTCCTGTGAGTTGTGGGTGAGGGAGTTGGTCCCGTTCAGCCTGGAGAAGAAAAGGTTTTGGGAGATCTATGAACAGCCTGCCAACACCTAAAGGGAGAGGGAAGTGGAGTCAAATGTCACAGTGGTGCAAGGGAATGAGATAGGACAGGCATAAACTGAAGTGAGAGGCACACACCAGGTGTAAGGTCAAACATGTTCCGCATGAGGACAGTCAAGCAGTTGTCCAGGGCAACTCTATTCTCCATCCTTGGGAGTGTTCAAGACAGGACTAGGTAAAACCCTGAGCAACTTGGTGTGATCTCAGAGCTGGCCCTACTTTGCATGGGAGGATGGTATAGAAGAGACTTATCGGGCTTCCTTCCAACTTGAGCTGTCCTGTGAATGATCCTCCTTTATGAATGTTTGTTTAAACCCATTTATGTAAGAGGGGAAGGGGTTGCAATTGCTGTGAAAGCAGACTGCTGTCTTTATATTAACACAAGCACATGATTTCTGCATTGAGAAGCTGATTTGTAAAGATTTTAAAACAATTTGAAGAGTTTTTCATACTGACCCAGTGTAGCTCCCCTGGTGTTCTTTCCTGGTCACACAGCTGAGCCCATATTGTTTGACTGGGCTTGTGTAACCAGTGTGCAGCTTCTTCTGGCAGTCATGAGTCTAGCCAAGTCAGCTGGTTTAGCCAGTCCAGGCCTGCTCATCCTGTAGCTCCATCCAAAGATAGGAAGCAGCAGGAAGCCTGACACAGTTGTCCAGTTTGGCTCAATTTATAGCTGCTTTGTGCCACTAGAATGAGAATCTGGTCAAAGGAAAACCCACAAAAATACTAAACTCCACCACACTTGCTCAGACCTAAAAAAGGACCTGAGATCTGAAGCTGCCTGGAGTTCCATGAAGAAACGCAGAGTCCTCTCTTTTGAGGTGGCTTTTCTTGCACCCCATTCATAAAGCTTTCCCTCCCTGAACAGCTTTTCCCTCCCCAGTCCTCTTAACCCTGTTACAGGAGCTTCTGTTTAACCAGCACTCACAAACCCCAAAGCATGAAGGAAGCAATAAGAAGACAAGTTTGATCAGCCACAGTGACTTAAAATGCTCATTGTAGAGGAGGAGTTGTGCATCTGCTCCAGACTGAACTTTCCTGTGCACCCAGAACTCTAAACCCCACAAAGAGCTCTGATCACATTTAAATACTAGGTTGCTTGTTGTGGCTAATGTGGAGCACACTACCCTGCTTCACTTTAGGATTCTCCCCCAAGCTTGTCTAAATAATGCCATGATACATGGCTTAGGAATACCTGATGGAGTGCCAGGCTAAGCCGGCACCTCTGTGCGTTGAGGGGCAAGAGGTTAGTTTGGTCTGGAAGTGGCAGTGCAGCATCCCACAGGCCTCTGCTGTAAACACATGCTTTCAACTGCAATCATCAGCACATAAATTCCCTGTGGAGACTAGGCCAACGTGCACATCTAATCAAAATTAGATTTTGCTGTGTGAAGGAAGAATGAAGGGCTGG
This sequence comes from Upupa epops, assembly GCA_013397515.1. Classification (NCBI taxonomy): domain Eukaryota; kingdom Metazoa; phylum Chordata; class Aves; order Bucerotiformes; family Upupidae; genus Upupa; species Upupa epops. Next base: position 229,943 of record VZRI01007263.1, read on the forward strand.
GCAATATCTGCTGTCCATGTCGCTTGCGCTCCCCAGGCACTAGTGTCAGAGGGGACATTCCTGGCTTCTTACTGAGGTTTTAGCCTGAATTAATTCTTTCTTCAGAAGAGCTTGACAAGTCAAGGCCCAGTCTCAAGCTGCCTGATTCCTGCAGCTGGAGCTATCATTTGCATTTGTGAGATGTGTTGAAGGCTCAGAGCCAGCTCAGAAGTTACCTCTAGGCGTAGGGTGGAGAGGAAACACTGGGGGTCATTCAAGGATCTTCATCACTGCACAAAACTCCAGTGCCAAAGTCTGGCTGAGCACTGGGCTGAACTCCATGCTTTCAGCTATAAAACTGAGATACCAGTTTAGTGTAACCACTTCTATCCTGGAAATGGCCCCTCAGATATAAAATCTCCCCTAATAAGCAGTGTTGGGGTACTTCCCTGCAGCGTGGTACCATCCAACTTAGTGCTTTTTCAAGACTGATGGTGGTAGGGCCACAAAAACTTAATCTTTCCTCTCGGTTTCACATACAGATGTTTCAACCCAGAGGATTTTGTCACAGAGAATTAAAAAGCTGCTCCTTTGCAAGCTTACAGGAGGGTGGGAGTGGGTCTGGGTTGTTCTGTGTCATGCCTGGGTAGTGACTGTGCTCACTTCTCCCTGCCAGACTCCACAGGCAGCATGAATGGGGTGGACATGCTCAAAGTGCACTGCAGCCACCCACACCTCATAGTCCAACTGAAGTTCTGCAGACAGGACATCTGTCGCCAGTTCCTGCAGAGTTACAGAGAAGGAGCCCTCCAGCAGTCCCTCCAGAATCATCTCCAGGTTTCCTTGGCCATGAGCATGGTGCCTCTTGAAATGGAGCTGAAGGCTGGCAGTGAGCACCTCGACAACATGCTGAAGGATGAGGATCGCTGCCTGGAATGCATCTACAGAGAAAAGGTGAGTAAGAGAGGGCAGGGGCCAGGCAGCAGTGAGGGGCAGTAGCACGGTGCTCGGGATAGTGGGTGCAAACCAGCTCTGCTGCAGGTTGTTGACTTCTCCATCCTTTAGTTCTCAAGTGTAATATGGAGAAACAGGTCTGTCCTCCCCTAAACCAGCCCACAGAGATTCTGCTAAACCATTCCAGTTTCTAAGAATTATCATGGCTGTTATCATAATGAAGATGAGGAGCTACAGAAAGTGCATTGAGAGCACAGATGTGCCATGATACATGTGCAAGGCAGCAAGAGAGGACAGCAGTCCATGTGGAACCATCACATTCAGCTCATCACGCACTGCAGCACTGGCAGTTCCAGCAGAACAGCAAGGTCTTGTCATCCCACCACAAATCAAAGGCATTTGATGTGATTAAACTTGCTGCCTTTTCCCTCTTCTTTCTCCCCTCAGAACTAGTGATACCTTATAGCTCTGGTCCCTCAGGATGATCCTGGGGAACAGGCAGTCATCATCTACTTGGGAAGATTAGGCATAAGAGCGTGTTTTACCCAGTTGTGTTTCTGCAAATTCAGAGAATGGCTTTCAGCCCTGTGTCAGTCCACATGTGATGTCCCACAGCTCTATCAGCTTCTGTTTGCTGCTCCCTGCTGAACTAGCTGACTGGGCAAAAAGACAAATGGGCTTATTCTCAGCCTCCCCAAAACTGCCTCCGTCTGACCTCAGCCTCACAGCGCAATGGTCAGAACGACATCAAGGGCACAGCAGGAGCCACCTGTTTTGGGGGCCATGAGCTGTTGCATCAGATCACACGGATTTGGTGTGTCTGACCCTCATATGGAGTAAATCAGAGAAGCCACACTGCCCATGGGGCACCCTGATTCTGGCAGAGGGCATCTGAAAATAAACATGGGTAGCAGCAGGTTTGTGCAACCCATGAGCATTCTACCGCTGCATGTGAGAAACCCAAGCTGAGGACCCTTTCCGTTTCACCACAAAATCAAATCCACACCCTTACAGCCAGGAGTCCACTTGGGCAGTTTACAACACACACTGTGGCTACCTCATTGCTTCTCTCTTGACACGGTCACCTTAAGCTGCTCCTCCCAGCTTTGAAGGGTGGGGAACCCAGTAGTAGTGGCCAATGCTGTTTGTGTTTCAGCCCGACCGCTTGCGGGATGAGGAGATCACAGAGCTGGAAGAGTGCCTCAAGAGCCTCATCATCCACCAGAGCATCACCACCACCACCACCACCACAGTGGTGAAAGACTGTGCGTCTCCTAACTCCCTGTCTCCACCTCATCCTTCTCCAGGCAGCTCCCCTTCCCCACAAGTCACCTTCATCTTTCAGGGACAAGAGTTTGGTGAGTACTTAGAAGTGACCAAGCGATCCTCCTCCCCTCAAAGCCCAAGAAGGAAGATTAATGTGACTACATATTGGGGTCTACCTAAGATACACAAAGGATTTCCCAGCATCTCCTAAGGAAGGGGTTACAGTAGTCCTAAGATATGTCATACTGCTTCACAACAGGTCTCAACCTATTTTCTTTTCTGGGTTGGCACAGAACCAGATGCTTCAGAGTGTATGCCTGGGTTCCTTACATTTTAAATCCCCTTAATACTAAAGTTAGAAACAGTAGTTTAGTTTTCTTTTCCTCCACACCATTTGCACTGGTGGAGGAACCATCAGAGTGCATAGCCCTGTGTGCGTGACACCCTGCCTGTGACGGGGCAGCCCATCACAGCTTCACTGCCCTCATGGTAAACCAGTAGAAGACAAGCAGAGCAGCTCCACAGCAGTTTCATAATGTGCTGTGGACACCAAGTGGACTCCCTGCTTCACAGAACATTGAGCAAAGCTTGGACAGGCGCAAGCTGTATCACATCAACCGTTAAACCCTCATGTTTTACCTGCCCTCTGTCCCTTTCAGCCAACAGACCACTCACACCAGACGACCACCAGAAATTTGCCAAGCTTGTGTCCAAGAAGTGGAAGCAAGTGGGTCGCTCTTTGCAGAAGAGCTGCCGGGCCCTGCGGGACCCTGCCATTGATAACCTGGCCCTTGAATATGACCGAGAAGGACTGTACGAACAAGCCTACCAGATGCTTCTCAGGTTTATTCAGTCAGAGGGGATGAAGGCCACAATAGGGCGTCTGATTGCAGCCCTGGAAGAAAATGGTCTCATCAGCTTGGCTGAGGTGCTCTTGGGCCTCCATTCCCATGAGGACTGCTCCTAGAGCCCAAAGGGTAGTGGCATTGCTAAGGGCTTTCTTGCTTTAGCTAGTATATGGGACTGCTGCCAGAGCCTGGGAACGTGAACTCCTAACAATCGCTGCAGGTTTCAGTGTGGGTGAGAATGCCTGGGAGAGAGGTTCTGTGCTCACAGAAGCCAGCCTGGACCTCTGACGTTCCTTCTTTCATTCTGTTTCCAGAAGTCAATGTTACCTTCCCAAGAACTGGCATCAGAGCCTTTCATCCTGTCTTCCTTCAGGACTGTATGTCACAGGGAAGCAGCCAGACAATTAGAGAGTTCTGGAGGGGGTTGGGGAGAGGAAGAAAGCGGGGAGGACATCTCCAAGAGCTTTTCTGGGAAGCAGACAATGCCTCAGGCTGTGGCCCAGGGCCATCACCTGGAGAGCTGCAATATATTTTTCATATTGAAGACATTTATGCCCTCAGGCATGAGATCAAGCAAAGACAGAGGGGAAATTAAGGAAAAGTCAATTTTAGAGTATTTTGCTTCTTTGTTCTTCAAACAAGAAACATCTGTGGCAGAAACATCAGTCCTACCCTACACTCTAGCTCCTTCCCACCTCTCACCACGTAAAAGTTCTTTCACCTGGGACAGCCATGCCATAATCTTTCACAGCCAGACTGCTGCTGTACAACAGATTTTAGGCACTGAACAAGCAATATGGACAAACTTGGAGAACAATTCCCAACTTTTTGTGGATCACAGTAGACAATACACTGACCTGGTCACCCTTTGCTCTTTCCCACCAACCTGAGGGAACCTGCATCTGCAACAAGCCAAAGAGCTCCTGGTCAGGAAGTTAGCTGTGGAGCACAGATGGGAACTGCTGCCCTCAGGTGAGTCACAGCATCAAGCACCAGCTGGAGCTGCTACTCCTTTTGCTCTCTTCTTATCCAGTGGCTCTTGGCCTGCCAAGTTCACTGGAGAGGATTGCTCACACCATCATGTCTTATGCCATCGGGATCTGTGCAGAGCCTTTCCCTGCTGCTGTCATCACTATGTGACCACTGGGCATCAGCTCCTGTGCCTGGAGTTACCTGCCCTGATTTTTCAGGGTAAAAAATGGCTTAAAGCCACCCAAAAATAAAGCACCCGATAACTGAGGCTGAGCCACACTGTCAGTTCTGGGCTGCCTTATGGTGCATTTGGTGCAGACTGCAACAGAGCAGAGCTTACACCTTTGCCCTTAAAAAAAGCACAGAGAAACAAGCGTTCAGTGTGACCTGGGTTCCATCAAGCAGCTTGATTACCTTTGACATACTCCCAATGCTTCCCCGGTAATTTTTTGACTTAGGCTTTTCCATTTGTTCTGCCTCTCTGTCCTTCCCCACCATGGGCCTTAGGCTGAGCTCAGATGAGCTGAGCATCGTGTTCCTCAGTGTAAGCCGGGTTCTTTCTGCAGATTTGGTATTCCCAAGGTTATCTAACACAGCACATAAAGGTCATGGAGGAGAATAAAGATGGGGAAAATATTTTCAGGATACAAGTTAATCCTTTTCCATCATGCCCTTACCTTCAAAGGAAGCAGGACTCCATGCAGGCACCACCTCTACAAAGACTCTGGCATTTTATTAAGCCAGTCTAAGCCACTGGGATTTGGCCTAGATGACCTTTAAAGATCCCTTTCAACCCCATACATTTCATGATTCCGTTAGAAGTGTGGTTTAGTGGGTTGATGGTTGGATGTGATGATCTTGGAGGTCTCTTCCAACTTTTAACGAATCCATGATTCTGTAATCTCTGATTCTGCATTGGTGCAGTTGCAGTTTTATCTCCCCCATTTCTGCTCCATGCCCTTTTCCTTACAGTAGTACCTACCAGTGCACTTCTCAAACGGAACAAACTCAGAGTTTTCCTTTTGGGACCAGCACTGTGATGTTGCTGTCGGTTACTATGCTGCTGTGGCACCATACCTCAAAGCATTTAGCTCTGCTGTCAGAACCCATCTGGGGAGCTCTGTTTGGCAGCAGCCCACCTTGACAAACGGTATTTAAAATAAAAAAAACAAACCACAACAAACCCAAAACATCAGGAACTTGAAAATGACTTTTAGCAGCAAGAGAGTTTTCTCTTGATTTTGTAAAAAGGGGTTTTTTTAGAACTTGAAGCCACCACGTGTGCAGTGTGCTGTCTCATTTGGGGTCAGCATTTCTAAGCTCTCAGACAAGTTCTCCATGCTCAAAATCAGCATTCAGCAATACTCAGCATCTACTTCAAGTCCAGAATCCTTCTTTGCTGCTATTACTGTATTACAGAGGACTATCCATGAATGTTGGGTTTTTCCTAAATGCAAACCTCCTGCATTTGTACTCCTCTGCCAGCCGCTGGCACGTGTTCCCTCTTACTCACAGATTCCCTTTCCAAAGGGCCATTAAATGCTGGAGCTGCTGGCAGCCTTTCTGGAGTATCTGTAACGGCATTCACAGGTGCCTTCATTGCAGAGACTCAAAGGAAAAGAGTTTTCCAGTGATATTCCAGGGTGGAATTGTCTTGAGCACACAGCATAGTTTGAGACCAGAGGAATGGCTGTTTCATACCTGTTTTGTGATCTGTCACATCAGCACTGGGTGCAATGAAGGCTTGATTCCACTCTCAAGTGGATGTTTCCTGCTGAAAGAGAAAGGTTCTTTCATATCGTCTGGCATAATCAGAGACAATTTCACAGAAACCCTAGAATGAAGTAATCGGAGTGCACAGTGTCGTCAGCATTGATTTGGCACCTCACTGCCCTGGCTTTGAATTTACTTCAGTTCTACCCAGAGGATTCCAGGCAGTTTCACAGCCACGTGTGAAGATGAGGGACACTGCATCACATGGAAGAAAGCAGCATTTAGAACTGGAAAAAAATTCATGAGAGATTTGTTGAAGAATTTAGAAAGTCTGTACCTTGGGGTGGAACTGAAGGAGGGACTTGATGTCAAGGACAGTTGCTGGTACGCCAGAAACTCGGTGCCAGACCACAAGCTAGAACAAGCCCTGCTGATGAATGAGGAGCATGCTGGTGCTTTCTTCCTTGCCTGTGAAAATGCAGTTGCACACACTGCAACCTCCTCAGGTGCCAGACATGCACATGATGCTCCTTTACTGCTATTTGTGCCCATCAGCTGATGTCTAGTGTGTGAGACAAGCCATGAGGGGTGAAGTTGTATTTATCCCGTAACAGCCCTTCTCTGTGCACTGAGATATGCCTGAAAAAAAATAGATTACACTTTCAGAATCAAACATGCAGTGAATCCCCCTCTCCCTCTCCCAATATTAGAAGCAAGTAAATGCTAATCAGTTTTACAGGAAGATGGACATAGTCAAAAATCTAAAGCAAACAGCAGAGCCCAGGCCAAGAAGAAGGGATCCAAGAGGGATTTATTATTTTACATTTGTGGTACAGATTGTTGGTATAGGCTTAGCAATGTTCCAGAAATGAGGGAGGCTCCTTTCAGTCTGCCAGAAGGAATAAAAGATCCATCCAGAGGAGAAATCCGAATGATTGTTCTGGCACAGCTGAGCTACAGTGCTCGAATGGATAATAACAAAGAGAGGCATGAAAATACTCCCCAGATACAACTGATGGGAGGCACCTGATAGAAGGAAAATATCTGACTGTCCAGGAGGGTAAAGCCTGGAGGGCACCCTCTTAGGTGCCTGTTAAAGAAAACACCCACCACACATTTCCTCTGCTGGTTCAGAAAGAAAGAGGAGTTTTAAGTAAAAATTACTGAGTGGAAGTAAAAATCTGTAAAAAGCTTAAAAATCACAAGTTGGACCTTAAAAAAAAATCATTTTCCTCCAGACTGTCATAGCAAGTCAGTTAAAAATGAATGTCGGCAGCTCGCAACAACGTGTTTCAGGTCTTCAGCTCTAGCACAAGAAGGGTACCTGCGACGTGGCATGCTCATGTCACAGCACTGCAGAGTACGGAGCGGGATGAAGAGTTCGCTGGGAAGTCTCGGAGCTATCATCTCCATTTCAAAATTTGAGGGTGCTGAGGCAGAAAACAGAATGTAAGTGGCATCACTGCTACACAAGGTTGAATTTAAAGCCACCAAAGGGCTTTGGCTACAACATCTCTAACAGATCTGTAGGAGATAACATGGTTGAGTTCTTGGTTGGCAGTGGGAAACCCCCTTATTGATCCTCTCATTCAGCATTTCCATTATACTCAGTGTCAGGTCTGTACAGCTGTGGACTGCAATGCCATGTGCCCTCAGATCTAGGACGTTCAACCTTCAAAATACTGTCTTTTATAAGAAAAAAAGCACTTGGGTCTATATTTTTCTTTGAATTATTTTTAAAATAAATAACTACTTTTGATGAAAAGTGCCTCAGACACTTTCATTGAGCCCTTAATGCCAGTCAAAGGTTTCCCTGAAGCTCTGACCACATGGGCCAGAGGTTCTCCATGTCACAGGAAGACACAGAGACAACATGTGGATGCACAGCAGGCTCCTGCCCAACATCACACCTTCCCACTGAGCTGCCAAGGCTAGCTCCCCACATTATTTCAAGTCAAACCCAAGCTAAGCCGCCACCACCATCTTTTTCAGGTTCCAGTTAGTGCAGACCTGACCAGGAGAGGCTTGTCCTAAATCTGGCACCTGGCAGAGCCCCCTGGGTGCTCTGTAGGTCCAGGACTGTAACCCAAAGTGCCTCCCTGATACTGAGCTTTCTCACCAGGCTTCTGTCCTCTAGGTGTGGAGCCAAGGAGTTTGGATTTTACAGCTCCAGCTGCTTTGCACAGGAAGCCACTGGCTGACCCCATGGCTGAACCCTGGGAAATTCCTTTTGCCACGAACTCGAGCAGAGCATGCTGTATTTCACCCTGAACCACTTAAATCTCAGACAAAGCTTGAAAAATCACAAGATCAGCCCTTCTCTGCTTACCACAAAGCTCTTAACCAGCTGCATGGCTTGATGCCTGCAGGAATCCAGTGACGGGGAACAGGGCTCTGCCCCACATCGAGTAGCAGGACGTTTGGCAGGTAGTTCACTCAAAGCCAGGTGCCAACACACCAGACAGGGTCAACAGGACTGATGAAAGTCAGCAAGATCACTGAGCGAGGCGCGTATAGCAGAGGACCTGCCACAGGCCAGAGCAGGGGCACCTCTGCTGGCAGGGAGAGGGAATCAGCCATATGCTAGTGCCCAGGGAACAGGATCCAGACGAGAAGAGGAGCAACATATGGAGAAAATTCCTCCACCTCCCCAGTTGCCTGCAGGACTCTCCTTGGCAGCCACCAAGGCACCACACTGTCTGTGACAAACACCTCTGTTTTCACTGTTGCCCCAGAGGACCAAGCAAATAAAGTGCTAGGACTCAAAATCTGGGTGGGGGGAAAACAATGGAGATACCTGCTGAGAGTCCTGGAACACTCTCCCTGCTCCACATCAGCCCCTGTGAGCCAAGGTGGACACAACAGTCTGGTCAATGACTCACAGAGCCCATGGCTGCTGCTGTAGAAAACAAGGACAAAGGTGCTGGGTTAGCACAGGGAAAGCATGAAGTAGCATTTATGGCTGAGGTTTCTGCTGCAGGAACCATCACAGACTGCGAGGAAAAGGCTTCTCCAGCCTGGAGCACCTGAGGGCAAGGCCCGAGGGCTGCTCAGCAGAAGCCCATCCCCACAATAGCTTTTCACGTTCAGTAAAGCTAAACATTGGAGCTAAAATTTAAAAAGCATCCAAACAAAGTCACAGGCCCTTACTGGGGAAAAAAAAAGGCTGCGTTTTTACGTGATGTTTAGACAACAGTTGGGCGTTTCTGAAAACAACAGTGCAGATCAAAACCTGCTCTTGTCACAAGGCCGCTGTAAATGAAAAGCTTGGGGCTGCGGTCTGGGCACTCTCCAAACCTCTGTCGGAGGAATAAGGATCCTCATTTCCATTGCAGACACAAAGACAGGCGGAACAGAATAGCAGCAGTTATCTGGCAGATGGGTACACAGGCCAGTGAAGATCCAGCTCCTGATAAAAGGCTTTTGAAGTCATTCCAATTAAATGAAAAAAAAAAAAATACTAAAAAATGGGTGGTGGGTTGGGTTATTTTCATTCAGTGGTTTGGGAGGTCTCTCACATCTGTCTCCCACCTCCTCCCCTCGTTTCCCTGCTAGAAAAACATAAACCCCCAAGTGGGTTTTCTTTGAGTTGAACCCAACCTCGTTAAGTCATTGAGTCTCTGCAGGAGTAAAAAAAAAAATCACAAAGGGATTAAAAATGACAGAGAAAGCAGCACAGTTCCCATAGGAAAAAGTTGCAGTAAACCCAGCCTGCTCCGAGAGTGTTATTTTTAACCGGTGAAACAGCAGCTCTGATGGCAGCCCCCAGCACAGCTTGATACCTCCATCCCAGCCCTGTTGCGCTGGTGGAAAGCCATGGGGTACTAAGAGATGTGGGGCGCTGGGGGACGTGGGACTCCATGGTGCTGGAGACCATCTGCTGGCTCCAGCCTCTTGGTCACGTGTCAGGCCCTTGGACGTCGCCCCAGCTCCTTCCCCTGGTGCAAGTTGCTTCTTCCACCCAGCTACAGCCAGCGAGCGTGTGCGAGGAGGAAGCGAAGCATCATGCCCAGGACCCCGCTGGCACATGCAGTCCCTTGCCAGGAAGGTGGCACACGAGCGCGGCAGCAGTGAAACTCTGCTGCCTTCCAGCATGAGGAGGTCCCAGAGAGCAGTAGAGAGAGCGCTGCTGTGCTCAGCAAGGGTTTCCTCCAGCTTGCTGAAGGGCTGAGGAATGTCTCACACTAACTACATCCAGATGTGCCTCCTTGGCAGCCGCCGGCTGGGACATTACCGAGGGGACGTGGGATCGGCGCTATCGAATGGGGTGTAAGTATCTGACGTGTGCGTTTGGTGCGGGTGGGTTGGGGGCAGTTGTGCTGGACGTGGGGTGAAGTGGGGACCCTCCGTTCTACCTCCCCATCCCTCCAGCCTGCAGCTTTTCTTCTTGCCTTGCTACTCTTGCAATGTCACAATGTGCACCAACCTGGACTGCAATGGTTACCGTGCAGCAGGGTCAGGACAGGCTCTGAGCTGCGTTACACTTCACTTCCCAAACAACTTTGAGTGTTTCAGGTTGCTTTCACAGAAGAAAAACAAACCCGAAAGTTTGTGGCTTCTGCAGACAATGCCTGGAGTACTCGAGCCGGGGGTTACTCCCAGCCACAGCCATTCCTCAGCAGGAGAAGGACACGAATCCTCTCCCCGTGTTGTACTCCTGAAGGCTCGGCATAAAACATGGGAATTTTTGAGCTCTCAGGCATCACAGAGAAAAAAACCAGTCAGTTCCTGTGAAACAGGCAGTGACCGGTCACTTAACAGCTTTAGGGAAAATTCTGATAAACTTGGGTGTTGGGTAACATCTTGAAATGAGTGGGGCAAGTCAGCATGAACTCCCTGTCCTGTTGGCGTCTGGGTGTAACAACAGTTTGTGGGATCAGAAGAGGGTCTGGGAGCTGGAGAGGCAGCCTGTGGAGGGCTGGGAAAGGAGGGCAGGGCAGTTGTCTCTGGGCTGGTTCTCAAGGCTTGTTCTGCAAGGTTCCTCCTGGGGCCAGGGAAAGAAGTGTTTGTGAGAGAAGGGGGCAGTTCCCCACCCTCCCGCCCCTTGCCCAGCTGTTGTGAGCAGGACACATCTCCCTGGAGCACTCAGGGTGCGAGTTGTGCTGCAGAGCTCTCCATAACTCTAGAAATCATCCCACCTACGCACCAGAATGTATATGGATTTAGGGAAGTACCTCTGGAGGCTGGGAAAGAGAGTTCCCTTCTCCTCCACTGCAGGTAGCTCAACGCTCTCATTATGGATGTGGGCTGTTAGGAGGAGCTGGAGGTCCCCCAACTTGCTGATCCTGCCATAATGTGTCTGCCAGCAGCTGTGTTCTGCACAGACAGCGTCCCAGCAGGGCCACAAACACATCCAGCAAACTGTGCTGCATGTATGGGAGCGACTTAACAGGTCAGCAGGGCCACAGAAGGTTGGTGCAGGCTGCAGATCATGAGGATGGTCACTGCCTGGGGTTATCGAGGCTTCCAAGCACAACAGCCAGTGGCCCACACAATTCCCCGCTGGGAAAGGTGCGCATTGCTTTCTAGGGCCCCAGATGTGACCCCAGATCTCTGGGCACTCACCCCCAGCTCTAGTTCCTCTGCATTTCACTTTGTGCCCTTCATAAAAGCTTCATCAGATAGGGTGAAGGCTAAAAGGGTGACCCCACGAGGATGCAAGACACCCCAGCAGCTGTTTGTCCAACGCATGACTGGCACTGCCAAGGCCAAACTGAAATAAAATGGGACCAGCTGGGCAGCTGATGAAAGCACATATTTCAGGGCTGGGGCAAGCAGACAGACAAACAAGAAACCCTTGTCCTATAACGGTGGGGAGTTCACCCAGTCTCTTGCACTGGCCCCAAACGCAGCTCTGACAAGAAAACTGGGAACAGTCTCTGGAGCAAGACCTGCATTTTTGTTACCTGCTTGCACAGCGCCTGAACCAGCAGAGCTTTTGCCTCCAGGGACCAGAGAACGAGTAACGGGGCCAGAGAACAAGTAACGGGGCTGGCGACAGCAAACGGGTCTGGAGTACTTGGTGTTTGGCTCTGGCTTGCAATCCTGACTCCTGGGAAAGTTCTCAAGACATTCAGCTAATTAAACCCTACAGCCCATTCTCAGTTTGTTTATGGACTTCAAGAATTCGAAGCTGCTGAGCGAGGTGGGCTCTTGTTTCTGGTAAAGCAGCTCAGCTGTTGTTTTGGTTCCTTCACTTTTGTAGGGCGTTGCACCGCCCCACGTGCCAAAGGGCGACTTTTGCAGCTCTACCAGCCCCGTCTTCGAATCTAATTGTTTAGCAGAGATTTGGAATCCTGTAACACCGAAGGAGTAATAGGATTTGCAGCATTTCATAAGATATAATATTCATTAGTATAGAAATATTCTACTATTTAGTAGTAATAGGATTTTATAATAATTAATCGCTGAATTAATCCTATTAATTACAGTACCCATTACAGGCACTGGAATACCCTGTATCGCTGGGTGGCTGGCACTGAAGCCACTTGAATCACCAGCTTTGATGCGGTTATTCACCATGCCTGAAGGAGGAAAAAACCCCACAAACATCAAAACAACCCAGCCAGACACCCATGTGATGCAAACTGCTGGGGGTTTGCTTGCAGGAGACCTTGTACCAAGAGAACTCAGCTAAGAGTGTGAAACCTTCACCTTAGCACCTTGCTTCAGGGTTCAATACAAGAAGGACATGGAGGTGCTGGAGCGGGTCCAGAGAGAGGCAATGAGGCTAAAGAAAGGCCTGCAGGACAGATCTGATGAGGAGTGGCTGAGGGAGCTGGGGTTGTTTACTCTGGGAAAAAGGATGCTGAGAGAAGACCTTCTGGCTCTTCACAACTATCTGAAAGGAGGGTGTTAGAGAGGTGGGGGTTGGTCTTTTCTCCCAAGCCCCTAGAGATAGGAGGAGAGGAAATGGCCTCAAGTTGTGCCAGAAGAGGCTTAGGTTGGACATCAGGAAAAATGTCTTCCCTGACAGAATGGTCAGGGGTTGGAACAGGCTGCCCAGGGAGGGGGTAAAGTCACTGTCCCTGGGGTTCAAAAAATATGCAGATCTGGAGCTTGAAAACCTGGATTAATGGACAGGGTGGGGTGGAGTGGGGTTGATGGTTGGGCTCTGTCATCTCGGAGACCTCTTCCAACCTTAATGATTCTGTGATTCTATGATTCTGCACAAGGAGAACAACAGCCCAGGACCTTGAGTTTCATTTCGCTGAGTCAGCCAGTGCAATGGTTTAACCGAGTATCAGATGAACCATTAACAGGACAGGATGGGGGACCTGCTGGAAATGAGGTAGGAATGAGACACACATTCAGAGCATGAACCTGGGGTCTCAGCACCAAGTGTGAGAACCTAACTTTGTTCTCCTGAAATACTTCAACCAATGTGAAATACCCAAAATCTCTGCATTGCCTCAAAGCAGCCCCAGCCACCCAGAATCTCCCGTGTTCCCATGAGGACTGCAAAACACAGGAAACCCACCGGTGCTGGATCCACAGCACTTTCTCTAGCTCATTGTACAGAGAACAACGACTCCACCACCAACCACTGCCAGCACAACATATTGTATGGCCCACACAGCATTTCCAGCCCCTCCATCACCCAAACACAAACTTACCAGAGGCAGCTCCAGCTTTGGGACCAATGAGAGAAGCCAGGAGTTTTGCTGTGTTTCGTCTTTTCTTGCTCAGTGTCCCACATTTCTGGGTCACCTTGATGTTGCAGCAGCTTTTCCTGAGGCTGGGAGGGTTGAAAAACGACCCTTCGAGGCATGAAGCATCACTAAGGCTTTTGGACCGGACCTGGGGACAGGATCCAAAGGCTTTTCCCCACCTGGGCCAATGTGAGCAGAAGTGCCAAGTGATGGAAGTGTGATGGCAGCTGCAAAAAAGGAGTTTTTTCAGGATGAGCTCAAGGCTTCACGTCATTAGCCGAGAGTGAAGGGTTAGCAACTTTCAACTAACCCTGAAATAAATTAGAAATCATCAGATAAGGGCTTTGATTGCAGCACTTCTTGGCCATGTTTCAGAATCCTCCCCTCTCCAATCAATGAAAACCAGGCAAAGGACTGCATCCTTTGCCCAAAGGAGCAGCAGATTCCTGCCTGGATGCTCACTGAGGTGCCAAGCCCTACACCAGCCACTTCCAGCTTTTGAGCAAGTTGGACCATGTGAGCTGTGGCCCCCTTAGTCCTTCACACACTGGGAAGGTTTGGAAAGAACCTCTGAAGATTACCTAGTGTAAACCTCCTGCAGAGTAGGATCCCCTAGGGCAAGCCATTCCCTGTGTTGCCACCTCATGGATAGGGGACCTCTCAGCTTCCTCCTGGAGCCCAGCTCAGCCCTCTAACAACACTGGTGCTCAGAGCCCAGCACACAACACTCTTGACCTTCCCCATGAGCTACATTTGGCAGGTTGGATGGAGAACCCTCACAACACCATACAGAGCAGACACCCACTCATTCACCTTTCACATGGACACACGCAGTGAGATGCTGCCCTCATGCCCCTTGTGTTTGGCATCAGGGCTTTCCTCCTCACACCGACAGCCCTGCCATTACTCTTTGTTTTTCCCCCCTGGCATTGAGGTGGATGAATAATCTTTTTGGCCCTAGAACGGACTGGACTGTCAGGCAGAACCATCAGTCCCTCTGAACCGAAGAGCAGGACAGCTTTTCCCACACTGACATCGACGGAGGGAGCTCACACCTGGGGAATAATCAAAGGGAATATTTACACAGACTGCAAAATTCAACCAACCTTCCCCCTCAAGGGCTGGCAACTTCTTCTGAAAGCTAGATGTCTATATTCAGCACCAAGCGCTTAATTCAATGTGAAACTCACTATTTCAGATCCTTTTCTTTCAATAAATGAAAACACAGAAGAAAACCCAGGCTATCAGCCAGGCTTGTTACAATTCGGGGGTTTTCTTGGCTTTTCCAAGGGCTTTCATTGCCAGATTCTGAGGTGCTGGCAGGATGAAGCTGTAAGTCATGGAAATTATGACTTTCATGTCACAAACGTTTTGTTCCAAACCCTCACTGATAAAATCAAAAGTAGGAGAGAGCCAGGACGTTCATCCAGCTCCTTCATTACCATCTGGAGCCTGGCAGCTGAAGTAAGATCCAACTTTCCTGTAGAAAATGAAAATAAAACGCTGTTGAAGTGGGAAGAGATGAGACTGTACAAAGAGCTGGTGTGGAGACACGCATCCCAGCGCCGCCAGGAACCATCCCCATCTCAGGCTCTGCTTCTCCCATTCGCTCTGAGGGCTGTGCCAAGCCAAACAGCACCTCTATAAAGCCCATTCCATCCTAAACGAAGTAGCAAAAATGCCCAGCTTTTAGTTCTCATGATCTTTATGAAGACTGGGTCCCTATTCTAGGTAACTCAATAGCTCCCGACAAAGATTTTTGCGGCTGTGGGGATAATGGGGATAAGTAATGGTTAGAGAAGCTGTCTCTGCTGCCGTTACGGATGCTCACCCTGCTCTTCCCCTGTATTACTGTTACCTGCTCTATTCTGCCTTCTTACTCCTCAATCATTTTTACTTCTGATTTTGTCTGCAGCTGAAGAATTGATCAAATGAGACTGAAGATCACCAGGAAAAGCGTAAGTGAGGAATCAGATCGTGATTTCAAAGGGCACCTTCATATCCCACTCCTGTCCCTAGGCTCTGCCTTGCTCCTGCATACTGGGGTTTATTTGCCCATATCTTACTTACCAGTTAGAGAGGCAAAAAACCACAGTGGCCTTTGTAACCTTAATAATGGAAGTGATTTATCATGGTTTAATATTCAACAAAGATTACTGGCAGCAAGGAGGCCCGATGTGCATTCTAGAGTACCCCTAATGCACTTGATTGAAAGGACAAATCATTGCTGGGTCCTGAACGCCGGCTCTGCACGTGGGGAAATGCCAGTCACTGCTTCAGCAGGCAGGTCCCTGCTTCCCCAGCCCTATTTGAAGAGGATAAAACCAGCAAGAAGCAGCTACTGAGCTGGGGGGCAGGGGGGTGGTGGTGGAAATTAATAACCACCCCCCAAATGATTTCTGGAGGAATATCGTTGTTCCCCACCTTGTTCTTCCCAAAGCAGGGAGATTTCTGAAAAGGCAGATGGGAGGGAGGAAGGAGGGGTGGATTTCAGTGGGTGCTTAGTGAGTGGCCTTCAGAATGCTGGTCCTCAATTCAGAGAGCCATTGAGTGGCTGGGGTGGGGCCAGAGATGGGCAATGAGGTTGGTGAAGGGTCTGGAAAATCACAGAATCATTAGGGACTGGAAGGGACCTCAAAAGATCATTTAGTCCAATCCCCCTGCCACAGCAGGATCACCTAAACCAAGTCACACAGGAACAGATCCTGGCAGGTCTTGAACATCTCCAGAGAAGGAGACTCCACAACCTCTCTCTGTTACCCTCACTGGAAAGAAGTTCCTTCTGATATTTACATGGAACCTCCTCTGTTCCAGCTTGCACCCATTGCCCCTTGTCCTACCACCAGATGACCTTAAGAAGAGCCTGGCTCCATCCTCCTGACACCCGCCCCTCACATACTTAGAGACATGAAGGAGGTCACCCCTCAGCCTCCTCTTCTCCAAGCTAAAGACCCAGGTCTCTCAGCCTTTCCTCATAAGAGAGGTGTTCTACTTCCTTCATCATCTCTGTTGCTCCACTCTGGACACCCTCCAGCAGCTCTGTGTCCTTCTTGAACTGAGGGGCCCAGAGCTGGACACAATACTCCAGATGTGGTCTCATTAGGACTGGCTGAGGGAGCTGGGGCTGTTCAGCCTGAACAAAAGGAGGCTGAGGGGAGACCTTCTTGCTGTCTACAAATGCCTGAAAGGAGGTTGTTAACCTGAAAGGTGGGGGGTTAAACTCTTCTGCCAAGTAACAAGTGATAGGGCAAGAGGAAATGGCCTCAAGTTCCACCCAGGAGAAGTTCAGGTTGGCCATGAGGAAAAACTTTTCCACAAAGGGTCCTCAAGCCTTGGAACAGGCTGCCCAGGGAAAGGCCCAGGGTGAAATTGCCACTGCTGGCCGTGTTTCAAAGTAGTGGAGATTTGGAGCTCAGGGGCAGGTTTTAGGGGTGGCCTTGGGAGAGCTGAGTTAATGATTGGACTCAGTGGTCTTGAAGGTTTTTTCCAACCTTAATGATTCTATGATGTCTTGATGACTTAACTAACCAAGGCACAGAGCCAGAGCACAAGCATCAGCATCCGGTTTGCAACACACATGTCTTTCAGTTAGTTCCTTTATGCGCCTCAGTGCTTGCCAAGTAGAACACTCTTTGCTGCTCGTTGTTTTCCGTAGTGTTTCAGTCAGCCTGGTCCATGGGTTTCAAGGCTGCTGAACCCTCTCTGCTGACACACCATTCGGTTTTTTTACAGATGGATACTGGGGCCAGGCAGCTCAGACACAGCTTTTAACAGCCTCAGAAACACTGCGGAGACAATGAGAGTTCGTCTCAAAGGGGATGCGATCTGTACCCTATTCCTGCTGGTGGCACTGTGCTCTCTACTCTATTCACAGCTGGAACATTTAGTCTTCATAGGAAACAAGGAGCCAACACAGAAGAAGCCTTCAGTAACACCAAAAATATTCTCTGGCCCCAGAGCACCTTGGAGACCGATGCCAGCGGAGGCAACAGTACCTAGACCCCAAGTAATTCCTATCATTAGACAAATGGATGTGGTCAACAAGAGGGTCCAAACTACAGCTCCACCTCCATCCACTGATTCTGCCTTTAACTTCAAGCGCTATCTGCTAAACAAGGACAACAGGAACTTCAATCTCCTCATTAACCAGCCCAAGAAATGCAGGAGAACCCCTGGAGGTCCCTTTCTACTCATTGCTATCAAATCGGTCATTGAAGACTTTGACAGACGCGAAATTGTCCGGAAAACATGGGGCAGGGAGGGTTTGGTGAATGGGGAGCACATCCAGCGAGTCTTCCTGCTGGGAACACCAAAGAATAGGACAGTGCTGGCAGCATGGGAGACTCTGATCCACCAGGAGAGCCAGGCATACCGGGACATTTTACTCTGGGACTTCATGGACACTTTCTTCAATCTGACCCTGAAGGAGATCCACTTCCTGAACTGGGCTGCTGAGTTCTGCCACAACGCAAAATTTATTTTTAAAGGCGATGCCGACGTTTTCGTCAACGTTGAGAACATTGTTGACTTCCTCGAGAGACATGACCCTGCGGAGGATCTCTTTGTTGGCGACATTATCTACAATGCCCGGCCTATCCGTGTCCGGAAGAGCAAATACTACATCCCAGAGACCATGTATGGGCTAAGCGTCTACCCAGCCTACGCGGGAGGAGGGGGGTTTCTGCTGTCCAGCCGCACTATGAGGAAGCTCTCCAGAGCTTGCAGAGAAGTGGAACTCTTCCCCATTGACGATGTCTTTTTGGGCATGTGCTTACAGAGAATCAACCTTAAGCCCGTTTTGCATGAAGGATTCAAGACCTTTGGCATCATCAAGCCTTCTGCTGCCCCACACCTGCAGACATTTGATCCCTGTTTCTACAAAGATCTCATGGTAGTTCACAGTCTGAAAGTTGCAGAGATCTGGCTCATGTGGAATCTGCTCCACAGCCCACGTCTCTCCTGCACTCAGAAGAAGCAAGTGAAGAAGCCTTTCCAATGGAAACAGAAGGTTCAAGTAACACAGGCATCACCCCTCAGATAACACAGGCAGGACACAGCGGAGCAGCTGCGGAAGACAACCAGGAAGCCAGGTCAGAAGTACTTTCACACATCTTCTCTGCATCAGTATGCAACAATGACTGCTGTGGGAATCTGCCAGCATTCCCTGCATGCACACACACACTGAAGGTTCTTTACCGTTAACAAGCCCCAATAATCCTCACAAGTATCTTTAATTTATTGTTATTTATTAGGATTAGAGTAGTGCTTAGTGGGCTAACATGTAAAAACAGCCTGCAAAATGCAGCATCGGTAGAAAAGTGAGGGATGGAAGAAGATAGAGGGTGAGGAGCATAGGGAGCGTTGTCAACATTTAATTGTGACTAGGAAGGAGCTAACTGTAGAGTAACTAAAGAAAGATCAGGTCACCTTAGTGTAGGATCAAATCAAGTCACTGCTGTCTGGTTGGCTTTCTGTAGGCCCCCATCAGAGGAGGACAAAAGAGCAACTACCAGACATTGAAATGGAGTCCTACACATTGCAGATAGGATGGACAACAAGGAAACAAACTGGAGGCTGGGGTTGGCATGGCTGGTTGAGCAGAGGACTGGCAAGACAACAACTGGGAAGGGGCAGACTTCTGAAGGGCCTTTAAGAAAAGGCCCTCAGAGTCTTGATTTTTCATTAATTGTAGAAATTGTTCATTTCAAATTCCTGCTCTGGGGACACGCTCAGGACTCAGCACTGTTTTTGGCACTTTCACAAGCTCATGCTCTCTACACAGTGAAAACTCAAAGGCAACCAACAGCATCTCATCTTTCTCATCACCACAATCTCATCCAGATCTTCAGCATCTGGAGAGATCTTCTGGCCTTCACTTGTGAGGGCAAAACCCACAGAGAGCTACTGCCTACCATCACATTTGGTTACTTGTTCACACCAAGCGAAACCTGCCTGTGGACTGGACTGGTTTCTGCAGACCTTGATGCTCTTCCCTGCCTTATGGTCACTATGAAGAACAGCCCAGACATTTCATACCACCATGGGTGCCACATGAAGGGACAAAGTCTTCAGACAAAAGGGCTCCAGAATAAAAACCTAAAGCAAAACACAAGCCCCAAACCATTCTGTCGGACTTGCAAAGTTTCAGTCAGTATGTAGCTCTGTGGTTGAAGCGTCAGACAAGAGCATTGCGTTGCTGTTTCTCCCAGAACTGTCAATGTCTGAACCATCCATCTGAGCAATTACCTTGAAGGTACATCCTCACTTTTGGCATCTGAAGAAACAAACTCCTCCAAATCAGGGTTAAAAGGCTACGAAATTGATGGTGCAAAAAGCCTGAACTCATCTCTGACACAAAGTTCCTTAATTCTCTCGTGAGTTTTCAACCCTCACCAAAACTGTTGTCAACCAGAGAAGCCCCAGTGATGCCACCCCTCTTCAAAAGGGCACATGCTTACAGTTGCAAAGAAAGCTGCGGTCACTCATAAATGGTCAGGACGTTGTGAACAGAACCCAGCTGTGTCTCACAGCACCTTCCTCCCACCCAACAGCCATCTGGGGTCAGTATCTTTCTTCATTGCACACAAGACGGGAGAAAACAAGCTGCCGCTATCTATAGACAGACTACCGACAACAGTCTCACGTGTTCCCCTCGTCATGAGAGTGTGACAGTCTGCTATACAGAAATCCTGAGACCATATGCTGATTTGGGATCTCATCGGGATACAATCCCAAAATAGCAAACGCTTGTGGGAGCTTTACACAGAGTTCTGCAGGGTACGGAAATAAGCCAGAGCCTTGCTGCTAGGAGCAAAGCAGTTCCATCCCTGTCTGCTAATGCATTTAGGAGCTTGTACAGGAATGAATTACCCGTCATTAACTGATAGTCTGGGAGTTTATTTCTACCCTACTTAAACACAGTACACAGACCTACCTCTGCTTGCCAGAGTGAGTCCGTCAAGTACTTCTGCACACATGTTGTCAGAGTAACACCACAGGGGCTTTTTGTTAAGACAGCAACAGGAAAAATACGTAATTGATTCTTTGGGATAACCCGGTAAACCCTTCCTTACGCTGAGCTTGATTTGGTGGTGGCAGCAGGAAAATGAACTTGGCTTACCTGAGGATTTCCTACAAGGCAGCGAGCCAGGCTCAGCAGTTCAGATCTTCCTTCTGGGCTTAGAGATGCAGAGCCTGGCTCCTCCCTCTATAATGCCTTCAGATCTGCAAACTACCCACAGCACAGCACTAATGAGCTTTTTGTCCCAGATCAAAGAGGTTGTTCAACATCCACTGAGAGCTGATAGTAACAGAACAGGAGCAAACCGTTTGCTCTCTGTCTTCGAGCAGCTCATTTCTTTGATCCAATGAATACTAAATCTAGGTTCTGGTAATTTGCTTTGGCTGCATGGCCCACTTGACCTCACTTTAGAAGTTCCCGTGGAAGTGGACAGACCCCATAGGTAAACATAAAGCCCCAGGGGAATCCTGGAAGGAAGTTTATGACGTTTTACTGCCTGCTATAGTGCTCAAAAAGCCTTTGACTTCACCCAACCTGGAGACTGTTTCCTTAAAGACAGGGGGTCTTTTCAGAAAAAATCCTAACCCCTCAGTGCATACGACACCTGGCAGGAAGGACCCCCTCCCAACAATCCCATTCAGAATGGCTTTTCTTAACAGGCTAATGCCATGCACCAGGCAGGGCTTTGCTGCAAAGCCTTGCTTAGCAATTTTCTTTTCATGACTAAGCCCATGATGACAAAGAAAATATAAAAACATCCTAAGTGGGTTCCACCAGTAGCCAGGAAAACCAGCAGACATCCTCGAGACAGCCATAAACATGTGAAGCTAATAACACAGTACGTTTTATTGAATCCCAGGGATCCATGCACAGTCCAATTTTGTCCCTACTGTACCCGAGTAGCCAGATTTGGTCACTAACAAGCAGAGCTGGCTTCAACCTCACATTCAGCACCTCTGAGCACCAACCGGTGCAGTGCCAAGATGCTTCATCCGCTCAGGCCACCGCTGACTTAGAGATCACAAAAAAAGAAACAGCCAAGAATGGCTCTGAAGCAACTGAGAGAGAGGTTTGTGCTTCCTGCCTGCAGCTCAATTATTCATCTTTGTAAGCACAGTTTCTGACAAGCAAATCCCACCTGCACAGATCTAATGGCACAAGAACAGCTCAGAGTATCCTCACAAAATAACCAGCACTGACAACATGCTCTGGGGAGTTCTGAAAGACCATCTGATCCACAGAAAAAAACCTCAAGCATGTCCCAAAGCCCAGTTTGAAGAGCTGCCAAGTTGTATGTTGCATCACTGCCTAGGCTTACCGTCAGCAAGAAACACCCGGTACTGAGGAATGAGAGAGGAAACTAAACCCCAAAGGATGTGCACAAGAGCAGCGAACAGCTCCCTCACCAGTCCTCCCTCCAACTCAACCAAATCCAGCTCTGGGATCTTCTCTCTCTAATGCCCTTTTCCCCCAGCCTTTCTGTGGAAAATCCAAATTCTGAGACCACCAAAAAACCATAGACCAACACAGGACTGTGGTAGCTGCCAGGGTCTCTGGGGGTGACTGAACTGAGAGGGCACAAAGCTGAGATATTACAACGAAGAACATACTGCAGCAGAAAAGGAAGTAACAGATTTATCAGGCTCCATCCCTGTAGCAGTGAGAGTGCTACGAGGAGCCCTTGTTCCTCCCCAGGCAGTATCAAGGCAAACTCAGGATTTCAGGGGTTTGGCTTTCCTGAGGAAGATAAACAATGTGGAAAACGGTGTCTGAGGCTGCTTGGATTAGTAGGCTGATCAGTCTGCAGCCTGACATGGGGTTATTGGTGACTGGCATTTTAAAAGAAATGTCTCTCTGAAGGATGTTAATACTAGAACAAAATTCATGCTCTGCGTGGGAGATGCAGCGTGGGTGGAAAATTTAAAGGCACGTCAAATCAGCTTCTAAAATTGGTGATTTTAAAGTTGCTGCATATCTCTATCTAGTAACTTTAAATGAGTAATCAGAGTATGAAAGAGAAAAGGTTAGTCTAGTCCAGAACAGTTCTAAGGGTATCTCACGCCACAGCAAATGACCTGCAAATTCCAACTTACCTTTCCCACTGGATTCCAAGAAGTCAGTGTTCCCGGATCACAAAAAGGAATGATTTTCCCTGCCAGAAAAAACCAGGGCTCCAGGAAGAAAAAGCCTTAGCAGATAGAACAGTTAAACAAGAGATTTATTAGTCACAACTAAACTCCCCTTACGTGGAGAACATTGTATTTCAGTTCCACCTAAACCCTCCAAGTAACAGATTCTCTAAAGAGAAATCCCTGGGTTAGACCCTAGCCTTGAACTTCAGCAACATGTGTTCCCATCTGCATGCTCAGGAATTATCCCCTCAGTAAGAACCGCTCATTTCCCATTAGTTACCTTCAACCTTACTGTATTGCTGAAACATTGAGAGCCAAACTCTACACGAAAAGGACCAACCAGAACTAATAGTTACACATTTTCACTCCTCAAGCACACATGTGGACGTGTTGACTGAGCTGTGCCAGCATCAGCCAGAGAGGAGGGTGCTTCGTGTTGGTGTAAGATAAAGGAATTACAGTCAAAAAGGTGTTTATGGGGCAAAGGTTGCCATGGTGCAATTGTATCTGCAGAGCTAGCATGGGTTTGCATCATCACTCCAAAAATCATCCTCATCTGAAGGATCTACAATATGCACAACCAGCCCCCATGAAATTGTGCCACACCAGACAGCCTGGTCCTCGCCCAGACATGTGGACATCACCTGCCTTTCAAAAGAGAGCCACCCATCTTCACACAGGCAGACTTAATCCATCTGGGGACAAACATGACACCTGGCGAAGGTTTAGCTCAGGAGAGGTGCCAAGTGAGTAACATCACGTTCAAAGCCAATGAGAGGTGGGCTCTGACACCCTCTGTTTCCCTTTGCAGCCCAACCACTGATAACCATGAATCACCACCTTGCTGCAATGCCGAGTACAGAGAAAGATTCGGGTTTAAACAGATTTGATCAGAGTTCTGGAGAGTGAATATTCACCAGCACACAAATCAGTTCTTGCACCACCTGATCACTATTTCAGCAAAAAAACCCCTGTTTTGAATTAGAAGGGTGACGGCTCCTGGAACAGCAAATTGAGTTTTCTTGACAGGAACTTGGCGAACAGACAGTTCTACTATTACACAGCAGCACTCATCGATGTGGTAGTGCCTGGAATATCCATAAGGACTGCCTGCAGGCCTGAAGGATCCAGAAAGAAACATCACCTTCACCCCAGAAAGAAAGGCACAACCAGGATGCTTATTAATAAATTAAATACTGTGGAAAACGTTGCAGTGTTCAAAGTCAAGGAGACACTCAGAGTCTTTTTGTTTCTATAATAAGGACATCACCAAACACATCAAAACGGGATTACAGGCATAATGCAGATTATTAAAACTGCAGTTGCAATAAATGGACCAGCATGCGGATGCTATTTACTAAACCACACAGACCTAACAGCCACTTGCTGCCATGGGATCAGACACAGCCCAAATCTCTCTGTTTCTGTGGAAGAGACCTGACATGGCCCAAATCAATCAGTTCCTCAGCTCTGGCAGACCCCAAGCTGGTGCTTCTCTCCACTCCAACCACCTCTCTGCAAGGGAAAGCTTGTTGTGCAAATAGCCTCATCCCAGCTCTTTACTCCTGCAACCCTTATCTCCTTTCTCAGAGCAACTTTATTCCCTGTTCCTTCCTCACTTCCATGCCAGCAAGCCCTCAAGGCTCCACATCAACTCCCTGTTGCATCAGCACAGGAAAAGCTTTGCCTTGGCTTTGGTCAATTGGAAGCAAACAACTGAAACCTCTCAGAGCAGCGAGTTGGAGGAAGTTGGTCACAAAGGAAGAGTGAGGAAATCCAAGGAGTTGCCTCCACATTATCTCACCATGCCCTGCTTTAGCTCTGCCTCTCCCAAGAATCAAATGCTGTGCACTCAAATCTAACAGCAATAGCCAAAATACAAAGTCACATCTCAGTTTTGTCTGGTACAGAAGAACTTACCAAGATGATGGGACTGACCTGGAGAAGTATCTGAGCTGTTGAGGGCACATTCCATTATCTACACTGTTTTGGTTACTTTGACTCACCACAGCACTGCAAGACGTGAGGTCACTGAAGCTGTGAAATACCTGTGGTTAGCTGAAACATCCTAAGTTTCAAGGTGGTGCTTATAGCAGCTGGCCTGACCTCATACTTTGGAAGAATTTCAGTGGAATATACTGGAAAGTTATTGATAGCATCTGTGTAGCCATTACTCCAATCAAGAGTCAAGAATTTCTCTCCTCCTGCAGTTAATCTGGAGCTTTATTAGAAAAGAACGAGAATATTAGCAGGGCTGCTGGCAGTTCGGCAACAAGAACACACACACCATCCCACCAGACAGCACCAAATCCTCCAAGAGCACACCGAGCCAAGTTCTACACACAGTCATTTTATACCCCCAAACTGAAGGATGCTGGAGGAAGGACTGCGGAGAGCAATGCCTTGTGTCACACAGGTGGGGCAAGAGGAAAGCAACTGGGAACTGGAGCCCCATTCATTATGCCCTGCAGTGAGTGAACTCCAAAATCTTTTTCATTGGAGGTCCTCAGGTCCTTCTTTCCACAAGAAAGTAGCATGAGGACTCACACTGGCACCTTTTACTGGAGACACTCTTCCATTCTGTTATGATATTCTTTGAAGCTTGATTAGACTGAATGACAGCTATAGACCGGTCACATTTCTGACCCCAATGCAGAAGGTATCGTGTTTTTACCGTATGTTAAAGGCCTTTTCTTCTCTATTTTGTGGCAAAACATATATGAAGTGCTTTTATGTATCTACTGGGAAACAGAGAGCAAGTTACATCAGGTTTTACATGCCTCAGGAGAACACACAGCGCTGGCTGTAAAGGAGGCGGTGCTTCAGATACAACTTCTGAAAATGGCAAAACAAAAGAAAAAAAGCAAAACCATCGATGATTTTATTACAAAAACACCCAGTGACTGTATTTAACACAAAAACAGTAACTGAGAGTCTCGTTTTATTTTTCTTTCAGTGTACATGCTCATTATTGTTCCATTTAATTTACAGAAGGGCTATGTAAAATGAAATTCAAAGTAAAAGAGAGGAACCAAATAAAAGGAAGGTTGAGGCATAGAATTTTCTTAGCAAGCAATGATCACAGGAGACAGCACAGATTGGACAGGGGCTCAACAGGAATAACAGCTAGGGATAAAAGTAAAGGGTAACTCTTTCCTTATCCATTAGATTCTCCGCAGGGCTTTTTTTTTTTTTGTTGTTTGTTTTTTTAGCAAAACAGTTTGGAGTATCACAGCATATGGGAAGACGAAATGGCAGAGAACGTCTCACGCGCACACACACGCGCGCGCATACACACACACACACCACATTTATCCCTGCTACTGGTCCAGGATCCAAAACCTCAGTTAAACATTCGACTTTCTATCTCTCACTTGTTGATAAACTTTACAGGGTTACACTGTACATGGAGTTAAAATTACAAAAATGTCGTATTTACAAAATATTCTGTACACACATAGTAAAACTCACAAAATCGTCGTCTATGTATCACAAGTTGCTACACCAAAATATTAAAAATGGGATAAAATTATACATTTCTCTTGTCCATTTACTTTTAAAAAGGGTTCAATATTTCAAAGACAGACCATCTATTTCCCCCAAATAAGACCGGTAAGAGAACTAGAAACCTAAAGTATCCTCCTGGGATAAAAATGTCACGAGCAGCATCTCCCAACTCGAAAGAGTCCCAAATCCTGTCTGCTGGGGTGGGGTGTGCAGGTAGCATCTATGTACAGAAATGGTGAGACTACAAGAAAGGTATGTCTTTGGCTAAACCTTTGGCATAAATTAAAATCATACATCAAGAAGTTACAGAAAAAAAGGTTCTTGGTGATGGCAGAGCTCAGGAGTTTCTCTCTGAGACACCATTATATACAGTTTTCTCTAAGGAAACACGAGAAGGAATAAGGGAATTTTTTTTGGAACAGAGGCAAAAAAATGAGGCAATGCTATTTCTTCATTAGATTTTTCTGTAGTATGAAAAATTGTATCAAATCTTTTCACTAAAGCATAGTTCAACTCGTAGAAACAAACCTCTTCCAGAATTAGAATTGGTTTTGTTTGTTTGAAACTGCATATGAAAAAAATAAAAATAAAAATTAGTAAACCAGCCATGGCAGGAAAAAGCCCAACTTGTTCCAGCGTATCAAGTTCATATTAGTGCAGGAAGGTGGATAAATTTGATCCACTGTATAAATAAGCTCTATGCGCAGCCTATATTAAATAACCATCACACCCCACTCACACCCAGTACACAGATGCTCCTCAGTGAAGATTAAACGTTTATCAAGTAATTAAAGTGTATGTAGTGCAAATGTTACAACCAAGTATTTATGCACATGCTACTTGCTTGGTTTTTTAAAAGTTACACAAAGATGTGGTGCCTGAAATCATGGACATATATACATCCTTGTCACACTGGGTACAATGTCCTAAAGCCACAGATATACCGAGGTGTTGATATCTATATATATACACACACACACGTTTTCTGAAACTGTGACCACCACATCAATACAGTAACACAGACAGACTAAAATCAATACCTGCTTCCAGATGCTCCAAGGCTCAGAAAGTTTGTGCTTCTAACTCTTGCAGTCATTACGTGCCCCTCTTCCATTTCCCCACCTCCTGCCAGCTGAGGAGCAGCGGGGACAGTCTCTGGGGGTCTGTGCTGCATAGGATGAGGGCAATGGAGAGGAATAAACAACGGCACAGGCACCTAAGCTGCTCTCCTCCAGCAACAGTTCCATGCCCCGTGATGAAGGGTTGAGAGAATTGCCCTTTCACACCACTCCAGGGTGGGAAAGGCTTATTGAAAAAATAAAAATCATAAATCATAACGTGCTTTCCATATTATAAGTGGCAGCAAATCAAGGCACGCTGTACTAACTCTGTAGCATTGAGATTAGCGGACTCTGCAGGGGATGCTCACTGGGGAAGGTCTGACGTTCTCAACTGGCTGCTGGGCCGCGTAGGGCCATAGAGAGTAACGGAAGCTATGTGGTTATTCTGCATCACCTGCACAAGGGAAAAGGGAAATTTAAATAACTTCACGCTAAACTGGAACTCAGAAGAGAAAGAATGGCCTAAGAAAAAGAAATCCCACTAACAAAAACAAACAACAAACTTGTGGCTTGTTCCTAAAAACAGTCTTCAGGTTTCCATGGCACAACTAAACACCAGCACAGGCTACTGCTGCTCAGGGCTGAGCACCTGTGTCTCTTCAAATGAGTTTAGTGAAAGTTCCAGCTTTAACATCCAAACGTGCCACCCTGAGACTGGAAAGTTGCTTGTTTCTGCCTGCATGCTCAAGAAATCCAGCCACTCCCAGGCAGTGGCTTTTAATGAAACATGAGATAAGCAGCAAGTTCTAATGACAGCAAACCCTGATCTTCCCTTGGCTCAAGCAAGTATGAAGTGTTTCTGCTAACCTCAAAGATCATTCGTTGCAGTCCAAAGCAAAAAGTTGACCCAAAGGGGTTAGTGTTGTTTGGAGATGACGACCTGGAAAGTCAAAAATTTGAAAACAAATTAATATGAAAGGATCAGGAATTCTTAGGGAAGAAAAACCACCCAGGAACATAAATTACAGCACCTTAATCATGGTTTTCAGCAAAAGAAAGTTAATCTGTGTTATGCAACAGCCTCCAAGTGTCACTTCCAAAAGTTACTAATGACCTCCAGTTAAGTTCACCTTCACTTAACTGCACCAGAAGACTTCCCAGACAAACAGATGCACAGGAAGAGAGAAGCTCCACACCATTTATTACAAGTTATTTTTGTGCAAGATTCAAGAGTCTTTCCCACTCTTCCATCTGCTTTGTGTCTTAGCCTCTACCACATGTACTTACTAGACTCTGTGTGGATTTATCCCATTAAAAAAATACCTTGCAAGATGCTGAAATAGAATCATCCACATTTTATTAAACAGTATTTTTCAGGATTAATACATCCCTTGTCCTTCAGTTATTTCCCATGGTTTTGGCTTGTATCACAGTGGCAGACTCCTCTTGACTGCAATGGATTTCAGATTGCAACCAAAAAAAAAAAAAAGCCCCTAGAAAATATTTACCTTCTTGCCTTTCCCATAACTGGTTCATCTCTCCAACTGTGTGTCTGAGATACCTCAGATGTGCTCAGTAAAGCAAAAGCTACTTGAGCATCATTACAGCGCAGATGCAAAATAGGAGGACTCTGTGTAACTGCTACTTCAGCTTTACTTTACGTGGCTTCTGCTCTAACAATCTCACTGGCATAAAACCAGAGTAAAGGGGACAAAACAGCACACAACTATTTAGTTTTAGAAATACAACAAGCCCAAACTCAAATGAAAGCCTGACAGAAACACCTTATTTGCTGTATCTGAAGTTGCTGCTGTGTTTTCACAGTCCCCGTCACTTAACACTCATCCCAGGATAAATCAGGGTTTCACATCACATTGCAGAACAGAACTGAGGGAACAGGTATCACCTGTTTAACACAACCCAGCTCAGTCCCTGCAGAACCAGCAGACATAAGGGCTGCTCTACCTCCCATCAGCAAAGCTGCTTCAGCCAGGCTGCTGTGACACACCACGCAGTGGTCTGAACAATGCTTGTGAACTGTAATAAGCAGTGCTGAGCTTTTTCATCCTAAAGTAAGAGGCTCCTCTCTCTGCTGCTCAGCTCATCTCTGACTTCCACAATACAAGGAACTGCAGCAGTGTTTTCATTTTACATGTCATTCTGCTTCCCCTAAGAGCTGCAGCCAAGGGGTCAAAAAGCCTCAAAGAGTAACTGGTGCAGTTACTCACAGTATCACAGTAATGATGAGGCTGGATAAGACCTTAAAGATCATCCAGTCCAACCTAAAACCAGCCAAGTAACCCTAAACTCTGCTTCTGCCATCACCTCAATCCTTGACAAACAAATAAAGAGACCTCTACCTGTGCAGTACCACTGGTTTCTCTACAGGGTGTCCCAGAAGATCCTGAATACTGTCCCACTGCAAAAGCAAAGACTAGGTTAAAGAGATATGCAGGAAATATTTTCTTTTTATCTACAGGAAAAGAGTCATGTGCATTGCTGTTTGTGATGCACTTTTTATAACACAAGATGGTACTTACGGAAATATTGTTTCCAGTCAGTACTGGAAACTATCCATCGCTTGGGCTAAGGAATCCTCTCAGGGCTTATTCTCATTTTTATTTCAAAATAGCTTTGAAATAGAGCGAATCATACTGAAAAACTCTATGGGTATTGGGGGTAAAATGGAAGTCTTGTAGCATTTCAGCAGACAAAGTAGTTGCAGGAAATCTCAGCAAAATACCCTCCTTACAGATTTCTGCAGACAGGGAAAAAACCATCAGCGCTACCTCTCCCTGAAGTATTTCCAAATCTAAAGTTCAAATAATGGAAAGGAGGAGGAAAACTGTGCTATTCGATGACTGCAGTTTTCATCCCTCTGAGCAGATCTAAGAAGTAGCTGCAGTTTCATGCTCCAGATTGAATGAAGTCCAAGCACCGATGTAAAAAAATTCAAATCAAAAAGCGAAGAACAGCAGCTTTCAGGTTGCTGACTCCAAATGTTTAAGTTCTCAGTATGGGCCTCAGAACCCACTATGGAAAGCTTTAATCTGGCACCCCAGGAGCCCAGAGAGCAGCCCTAGCTGAATGGCAAGTACAGAGGCACTGCTGAGCAGCTTTGGAAAAAAGTTTTTCCATTTAATGCAACTCTGTACGTGCAGCAGCAACTGTCCCGCTGGGAATCACATCTGGGTGTAAAGCTGAACAATCTTAAAGCAGGCTGCTCTACCAGGAGGTGTCACACAGATGGGGACAAGAACCTTCTTGGAAGAAGGTTTGCTGCTGCCTGAGGAATGTCCCATTCACCCTTCAGACAACAGTGACAGGGCACTAGACCTTTGTGGTTAAACATTACTATGTCTTTCCCATCTTCTACAAGGACTTTTTACAAGGGACTCTAGTGACAGGGCAAGGCAGACAGGTTCAAGCTAAAATAGAGGAGACTTAGATCAGATCTGAAGAAGAAATCCCTCCCTGTGAGGGTGCTGTGGCACTGGAACAGGCTGCCCAGGGAGGCTGGGGCTGCTCCATCCCTGAAAGTGTTCAAGATCAGGTTGGATGGGGCTCTGGGCAACCTGGTCTGGTGAGAGGCATTGCTGCCCATGGCAGGGGGCTGGAACTGAATGATCTCCGAGCACCCTTTGAGCCTAAACCAGCCTGTGATTTTATGAATCGAGAGCTACATCACGTAGAAAGACTGAAAATTCTGGTGAAAACTCTCTCCCAGCTAACATTCAACCACCACAGCTTCTGCTTTCCTGTACCACTTATTTTACTCTTTTCTTCTTACCTGCGGCTACCTTAAAACACAAAGTGTATGATAATGCAATGCTTTCCTAACCACACACTGAGTAACACCTTCAACTCTTAAAACATTTAAGCAATAAAACAAACATGGGCTTTTGCCCTCCACCTTTTCTCTTTCAAACCAACATGATACAATTAATATTTCTTCAAAGTGTATTCCAGATTCAGCAGATTGTTCAGGTAGCTTAAGGAGAACAGTAGACCAGAAACACAGAAGACAGTCAGTTCTGCACAGACTTACCTTGCTGTATGTTGTACATGTTTCAGTCTGTGAATCAGCAGAATCTATGCAAGAAAAACAGAACAGCCCTTATAGCTTGTGCTTGTACAGACTCCAAGACCATCCTCCATTCTTGGAGGTTAGTTCAGGCAGCAGTAGACATACAAGCAGGCAATCAGTTCACATTAATACCAATTCATACATCAGCACTTCCCAGCAACCAAAACTGTCAACACTGGTGACTGACATGAAATGCCAGTTCAGGTGATTTAAGTGAACCCTGCCTCTTTGTTCTTTGTAGCACCTTCCAAGTTCTAGTGCTGCATTTCGGCTGTAATCCCATGTAGAAAGATGCCAGTATGAAAGAAACTGCAGTTCTCTGCATAAAGCTACTGTGCCCAGCACCGACATTTGTAGAGATAGGGGAGGTTTGGGTTGGCCACGAGGAAAAACTTCTCCATGGAAAGGGTCTTCAGGCCTTGGAACAGGTTGTCCAGGGAAGAGGTTCAACTGCTATCTATCCCTGTGTTCCAAAGTCATGGAGATCTGGATGTCAGCAACAGGGTATAGCAGTGGCCTTGGGACAGCTGCATTAATGGCTGGGCTTGATGAGCTTGAAGGTCTTTTCCAACTTAGACGATGCTACGATTAACACAATGTGCTACTCATCAAGTGGACACTCAAAGTACAGATGTACTTTGTCTACAGCACACACAGCCAACATCTTGCGGATGTTTGTCCTCCTTCCCAGCTAAACCATTTTCCCTTAAGTGTCATGAATAAGCCTTTCAAGAGCCAGTGCAGTGGTGGATTGGACAGATCAGCTCACACTAACACTGCCTTACAGAATCTGAGCCTTCAGGCATCAGGGGATTTCAGCAGAGAGACAGTATTACAGAAAATTAGTGATGTTGCAGCTAAATATTTGAATGATCCAAGTAATCAAAGCCTTGTAAAACAATCAGAGAACTGAGAAGCTGTCACAAAGTATCTTTTTCACTTCAAAAGAAACTCAACCCCCAAACCTCTCCACCTCAACGACTGTCACCGTTGACATTAAAGATGAAAATTCAGTTTTAGAAATAAGAAGGGTCACATATTCCCCCGGAACATTTGGTGGGACATGCTCCCCACAGCAGGACAGCCATGAATTACTTACCTCGCTTAATGACTAGTGGAATCTTGAATTCACAGCGATGGTAACTAGAAAGTGCAAATTGAAAAGCTATTAGAAAAGAGAAAAGCCAACACAAACTGTGGGCTCTTAATAACTACTTCAATGAAAATTCACATAATAAAGTGAAAAATGAGAGTCTCAAAGCTAGGAAGAGACTAAGAAAAGCTCTCATTTTTATTTTCTACATCAAACAGGGCAGCAGCCCGGGAATGTGCTAACACAAATTTCTAGAGGACACAAAAGGTCCTTCAGCACAAATGACTCAGTTACACCGAGCGGATGGCATAATGTTCCACTTACACTGAGAGAAATCTGCTTTAATCACACATCCAATCTATCCAACCGCTTATTGTTCAACTAATTTTCAATACTTCTAAGATGGAAACTCTTTAGAGGAAGGATTTGTGCTCATAAGCAGGAGATAATTTTTTTTTATTCGCTTAACTGCAATAATGTCAGGAAAAAAACAGCAGCCTACCAACCATTAAACGGACTCTTGCTAATGCAAAGGTTGCCTCTAGCAACAATATCTGCTCATTACAGCCTGGCCAAGAACTCCCTCATCTCATTTACTGCTTTAAGACATACTTTAAGACATAATAGAAGGCTTTTTAGAAGTAGAAATAAAATAGTAATAAACACTCAAGCGCTAACAATGATGGCTGAAACCTCTACAGGTTACCATATAGGCCCAAGATTTTTAGGAAAAACTGCTGGAACTCTATAAAGAGAGCATAGGATTTCCTTTTCAGGTGTTTTGGGACCAGGTTTAGCTTATTTTACTTTTATACTCACATGTTAAAGTTGTAATGACCAGGATAATTTGTATGCAGAACAAATTTCTTCACCTTGTGAGTGTTTGCATCAAAGAGAATATCCTGGTCAAAAAAAATAAGAGACAGACATGAAGCAATCTGCAGAGAAGAAAGTGGCTTTCCCCCCACTCACCTGCAATTAGGTGCAGTAGTACCTGCATGGAGTGACACATATCTGTCTCACTGGAACCTAATGAGCTATGAAAAGCAGCAGTTGAAATTGAGACTACTTGTAAATTCAAATAAACACATGTTTCCTCCAGCACTCCGTCACAGACATGGTTTCATCTGTTCCTGTTGGCAAGTTTTCTAAAGAGCTCTTGTTTCTCTCCTGCACATTATTTACAGTAACACACCAAAGCAAAACAGCTCTAAGGAGGGATGTGAGGCCTGAACTATTTCCCACAATAGTTTCATAACCTATCTCAGATCTGTAGGACAGGAGTCTCCATCCACTGGTGGAGATGATCAGATATTACCGACTGAATCTGAAAGTACTTGAGAAAAGTCAGTACTGGTTTTCAGAGACTGTCCAGAGACTACCTAAAGACAGCAGCAGTAGAGCCTCCTGCAGCCTCTCATTTCCCACAGCCTTTAAGTCCTCTGAAAGGATTTCTGTGCAACTACGTAAGGCTTTGTGTGAATGCAGCCACAGCAGCTTCCCACTCACCACTCCAAGCGTGAAATAGTTGAAGAAGTAGTCATTGCACTTCGATGGGACCTGCTTATGGGGCGACGGTGAATGGATTTTCATCTGCAAGAAATACATTTGTCAGATAAATTCCAGAGTACTCACCCAGATAAGTGCCAGTAGCAACTTCACTATGTGCAAACAAACTGACATAGTCTCATCTGAAGCCCGTGATGAGATACAAAAGACACTGCTCTTCATGACAGAGCCATGAGCTGTGGTGGCACCATGACACATCAGCTCATTTCTTTTTTAGTTATTTGAAGTAAAAAATGTACTCATACACTGCTAAATAAAAACATTAGGAAAGGATCAAAGTATGCGCCCAAGTTAGATTACAGAAAATGTCCTTAAATCATAGACAGTACACACCTGATGTGGCTTGGGACACTTGGGTTAATGGTTGGATTTCATGACCTTAAAGGGCTTTTCCCACCAAAATGATTCTAAATTTCTATGATAAGACTCTTTTGGAGTCACAAGTGCTCCCAGTTTTGTAGCTTTTTCTTAAAATGGCTATTAAAAAAATTAAAGAGATTTGCACTGACTTCACTTTAACAACAACGGTTCATCCCATTCCATTCTATGTAAAGCAAAGCACTCATTAATTTGTGCTATGTGGCACAATAATAATTGGGAATAAACTGAGATGGCAGCACCCAAGTGAACTGTCTCACCTTATCCTCCGACTTGTAGAAGACTTTGTGCGGAGACCCCAGGGTGCTCAGCACATCCTGGCACGAATCACCGAAGTACACACAACGCTCAAATACCCGCATCTTGGCATCGGCTAAAACACCTGGGCCACAACCTGGGGAATGGAAAATACCACACATCCTTTCTGTCGAGGAATAAATACAGCAGCAATTCAACAGCCAAAGCTTGGTGTTCTTCTGCTTATCAAAC
This sequence comes from Upupa epops, assembly GCA_013397515.1. Lineage (NCBI taxonomy): Eukaryota > Metazoa > Chordata > Aves > Bucerotiformes > Upupidae > Upupa > Upupa epops. Next base: position 264,664 of record VZRI01007263.1, read on the forward strand.
CCAATAGCCACGTTCTTTAGACAACCATACTTCATTAGACAACTGATGCCAAACTATTCTGAACTGTATATTTGCAATGGTTTAAGCATTATAGATCCAGAGCTTAGGGACACCATTTAGCAATGGTCTTGGGACAGCTGGGTTAGTGGTTGGATTTGGCAAGCTTAAAAGGTCTCTTCCAACCTAAAGAATTCTATGGATTTCTTTGCTCAAAGTGATATGTGTGCTGACTGGCACAGATCCCCATCATACCCTCCAATGTCAGCAATTGCACCTTCACTTCCTCGCCATTCACTTGAATGTGACATGTCTGATTTCACTTATCAGCTGGTTACCACCAATAAGTATGCAGAATTATTTCTATCCCAAAAATGTTTTAATTTAGTAGCTCAAAATAGCAAAGCCCACAGAGTGAAACTCCTTATTCATATTAACTGCAGTGAGAAGGGATTCAGTCTTTTCTTCCTGGTGCCAAGTGATGAGACCAGAGGAAATGGCTGCAAGCTGCACCAGGGGAGGTTCAGGCTGGATGCAAGGAAGAATTTCTCCACCAAAGGGTTATGAGACACTGGAACAGGCTGCCCAGGGCAGTGGTGGAGTTCCCACTCCTAGAGGGATTGAAACAGCATGTAGACCTGGTACTTAGGATCATGGTTCAGGAGTGACCTGGCAGAACTGGGTCAGACTGGACTTGATGAGCTTAAAGGTCTCTTCCAACCAAAGAGATTATGTGACTCTGTATCAGCAAATTAATTCTTTCCCCAAGGTTCCCAGAGCTTATTAGGATTATACTTGCGGTTGATTTAAGTGAACAGCATAAAAAATGGATCCCACCTAAGAGCCATCACACAGATGAACTGTTGACATATGTTACTGGCTATTAAGCAGCAAGACCTTACAGTCTGTGACCTCTTTCGTTTTCAGGAATGCAGCACCTTACATTTACGAGAATGCACCTACACGTATGCGGCAGTTAGTGCAAAATACAGGATGCACTCTAAACACACCCTCAGCTTTCCTCATTACACATTATTTATATAGCCAGTTACCCAATAAATCAGAAAAATCCAACTGGGTTATTCCTGACTTCTTAAGCAAGAGCTGCTTCGAATTAGCAGCCTCGCAGAGAAACCTGGGCTGCAACAGGTGTAGACTATACTCTAGAGGAGTTTCTGTAAACCTTAGTGAGAAAAGAAGAGCAGGTGGTCCAACTGCCTCTCTACAGGTTTAAGTGTGACATGCTCAGTGATGTATGTTAGTTTTTATTAATACTGTTTCCTTTAAGCTGCATATATACACATTTTTAACTAAGCTACGCACTCTACCTTAGTAACGTCCAATTTCTCAAAATAACTTCTATTATTAGGACTTTGTAGCTAACTCCTTCCCTAGTACACAAGGATCTACATTCCCTGTCCTAGGCAGCAATCCATTCTCTTCCTCTGCAAAGAGAGAAGCAAATTAACTTGATAAACATTAAAATAAAAAGAATCACCATTTTTTATTCTTTTAAACTTTTTATTCATTTTAAACCTTCTGCTTTGTAGTTTAGGCACACTGCAAATGTGTTTCTCAATATACAGAACAGCTAGTAATTGCTAAGAGCTCACAAGCAGTGATTGCTAATGAAATTTCTTAAAAACATCTCAGTATTTTTTCTAAGAAATGTGGTCAGGTCTCAGACTGAGATGACTGAACAAAGCTACTCTGCAGTCATGGTATCTTTCCCTAATTTCTAAGCACCCCCATGTCTCTGAAATCATACACTGGCTGCAGGTACTCATCAGCCTCTGGCACTTTAATTGCTGTCTCCTACAGCAAATTAAATCAGAATTCAAAGTGCTGCCTGAGGCTGCAGCACTGATGGAGCCTCTTTCAGAGAAGCCTTTCAGAATTAATTGCAGAAATATCACCCTCATACAACCCACTGGAATTTCAGAGAATGCCCATGGGCATAAGGTTTCTTCATTTCTCATGTTTGATTTTTCTCCAGGGATGTATTTGCACATATTTTATTCTACACACACATCTGAGGACAAATTCCACTTCTGCAAACAGTTTAAGGACTCAGAACCACAGAGGACAGGGCTATGCTCTTCCAGGATTTCTCCAGAGCCAGGGAACTGCATCAGGCAGACTCACCTTCACAGGGATTGTTTGGGATCTTTTACTTCCTTTGTTTTCAATAGCTCAAAACGAGGCATGCACAACATTTTGAACCCATCTATAGAAGCATCACAACCAACCTCTGCCTAATTTATACAGGTTTACCCTTCTTTTCCTGAGCAAAGCAACCAGTTCAGTGTCCTGAGTAACACTCTTACCTGCAGTGAGCAGGCGGAGCCGTAAACCTGAGGGTCCAGTTGCATCTCTCAGAACATCAACGTTCTCAGCATACACGTTACCCAGAAAACAACTGAGAGGCATCAAGGGAGCCCTGAAACCAATAACACAAAAATATTCTTAGGATTTGCTTCATCTGCAGATTTCCCATTAACAAGCTGGTACCAGTTCACTGGAACCTGGAACAGGGCACATTAATTCTGGCAAAGCTTCTATAACTCTGACTTGAGACAAGAAGCTGTGGCAAACACAGGGATCAGAACATCTCAGGACAAAGAAACAATGAACACTCCAATGTAGGACTTTCACTAGCAACAAACAACATGTCACAACACTCCAGGAGTTACAGGAACTATCCGGCCTTTGGGTAGCTGAAGGGTGACCTCATTAGTGTCTATAAATATGTGAGTGGTGGGTATCAGAAAGATGGAGCTAGGCTCTTTTCAATGTCTTCTGGTGATAGGAAAAGGGGCAATGGGTGCAAGCTGGAAGAAAGGAGGTTCCATATAAGTATCAGAAGGAACTTCTTCGCAGTGAGGGTGATAAAGCACTGGAACAGGCTGCCCAGGGGGTTTGTGGAATCTGCTTCTTTGGAGACCCGCCTGATCTGTTCCTGGGCAACTTGGTCTAGGTGATCCTGCTGTGGCAGGGGGATTGAACTAGATGATCTTTCAAGGTCCCTTCCCATCCCTAATGATTCTATGATGATGATACCTCCTACCAGGAGCTGTCACCTCAGGCTTCTTTCAAGGATATTGTCCAGATTTTGAAGACATGCCTAATACAGAGAGCAGGCATCACCCAAATGCAGCAGCAAAGCCTTTCCAAGATGCTCTCCCTGTTCCTGGGAAGCTGCTTTCAAGCCCAGAACATGAAGTGAGCTCTCATGCAGGAACACCACAGACAATTGCACCAAACTTCTCATTTTAATTCAATTACAAAAATATTTGAGCCCCAAGTACAATGTTTCTAAAGGATGCATGTACAGTGTTGTGTACATGCTCTGTAAAACTCACTGTGCTTATGTCAATTGCTCCTCTGTGTGAATTTTTCTGAAGTGTACTTATTTCTAATTAGGAGTCAATGTCTGTATAAACAAGGTTCCCCCCCTTCTGAGAAACAATCCAAGGATTTGTTCATCTTTTCCAGGCACTAAACCACAACTGTCTCTGTAGAACCCTCCCACCTTATCAGTTAGGCTATTTATAAGCTGAAAGGAAGAATTTACAGAAGTTTTGCTCTGAGTAAGGAGCCCCAGGAACATTTTTAGAAAGAGCCAAACATCAAGAGTTGTACAATTAATTACTGCTTAAAGGAAAACAGAATACAATACCCTAGAACACATTAACCATATTAATACCAATGGAATAATTACATTTAAGGTGTGAAGATCAGTTTCTTCAAAATACCTCTGGGTAAACTCCCAGAACACCTCAGGGAAAACCACTGCCCAGGGAAGTTGTGGTTCAAGGCCAGGTTGGATGGGGCTCCGGGCAACCTGGTCTGGCAAGAGGTGTCAGGAAGTTGGGACTGGATGATCTTTAACATCCTTTACAACAGAACCCATTCTGCAATTCTTTTTTTAGGATTTCCATCTTTACTTAATCAATTCAGATAAAAATAAATGGCCTATTACAGCTGAGCCAAGCTGATTTGATAGCTACATAAATCAAACCAACACTTGATTCAAAGGTCCAAGGAGAACCCTTACGGAACTCTGAAAGAGGATGGTAACTGAAGACACTCTGCACATTACCACACAAAGACCCAAATTTAACTAATAAGACTATATTGCTGTATTTAGCATTTGGTAAACCCTAAATAAAGGAATAAAAACATATTCTAAGCAATTGAAACAACAGAAGGAGCTGCACATACTTTGTATCCTGCAGACTATTCCCATTGTAGATGTACATCCGTTTCACAGTCGCACCGTGAGGAATTTGCAGAGAGGCCAGACCATGGGCAAAGTTAGGCTGTGGACACACAAAATCATCTGTGATACAGCACACAGCAGTCACTTCAGATCACAGTTATAAATTTCATCAGAAAAACAATTAGAAATACCAACTCAGATAAGTCTCTAGCCAAAGACAAGGAGAAAACACCACCAGAAACCCTTCTAGATAGTGTTTCTTTACTCCAGCACTGTGGGATTTCCCAAGCTGGGGTGATACACATTTCTGTTTACCCACCAAAAGATGGCACTAGTCAGACAATTAGCCATGTGCAATGAGAATTTAAGTTCTCCGTTTAAATACTGGCAATTAGCAACATAAAAGCACTCTGCATCTAAGAACTCACAAGGCTTAAGGGGAGAACTTTTTTTTAGCCTTCTCCCATTGCATTAATTTCAGCTTTTTAACATTTTTGCTGGTTTGTAAATTGCCTTTATCTGATGAAGGGACTCAATCATTCCATAGATTCTCTGCTCTTCCTCTCACCGCATTCTCGAAGCTATCGTTTCAAGCAAGATATTGACAGCTCTTATCAAACACAGTGTGTAAGGAAGTCACATTCATTTCTCTGGCACATGAAAAGCCTTTTTCTTCCAGCTCTAAAGATGACACCTTTTCTAGGACCAGTGTGAGTGGTATTCATGTTCTCCTCACCTGTAGCTTCCTAACAGCTCTACAAAACTCCAGTTTTCTTCTATGGTTTTTTTCATTTCCACAGGCAGAGATCACACTGCCTTGCTGTGTAGTTCAGCATTCCCAAAGATCCTAACATCAAATTTCATCTCACTCTTCAGTCTTCCCTAATGATCCTCCCTATCAGGCTCCAAAATCTTAACTTCCCTGTGGGCTGTCGCACACTACTCTGTTTTCTAAACTATCCTATTTCCAGCTATTTTTAATCCTGGAGAGAATTTCACCTTCACTCTGTATAACATCTTCCTAACTTGACGTGAACAGCTAGGTGAAAGACTTGGAGAACAAAAAGAACTTTCTCAGCTGTTCTGGCAGCTATAAAGGACTACATCATCCCCAAGAGCCACACTCTCAGAGCAGGTCTGCACCAAACATATATCCCAAATGATTTTCACAGTATCACAGTAATGATGAGGCTGGAAAAGACATTAGGTTGGACACCCAGTCCAACCTAAAACCCACCAAGTAACACTAAACATCTGACATCTAGATCATGCCACTCAGCACTTCATCCAGCCTAACCTTCAACACCTCCAGAGATGGTGACCCAACCATCTCTGTGGGCAGCCTGTTCCATAATCTGATCACTCTTTCAGTGAAAAACCTTTTCCTAATATCAAGTCTAAACCTCAGATAACTGAGCCATGCACCAAACCAAGACACACAAATGCAACAGATAAACCTGATTTTTGCAGTTTTAACATTATAGTATAAATTAGTCCTGTGAGGAGCAGAGATTTGGGCTCAACAATCCTTACAGGGCCCTCCCAATTTCAGATAGTCTATGACCCTTCTACATCTTTGGTATAAACACTGGAAGGTTCCTCAGGCCTTGGAACAAGCTGCTCAAGGAAGTGGTTGAACTGCTATCACTGGATGTGTTTCAGGGTTTAGTGGTGGCCTTGGAACAGCTGTGTTAATGGTTGGGCTGTATAATCTTCAAGGTCTTCAACAATTCTGTGACTGACAGCTTTAATGTTTCATTCATAAAGGCCCTGTAAACTCTTTTATGAAAAGCACTTCCTCTTTGTTGGGCATTCCCCTTCTGTTCGGCTTGTTCAATACCTATTTACCTTCCAAATCTCTGAAATCCAACTGACCTTCACTACTGTTAAGCAGTCACTCGCCCTGCTCACTCCCTATACTCTCATGTCAAAGAACAAGTACTAAAGTAACAGGCTGTGACACACAGCATGCATCATTGTGCTGGGCCATTTCCCCTACTTAGGCTTGGCTCTCTATATAACCCTTTTTATTTTAATATCATACAGCATGTTTTTAACTGACAAGCCTAGATAATACAACTGCATTTCCATCCTCACACTTTCATCTTCGTTAGTATTGCCAGAAATCACATAAGACCCAATCTTGTTTCCCCTCTAGATGGTGATTTACAAAGACTTCTGAGAACATTGTACCACGTTCAGTTATTCAGCAACTCAACCAAATGTTTGGTGAATACACAAATAGGCCCTGCAAATCAAGCTCAGTCATCTGAGATGTTCTAAAAGTGCTTCTACTGATGGACACTTAAGATGAAAATGCATTTTATGAACCTGATCCCAGTTTAGTTACATAATCACTTTGATGAGACTCAAAAATATCTGATAAAAGAGCAGCCTCCCAGTAGATTGCTTAATATTTACATACTTGCATAGAGCGTGCTTGTATTTTTAGAAGACTCCTTTCAATGAGAGAACTGCTAGTCCCAGTTCATAATGAAAGCAAAACCTCTAGCCATGTGCCTTCTGCTAAAAGGGAGAATATTTCTAACTTTTGAGTGATTTCATAGTACAAATAAGAGCACCACTGAGGTGTTCAGTTCCTTCCAAATGACTGGTTTCTTCTGCTTGCAGGTGAATAACGCTGCAGGTGATGCTTTGCAATTACCACAGAGACAAAAGAAGAGACTATCCATTAACTAAAGGTTATGCTGACCTCGTATTTTGGAGTTTCAGTCCAGGAGTCTAACTGAAAAGAAAACGACAGTCCTCGGAAATTGAGGTGAAACAGTTGCTCAGCGGAATTATACACTGAAAAGGAAAAACCACAGTTAGTAAAACAAACTAGGAATTCTCCAGTTCACATCTAACAGCATTTTAGCACTTCCGTGAATTTACTACATTGGGAGTGTGAGGAAAACAATTACACAGCACAGTAATAATTCTGCTTTTAATTTGTTGCAGTGGAACCATGGCAATGGGAGAAATCATGGATCCATTAGAGTTGTCTGCACAAGCCTGGAGGCACTAACCTACCCCCAACAATCTGATATAAAACAGGACGCAATCAGTTACACCTTAATATCCCTAAATTAGTTTAAACAGGCACTACTAGTCCAAAGTAATTCACTCTCGTGTGAAGCACTGCATAATATGAAGCAGGAAGTCTTTCAGTCAGATGTGCTCAGAACCCTTATAAAGTCCATGTTTTGCAGCACTGGGAAACACCTTCCAAGTAGGAGCTCACAGGTAGCTCCCTGATGCTTCTGCCTCTTATCTCACAAGGAGCTCCCACTCAACAGCCCTCAGTTCATCTACCTGTGGTCCTGAATAATTCAGCTTCAGACATGCTTTAGCAATGACGATTACAAATAGTATCACCAGGAATACTAGCCCCTGGTTAGATTTTAGAAAAGCAGCAATAAACTGGGAGGCATGCAGACTCCAGCTGTCACCACGTCATGAGATGTCCCAAATTACTGCGATAAATTGCACAATGTCAACTATAAACAGCAATAAAAGTCATTCCAGCACTTCCTTGAACAAGACATACTGTTTTGGGAGGCTATAGAGAGCTCAGAAACCACAATCCAGGAGACTGGGAGCTTCTGAGCCCAGTTCTGGGATAAATGCTACCAACATGTGCCCAGTAGCTTCTGGGGAACAGTGTCCTTATGACACACAGAAGCTGATTCATTTGCAAAACCTTTTGAAAACAGAAGAAGCAAAACACAATAAAGAACACCTCAGAAAAGCTGCTGCTTTACCCCACTTGGTTCAATGTTCCCTTCTTTATTCCTTACAATTTTAAGGCTAAGGTGACAGAGCAGAGAGTTAAAAAAAAAAAAGCATCTAATTTCTCCCACCACCACCATCCTCTAAGTGCCTTTCAGATGTTCAACTTGAGAGCCATGTCACAAGATAGCTGGACATTGCCAGACCACCCAGGACAGGAAAATAATAGTTAAGCAATAAGCACTAAAGCTTTCAAAAGTCATCGTCTGTTTTCTCTGCAGAATGTGCTGGGTAAGGGCATTTTCCCCACTTGCCACTCAAAGGGAAACGTGTGGGGAGAGGGAAGTGTTTTGATCTGCAGGAAAATTACACAAATCTTTCTCTCTCATGATAAATTATGATGCATCTTTTCCAAAGCCCACAGCCAGCTGGAGAAGAATTTTTCCCCTAGTGGTGCCAAGTGTGATATCTGATTATATAAATCACATCAGTTCTCATTCCCTGCAATGTTTGTTGATGTTGAGGCTTAAAGTACAAGGAATGTTTTTCTGCTTACAAAGTTCTCTCGTGCCTGCCTTGAGGCTCCATGTCACAACCTCATGACACAACAAGGTAAGCTTTTTGGTTTTATTATTATTGGTTGTCTTAGTTTATTTACTACACCAATACCCCACAGAATGGTTTGTCAAAATTGCTGACAGAAGCAAAAAAGACTTTCCTTGCTGCTGTGCTCTGGGTCAAGGAAAGGGAGGGAATCTAACTTCCAGGAAAGGAGCAGAGTGTGGCCAGCTGGGAAACACTTCTGTAGAGCAGGAAGGGATGAAGCCACTAACACCAGCAAGGTCACAGACCTGACAAAAGCAGAGGCAGATCCAAAAGTCTTCCTGATACCAAGCACCAGACTTTCCTGGCACCTCAGGAGAGCCCAGGCAACCTCTAAAGTTTGACAGTTACTGAGAAAGAAGACAGGACTCCCCAGCCTTCCAAGGCAACTGTGGCAAGAGGGAAGGATGGTTTTATTCCTCTCGCTTGGGTTCAATGCCACAGCCCTTCTCCATGCTGAGCAGCACCTCAGCAAACAGCCACATCCACAAGGATTCTGAGCAGGATGGGATTTCAATGGAACAACTGGCAAGAGCAAGCACTTCCCAGCAGGGGTACAGGTCAGAGAATCATGGCAATGCGGGATTAAATCTTGGCTTGGCTGAAGCTCCTGCACTCCAAAGCGGTTATATTTCAATCAGCCCCATGAAAAGACACCATGACGCTGAAACCTAATATTGGCCAAGCAGGAATGAAGCTGGTTGCAATTTTCCTGATGACTCTTCTCTTTTTCAAACCACTGATTTGGCAAAACCAGAATTGCTGGCTGAAGGTTGGTTTCAACACAGAACCGTTGGTAACCTTTTGAAATCTGTTTTGAAACTATCAGTGTCCTGCTGCAAGACAGACCTGATGCAACCACCTTGGTTTGAAGTGAAAGATCACATTTGGTTTGAAGTTCTAGTGGGGGGTTAACACAGAGATGAACAACAGAATGCTTTGCAAGGGCCTGCAGTGGGGTTTTTGAGGAGCACTAGCACAGAGACGGAAAGGGATGGTTATGTCATACTTCCATTCACAAAAGCTGGCATTTGGTATTTTGGCCACATTAATAGGAAGGTTTCTCTCCCCATCTCACCTCAGTTTTTAGTGGGACCTAGAGACCATCATCACATGCTGAAAACTATTTGGGGATTTTTTTTTTTTTGCCTCTCCTAATTCAGAAAACAGAGTTCCAAAAACCCTGAATTGCATGATATAGCTCAAACCATCTGCAGTCAATTATCATCCCAGAACAAGTGAAAATTATCACCTTTCAAAGCTACGGAACTATTGCCACCCTCCCTAAATTCTCTTGTATATACCATTTCCATACGAGATCTAACGATGGGTCTGAGAGCTTCTGCCTAGGAGGAAAGATTAAGATCATGACCAAAGTGAAGTTTAAAAAGGCCAGTTCTGTTCCTTGGAGTATTACAGCTCCTCCAAGCTTCATTTATCTCTATCAGATATTCATATGCTACAGCAGGCTTTTATGTAATGATATAACTCGGCCACATGACCCTCCACAGTTGATATATCTTGTTCTGTAATGTGCAGTAGATGGTCTGCAGAGAACAGGGACAAAGACTGGATACACAACCACCATCCATTACAAAACACCCCTGTTTGGGGTCAGCCTGGCTACTGCAAAGGGCCCAAAAATAGAAACTGATGCTCTAAAAACAGTATCATGCTATATGGAGTTACTCTTGTTTCTTGTCATGTCAGTTTGTATTCTGTTTCTTGAAGCCTCCTGAGCAGTTTAATTATAAATCCCTTTTCAAAGTTTCACCCCTGGCTTATTTTCATCCCTTAAGGAACCCCCTGGATACCAAGTCTCCATTTTCATGTGCAAACATGATGCTTGAACACCAGCTTTTCCCTGCTGCAGAGGTGGGTGAGCAGCCAAAAAGCTGTTCAAGATTCAGAGTGGGCTCAACCAGGCTAATTAAACTTGTCCTGGATCTGGTCACATTAGCTCCACATCTCCCCAGTGCTCCCAATAACAAAAAGGAGGTGTAGGGACATGCAGACTTGATGCTGCCCTACAGGAATATAACCATGTTCTCTGAACATGAATCTTGAGCAGATAGTGCTGGTTGACTTCAAACAGAGATCAGCTCAAATGTCTCCATATTTACAGTACATTGAATCTCTAAGGACACTCCAGAGCTGACCACGCATAACAATGTGTAAAAACAACAGAAAAGCCAACAAGTCTCTGGTACTGACAGCTCAAAACAGATTATTTATGACTTCCCAACACACTACCCTGATCCAATAGCTCAGGAATACTTCCACTTACCTCCTGGATGTGTTGCTCCAAATGACTGATCAATTTGTTCTATGGTAGGAGCAATTGCCTGAGAGTTAAAATGGACACCACTGAAAAAAATTACAACAAATCCGCTTTAAGAACATTGAAGAGATGTAATTAAAGCTTTACTAATAGCAATAGCAGTCTCTAAGACTCAAGGTTAAAAGACCCTTTTGCTCTTTCCAAGCACTACGCTCAAGGAAGGTTAATGATCTACATTCTCCTTTGGACAGTTTAGAATTATTAATAATACTACTTCTTTAATGACTGGTTTCTGAATCCTAATCAAGAAGAAATCATGAGAGGTCTTAAATCACTTACCAATATTTTAACTTCACCTTAGTCAAGTCATAAACTTCAATCACCTGAAGCAGAGAGAAGAGAAACATCAAACTGCATACATTCACAAATTCTAGAAGTAAATTCTTGTCAGAAGATATGGAACATTCTCTCCAGGTATCACAAAATATTATCAGAAATGGAAACAACAAAGAATCAGAGCAAGCTAGAGCATCTACTTTTGCTATTTATGAAATAGGTCAGACCTTACTGAAAACCCCAATCCAGGTAATATTACGTTGGGATCCTTTTTTCTGAAGATGTTATTGCAAACATGCACCTGAGACTCCTTTCATGGTATTTCTACGTGACCTCACTGGATCTTGAGGCTAGGCTTGGCTTTAAGCAGCTCATTTCTGGCAAATAACCATGGTCAAAACACAAGCTGCTTCCACCCTCCACCAGTGTTCCTGTGTCAGCAGGAAGACACGCAGAACATACCATAACTGCTGTGAAGACAAGGTAAAAGCATTTTTATTGCTTTGTATAATCCCCCAGTGCAAATCACTGGAAGGTTCAGAAAGGACTCGCTCTTTCACTAGAGAATGAAGCCAAATTCCCCAAGGAGCTTGTTACCAATGTGGCTTTAAAGCTTAAAAATACCACTAGCTAAAGAAAGAAGTATTGGGTTTGGGAGATGCCCAGTAAATAGCCATAAGAAATCCTCAAAAAACCCAACCAAAAATAACCACCACCACAGCAACTTACAATGATTAAACCACTATATACATATAAAAAATAAATTAAAAAATAAAAATCAATATTAACTGGTACACTGTGGATTTGTAAAAAGTTGCAGGAGTCTCAGCACTTTGTTTGCCTGCAAAACCCAGGTGTTGCAGGATACAGGCAACAGATAGTGCACAAACAAAGTCAGAAATGAGCATTCTGGCAGAACCGCCCTAAAGAACTGCAAGTAAATGTTTCTTAATAAATAAAACTCTGAATTGTGCCTCTTGGAAAAAACATGGTTGCACAGCACTTTAATTCAAATGCTTTGACATGTTCAGGTTTCCTGGGAGTGATGTTCGGATTGTTTACTGACCCTGCACATCACCTTTTCCTCCACCCCAGAAAGGTCTTCAGAGCTATTAGTGTCAACAACAACTTTTACTAACAGCAGAAGAAGAAACAAGGCAACTTGGCAAAATTCACAGGTAATGAGAAGACCTCTTAAAAATCATGCAAGACAAATTGAAGAAATTCTGCAACGGGTCACAGCCCTGGAAAAGACTGTTTAGATCACAGAAACCACATGCCAACAAGATTAGCAGGATTCTTTATATGCAAAGGAACAACAAAGAAGACCAAGGGCTCTACATAGCCAACAGGCAGCTGGTTCAAATGATTAAAACCTGATGTTTTGCCACACTCACTATTTTGATAATTACTACTGATAATTACTCATAAAAACATTTGAGTAACCAGTAGCCGGCAATAACAGAGCAGCACTGTGCAATCCAACTCTTTCCACCTCAGAAGGAGCATTTGTGAGATACCTCATTGCTAAAATCCACAGCAATACTTTTGGAACCTGGTCCTGGATCTACTCTACTTTGTATTTTAGTAGCTTTCCTTTCAATCTTTTCTTCACAACCAAGTAGCAAAGGTGGATTTAAAAAGCCCAAAATCTCACAAAGCCAAGCAAAAAGACATCCTGATTTTCCAGCCTTCCTGGTGCTGAGTGACAAAGAGAACACAAAGCACCTTAAAAAACAGGCACTGGTTATCCTACACCTATTCTTTAACAAGTTCTGTTGCTTAATTTTGCACTGAACCCACAGAATTCCTTCTACGAGGCTTTCTGAGCACTTTTACAAGCCATAAGCATTCACAGCACTGGGAGCATTTACACGGCTTCACTCTTCACAGCTAAAACAGACGAACAAAAGGTATCAAAACCAATAAAACCCACATTTGCAATCTGAACAGTTAAGTTTTAGAACCTGACAAAAATAAAAATCCCATTATTGCAGAATGACTTCATGAACAGAAATTGCCATAAGTAAAATTTGACTCATAAAAGTGCTCAGTTGTTCCCCATCTGAGCTCAATCTAAACCAAAAATTGTTCTTCAAAATGTGTGTTTTTATGGTTAAGGGATTTTGAAAAAAAAACATTCAACACATCTACGTAACCTACAGTTATTTTGTTTGATAACGCTGCCAGTTTGGAGATCATGCGTTGCTGTTGGTTTTACTGTGGATAGAAGTAAGGGGAACGCAGCTCCACATACTCCCCTTACAAAGTTTGGCAGAATATTCCAGACCTTTTTCTCACCTTTAACCCCACAGTTCTTAAGCAGTTAGAGCAGAACATTCTCACCAAGTCAGTCAAAGCCAAAGTTACCCCCGCAGCACTTGTTCCAGAGAAATTTCTGTACAGCAGGTGAGAATGATACTGACCACTGTAGAGCACAGCAGCTCCTGCCAAAAGGAGCCTCCTGAGAAACCATTACTTGCAGGGATTCTAAGCGTTTCAGTAAAAGCTCTTCAGTATTTTGTTCTGATACAGTCATCCAGTTTGTATGGACATACCACACCACTCCCAGAACATAAATACCATGGGAGGGCTTTACTTTGCATCTTAACTCCACAAATCATCTGAAAGGCAGGGCCACCTAAAAAGCCAGGCAGCAGAATTGCTGGGCTGATGACTTCAACCCGAAGAATAAACACTCATCCCGTGTAATGGAGGAAGCAGAGGCTCACAAGAGGCCTGAATATGTAAGAACATAGGAGCTACTCTCCAGAGTTAGTCCAGAGGAGGCCACGACGATGTTCCAAGGGCTGGAACACCTCTGCTGTGGGGTCAGGCTGAGGAAGTTGAGGCTCTTCAGCCTGGAGAAGTTTGAGGGGTGACCTGTAGACCTGAAGGGGCTGCAGGAAAACTGGAAAAGGGGGTTAATTTCACACTAAAAGGGAAGATGTAGATCAGATCTAAGGAAGAAATTCTTCCTTGTGAGGGTGCTGAAGCACTAGAACAAGCTGCCCAGGGAGGTTGTGGCTGCTCCCTCCCTGGAACTGCTCAAGACCAGGTTGGATGGGGCTCTGGGCAACCGGTCTATGGCACAGATGACCTCTGAGGTGCCTTCCAACATAAACCATTCAATGGGTTTTGTGAGAAAGTAGGCACTCACAGCTAGACAATCAGTCTGTGAACCTAACCCAGCTGAAAACTCAGAAGAAAAGGAAGTCAGTTTACTCTCATAAATAAAAGGGCAGCAGGGATAAAAACACACTTGGCTGAGACCACCACTGTCTGGTTTGCTTGCACTGATGATCCGATTCCAACCCCTCGGCTTAGCTTAGCCTTTCACAGCTTCTGCTGCAACTTGAGACAGACAAGCAAGTGAGAACACTCTGGACTGTCACACTCCTATGGCACTTAGAGTCCCCAGGACAACATTAAAGCATCTTAATCCTGTAAGCCAAGACTTAACCCCCAAAGTGAAGAAATGCAGCTTGTTAGCACAGGGACACAACATATGGCAAATTAAATGTCCAACAATCGCATCCTTAGGCTCTGTTAGGTGTCAACATACCCGAGGGTTTAGGTTTGCATTGCTACATTTGTGGGAAGGGCGTTTGATTACCTTAAGTCTCTGATTGAAAGCATCAAACAGCAGTTTGATTCCATCCTGAGTCAGGTTAAGGATGAGGTCATGGCTAAGAGGTGACTGTAAAACAAAAGACAAAAAAACTGTTAGGTTGTAATTTCAAGGTTTCTGTGTTAAGATATAGGATAAATCAGTTATTTTGGAGAAAACAGAAGTGCCTCAACTAATAGCCACCACAACTGATTCTATGACAACAGAAATACATTTAGCTAAACCTCTCAACCTCTTCAGAAAAGAGATAGAAGTGGCCAAGAAACAGCTACACCCTTCAAGATCTCGCAAAGATCTAAGCTGACCATTATTTTAAATGGAGAGGAAAAAACTAGCTTAACAATTAACATTCCAGGTTTAGCATTACAGACACCAGGCAGGGACCGTGTGTTATGCTCTTGGTGCACAGCAACAGCTCATCTCACAGAGAATCACACTGGAACCGAGTGAATGCTTGACAAAAAGATGGTGAGAGCGCTTTCCATTTCAATAAAAATATCAGAGTGTGTCAGCACAGTCTTTTTCAAGCCTCAAAAGGAAGGCTGCAGACTTGCTCATGTTGTGAATTCAGGTTTCCTTAGTTACTGTGAATCATAACAACAAAAGGCTTAATTTGCAGTCTGCTGGAGTCAGGAGGAGACATTCCACTGGCTTCACTGTTGTCTGCACAGGCTCTGAGCCATCCCTAACTGCTGTGGAGGCTGCTCTGCTTGCTCCTGTCCCAGCACAATGCACGTACACATAGTCAGCTGTCCTAGTTCAGCTGTTTGATCGTCTACTCTTGTGCACATCTGCTTCAAAGAGCTCTACCTGCCACAACCATCTCCTCAGAGAACAAAGGGCTCAAGGACAGGCAGGCAGCGCTATTCATGCCCCGGAACTGCACCAAGCAGTCACCTAGTGAAAGACAGAATGGGGATGGGACATTTAGAGCATAGAGAGGCTTCCAAGGTGAGCAGCCACACCAGACGCCTTCTCACAAGTTGAGTGTAAGTACCTCAAAACCTGTTACTATTGCCTTTGCTTTGTTGCTGGAAGAAAGTCTCTGCTTTGGCACCAGGAAATTAATATTCATCCTGTATTTTCTCACCTCTTAACTCTCACCTCAGCACAGTCTTCCAGCCTGCACCATCATGCACATTCTCACACACTTCTCCCATCCCTTCCCAAATTATGTGTAATACATCCTAGACTTCACATCACTGGGTGATCTCAAGTCTCTGGGCTTTCGGACTCCCGAGATGCAGATTTCCCATTCCCCTTGATCATTCAAATAGCTTTTCCCAAAGCAAGTTCAGTTGGAGCCCAACATTCTTCAACTACCTCACAGCTCCCTGCACAGCAGCATCAACACCTGACTGGTGCCAGCAAATCTTTGTGATGCTGTGTAGAATTGAAGCAGCACTGCAATATAGCCCTGAGCCTCAGATAGAAAGGTCTAGCATTGATCCTGACAGTCTGGTTTTTTTAAGCCTTTACGGAGCTAATTTAGAAAGGCTAGAGGGGAAAAAAAAACAACATGTCATGCTGTACTTGCACACAGCAGAGTTTTTCTGATACAAGATAGCATCTGCATTTCACTGGTTTCCAAGCAGAATTTTTGTCAGGTTAGTCCAAAATTAATGAGAACATTATGAGTACTTGGGAGTGGGTGGAAAAACACCACCAAGCATCTGAGGAAATGCTTGATAATCAGCACAGCAAACAGCTTCTATCCTATACTGACATACGTTCTAATAAAAACAAAGTTTCAAGGGCACAAATGCAATTTCATCTTATTTTGAATACACCAAGCAGAACCTCAAGTATGCAAGATGATGCCAGGAAGCAACAGGAGAACCCCTCATGAAGGAAGAGCCTCAGATGTGCAGCTACTCTGTTGCTAATCTCATCCACATAAAGTTGCAAGAAAAAATTATCACTGAGCAATCCCATCAAGGACTTGAGAGGCAACAGCTCAGGAAAACATACAGAAATGTTTTAAGTACCTCGCTTACACTGATAAAGGAGTTTGAACTCTTTAGTCATAGAAGTTCATCAAGTTGGGTTTTTTTGGCACAGTTTGGGCATCCCATTCCCAACAAGAACTGTCGGCAAATCTAACTGCATTTCATTGTTATATAATTTTTTAAAAGGGAATATTTGCTGCTGCTGCTGGAGCTCCAGGCTCAGAAATTCAGTGCTTGAGATACAACAACTTTAACACTGGATCCTTCTTTTAGAAAGCAGAGGCCATTCTGTGATTCTATGAATTCTTTGGGTTGGAAAAGACCTTAAAGATCATGTAGTTCCAATCCCCCTGCATAGGCAGAGACACCTTCACTAGATCAGGTTACTCAAGACCCTATCCAGCCTGGCCTTAAACACTTCCAGGGAGGGGGCAGCCAGTTCCAGCATCTCACCACCCTCACAGGAAAGACAAAGGCTGTTCAGGGATACTCTAGTTAGATAAAAAGCTGTGGATGGCAGTTTATTTAAAGCTTTGTATCTTCTCAGATCTACAGCAGCAGCAGGTCTTTGTGCTCAGCCGCTAATGAAGTTCAGCACATTCTGCACAAAGGTGAGAATATAGCAAGTGGCATGCGGAAAAAAATTGCACCAACATCAGGCACAGAATCAGAATACATATTTAGAAAACAAACCTGTAGCACAACTTTCTCCTCACAGTCAGAATAAAACCCCAGCACACATAGCCAAGCACAACACAGCTCTCCTGGAGACAGTGGACCACTAATCCTTCTGTGATCCTATGAACTGAGAGGAACAGAAATATCTCCTTTTCTCTCCATAAACCCAGAAATAATTCTGGGATGCACCAAACCACCTTCACAACATTCACTGCTTGGCAGATGCTCCCAGGCATCAAATACACGGAGCTACATTTTCCATTTGAAATTCAGTCATCACCAAACCCATAAATCTACATAATATAAAACAAAGAAAAGGATAATTCATTTAATTACAGTAAATGTGCATTGAGCAATGAACACCAGAGGCAACCTTGCTCCATTCAGAATTTTGAGGCCTCACTCAGTATTTTCATGTAAACTGACACTCTGGCAGACTTTGCCTCTGTCCTGATGGAGATCTGTGACCTACAACACATGAACATCACCTTCCAATCAACAGGCACTTCATACAATAGACATTTGGAGGGCCACAAACCTCCTCTGTCCCATCTCCTCTTCCCTTCAAAGCAAAAGGTGGATGTACAACACCGTGTATTTAATCTACCAAGGTTCCACTTCCAGCCCCCTTTAACATATTAAGTACTTTATGTTTAGTTATTAAGAACGATTAACACAACATCTATAGCTGCTCTCAAGTCTTGTATCCATTTTCTGCAGACAAAGCTGCAGAACCAAGAAAGTATGAACCCACCAAAGAGGCTTCTCATCACCACAGCTGTGAAAGTGGAGAGTAAGTGAGTGATTTGGTGCTTCAAAAATACTGCAATGCTTGCCAGCAAGTGTAAAAACCAAAATTATTTAGCTAATAACAGAATTTCCTATCTTGAAGAGAAAACAATACACCCCCACCATGGCATATACCAACCCAGTACCTATTAAATCACTGCAACATGCTCTGCATTATCTCCCTTGACATGAAACTGCTGTGATGTGGGAGCAATAATTTGGTGCAATTCAGTTACAAGCAGCTGCACAGTTCCTACAACACACCTTATCCATGAGATGCAGTGTGGTGAAGGACCCAGGCACAGCACACACCACTCACCTGTTCACTGTAGAGAACCTGGACATTTTTGATGATGCGACAGTGCTTCTGTAGAATCGCGACAGCCTGAGCCAAGGGCATTCCTGCAAATAAAAACACAGTTGAGGGGGTTTGAGTGGGAGAACAGCAGAGTGTTTTTAACAAAAAAGTTGGAGACAAGGTAACAGCAAAAAGCATGTTACAACAGTCAACAGACAAACCTGCTGGACTCAGGCTATCAACACAGACCTGGGGTTCTGAAACAGGAGCGTCCCTGTTGAGGCGCCAGGTGGTTAGACATACAGGAAAGAAAAAAGTGTCTCTAGCCACAGAACTGAAGATGCAGAAGCAGCACAGTTCTTCCTACTGTCTGAGCACACCATCTTCTGCTTTTTGGGTTTGATCAGCTGCTAGCTGATAAAAGAAACCATGCCAAACCCCACTAGCGCACTCCTGGACACATCCCATAGGCTCCTGCACCCCATTTCAGGCAAGAGTGTTATCAAGTTTGACAAAAGTCCTGAGCAGTCCTACAACAAAGATACAAACACTGGAACAGAGTAAAGATTCTCCTCATACCTATGGGGCCACACTAACTGCTGATACGGCAACACCTGTGCCAGGGAGGGAACTATTTCTTCCAGGTTTAGACAAGATCAATACCCCAAACAATTTGGTTCAACCAGAACAGGACGATTAACAGTCATCACCCTCTCACAAGATTTCAAGGACTCTTTGTGGGGTTTTTTGCCCCTTCAATGTCCACCTTATTTCTACAGCTATAAATTTCTGGAAGTGGAACAGCCGATTCTGCAGAAAGACCAGCACCACACCACCACCACCTTTATCACACTTCAAACCTTTGCTGCCTTTCCAAATGAAACTTGATCACACTCCTGGGTTTCAAAGCAAACATTTTATAAAGAGAGATTACGAGCTCAGAATTATGAGGCTTTATTTCCCTATTAATTGCCGCAAGGCAATTTAGATAAGTTATCTCCTGTCCTATTTACATTTCTCGGTCTGTTCTTGTGTTTCTGATTTTAAAGTTGCCTTGATTAGGCAAATTCATGATGGGAGCTACACTGTTATTGAAGTAACGGTTCACGCATTATGAAACCCTCCAGTGGGAACAAAACAGACTTTTAGATGAGAACTGATGGAATTCCCTTTGTAAACAGCATCTACAACTGTCCCCTTTTTTCATGTTAGCCTGTGCTCCTGAAATCTTTTCTTTTTCAGCTGGTAGAAGATAATATAAAATCAGGAATAGTCATTAATTTTAATAACCAGAATAAAATTAAGATGCAGAGACATACAACAAAACAGCACTGCTTCCTAGGATCTAGGAAACAGCAGTCACCTTGCAGCCCTAGCCCCAGTTTTAGAAATACTTGGATAATGTTTTCAAGGAGAGTCAGAGACATTAATAGCAAGAAGCTCAGATCAAAGCAGCTATTGTCAGAGTTTCTCATGCCTTAATCAAGTACAAGCAACGATTTTAACAGCACACACACCTATGTTAAAGAACAAACACCATTTTCAGTGTCAGTACTTCCAGGATACATGCAGAGGGAAGACCATGAGCTTTGTTAAACAAACAAGTGGCAATGACTGGAGGGAGCCGGTGGACTGGATCTATACACTCCATAGTGAGTGGCAGGGACAGGTAAGGTTTCAGCAAAGAAAAAAGTGCTCAATAACCCCCAAGTTCAGTCTGCAGTTGATGCAAACTGATGCAATGTGGGGTTGGTAAGTGTGCAAACAGATGGCTCATGTGGCTCCCTTACTCAGCTTTCTCAAGTAAATGGATGTGGACCAATTCTGTTTGGTTTTTGACAACTGAGAATCAATCAAAGCTACAATGAACCGCTTTAGTTCTCCAAGAACAGCAGGCAGGACCCAAGCCACATGTGGAGGAGCCTCTGCCTCTGTTAGCAGAGAGCCAAAGGAGAGTATTCTTCTCCACCCTTCTCACGTGCACGCACACACACACACACCAGCCTCCCTGCCTCAAAACTTGCAGCCAAAGAGGAAAACAAAGAATTCTTTTTCCCATACTCACCAGTCAGGGGGAACAGGGAAGCAAACAGGGCTTCCAATACATCAGTTGAGTAAACCCAGCCATGGCAAGTGACACCCACAATGCTCAGCAACAGGACTCGCCTATAAAACAGACTTTTCCTACCCTTTGCTAAATGCTGAGGAGATACCAGTGGCATGAGACCATCATCTCACAAGAACAATAGTGCTTGAAGTGTTTGTGCTCAGGTTATGGCTGGAGGATGGGGAGGAGAAGATGCAAATCAAGATTAAAAGAGAAGAACATGAGAAAATCCAAAGAGATTATCAGTCCTAACATGTTATATAAAGATAAATGAAACTTGGTAAGAAAAGAAAGTACAAAATGCAAGAGAAACCCAAGTCCGCCTTAGAAATTATACATCTGAAAGGCTAATAACACAGCTAAGGAACAGCAGAATAAGTATCTAATTGTTCTCTTTACAACAGCAGGAATGAAGCCTGAGAGGTACACTGACACAGGTATCTAACTGAACACTGAACTCAGCCTCTGTCAAATTTTTCACACTCTGATCACGCAATGAGTCAACACTGGATCCAGAAACAGAACCCAAAAAAACTAATGTAAAAAATTTCCCTGGCATTTCCCCTCAGTCATCTCCACTGTGGGCAGAGCGCTGGACAGCAGAGTCAGCAGCAGCTGAGGAATTACTGCCATTAGCTCTGCTAACACAGCTCCGAACAGATGAGGAGAAACACTGCTGGCAGCAAGAGCCTCATTTACACCAGCGGTGCCACCACTGAAGTGGGGAGGGACATCAGCAGTGACAATTTTCACAAAACAGCTCTAGCACAGGATGAAGTATCTCAATACCTAGTCAGCCTCCTGCTCTCCAGCAGCAGGTCATGCTAATTATACATTAGCCTCATCACGTGGTGGCTATGTTTACTCTGAGCCTTACAGCCCAGTTTCCTTTCTCACATCGATTTGTGCGTGTATGTGTGTGTACACACATGGACAGAGACACAAATGAGAATTCTAACCATTAGTGGGGTTCTCAGGGGGTTCCTGGATAAATGGAACTCATTTGTTTTTCTAAGGAGAACATGGGGGAGTCAATCCTATAGTATTTATGACTATTGCCACCGTCTATAATTGGACAGAGTTTCCTTTTGGGTAACAAAGGCACCAGAGGAGTATGGAAGGTCAGACAAAGCTGCCAGAGTACCATATCCCTGTTCATTGGTATGAGGAGATCACGGAGATTTCCAAGGGTGGGTCCCAAGGTACTATAATTAGCCACCAAAAGCCATTCTAAGGCTTCCCTGAAAGCAGCAAGTTGTACTGGACTGTGAAGCCACAGCAGCACCAACAGCCCTTTGTGTCTGATAAGCTTGACACAAGCAGCTCCTCTAGTGCCACCCAAGTTCACTGCACTTTTAAGGAACAGTTTGTCCCACTGCTGTCCTCAGTGACAACAGCAGCAGTAGAAATGTAACTCAAGTTCTGGCAGGTACAGACCATTGCCTGTTTACATTATCACAGCTACTCCAACCATTAACTCTGCTTTAGCCAGAGCAACAGCACAGATGGAAAATTCAAGAGAAAACAAGTACGTGGTATCTCAATTGCTCAGGGAATGCAACATTTATAGTATTTTCTGAGAGTTTAAGGACTGCTAGTATCTGCCTGAATACACAGATCAGCTGAAGAACCCCCACCCTTTGTTTCAACTGTTCATTTCAGTGCCCTGAGCTGAGCACCAGCCACATTTTCAACAGCTTGGGGGGAGGAAAGTTCTTTCTCATTGCAGTAAACAAATGAGCAGCTGCTAGCAAAGAACCTCTCTGTGAGGTGGAAAAACAAAAAGAGAAAGACTTGTTCTCCCTGAGAAAACCTCTCAAAAGTTTCCTTTCTCCACCATCATGTCGCAATCCAGCAACAAGACAAAGAAATCGTAAAACCCAGCTCGTATTTCTGAGGGGGCTGTCGAGAAAAGGTGCAGTGTTGGTGCCAGGTATTAGCCGATATGCTGCTATGACCTGACGTGTGTTCAGGTGACAGTCAGCAAAGCCGGGCCTCTTCTTTCAGGAGCTATTTAAAACAACTCCCGACCCCAGACGAAAAGGCCAGTCAACGTAAAGGAGCAGCACAAAACACACAAGCTGATCAACAAAGGACAGCTCGGCGTGCAGCAGCTGCGGACAAGGCTGGAGGCTCGAAGGGAGCGCTTTTAGCGGCAGGGTATGGGGAGCGCTGCCTCTCCCTCCCGCAGCAAAAAGCCCCGGGCCCCAGAGCCACGCACAGACGGACACACAGCCACTTACCCAGGGTGAATTCCCATTGCTCGTTCCCCAGAGAACGCTCGGGCACCACCTCCAGATCCAGCATTGGCTCAGGTCGCGGAGGCCGCAGGCTGGCTCGGCGGGTCACCGGGGCTGCGCCAGACCTCGGGGAGAAGCGACAGGGAAGCTCGGACACAGGCCCACACCCCTGCCTAAACCCTGACCCTCCTCCTCATCCCCTGCCGCCCGCCCTGTCCCGCCCTGCCCTGCCCTGCCTTGCCCTGCCTGGGCCCCCAGGTGGGGCGTGGGAGCAGCCGCCGCTCCGCTGCCAGCCCAGCCGTACCGGGAAGGCCCCGGCTCGGAGTGGGGAAGGGAACGGGCGGGGGTGGGGGGTAACAACCCCCCCCACCACGGGGCCACAACTCACCTCACTTGCGGCTGCTGAAAAAGCGCTTTGCAGCTGCCGTCAGGCGAGGCCGCGGAGGGGGCGGGGAGATGGGCGGAGCCTCACGGGAAGCCACGCCCACCCCTCCCGGACCTGTGGGCGAGGGGGGAAGGTGCCGGCACGGCAAAAAGTAGATCCCGGGTTCGAATCTCGGTGCGGGCAGGTTCGGAAGGGTCCCCACTGCCACCTTGTGTCCTTGTCACCATGCGGCTGTCAGAGCTGCGAGGCAAAATCCTAATTACAGCGTGTGTCACACGGCCACGGGGTTAAAAATACACACAACAACAGGCAGACTCCATCACAGCCAGTTTTTCTGGTTGCAAGGGTGCGGGTGGGGGCAAGAACTCGGAGAAATTAGTCAGCAGCACGAGCAGAGTCACCAGAGCCAGCTCAGGAGTGAGTCAGGAGGGAAGAAAGTCCCAGCGAGGCCACCAATGATATTATTTGAGCAAACAGGGTGCTGCCACCCACATGCTGCCACCCCCACCAGAGGCCTCTTTGCCCTGGAGTGCTGGTCAACAGACGTCAACCTGCAATGGCCAGACCTAGAAGACCCCAGAAGACCCCAGTTGGCACAAAGGAGGGTGACAGAGCTGTCCTAAGGTGTCACTGCCTTCTTGGACACCCCATTGGGACACATTACCCATTTTTACAGTAGAAACTTGATCCCTGATCCATCAGGTCGAGCAGAGGATTAAAAATGAATGAGAAGAACCAAGAGTATGGGCTGAACATGTGAAGTGACATGATGATCTTGAAGGTCTTTTCCAACCAAAAAGAACTTCTGTGGCTCATCTGCTGGAGTAGGGCTGTGCACATGGTGGAAAGTCAAGAGGGTTCCAAAGGGTTTGGAAGAAGCTTTAATTCCTTCTGCTGGCACATTGATGCTCCAGGATGGGCAGGGAGTGGGGGGGAGACAACATTTGTTCCACATTTGTTAGAGGCTGGGTGATGCCCATCTCCTCTGCTGCCCTTCAGAGTGGTAATGGTCAGCCCTGAAGGGCCCCACCACAAATTTGGGTTTTAAAACATTAAAAATACTAGATTTTTTAATGAAAATATTTGTAATATTTTCTTTCAAATAAAGCAAGAGAAAAAACATTTCTCCTTCCAAATGGCAGCCTCCTGTTGAAGCCAGCAAGATATTAATGCGTGCAGTGAGGAGGAGCCCCAGGGAAATCAGCTTTCCCTTGAAGGCAGCGGCGTGTTCCTCAGTTCATTATTCATGCCCTGCTTGCTGCTGGGGTGGGTTTTTTTCAACCCAGGCACGGTGACATCTCAATATGCTGAGCAGCACAGAGGAGCTGCCAACTCGGCCCCTTCTTCCCAGCTCTCTGACACATCTTTATTGGCCTGAAAAGAGGAATTAAGCTCCCGCTCTCCTGGGGTGAAGTACAAGCTGATCCTTCACGGTGAGACCCCCATGGTGCTCCGGCTCCCCACATCCATGGAGAGGTGACTCCCATGCCTGTGCTCAGGAGGAGAAATCCCACAAAAATCCCACAAATCCCCTTTATTTTATGGGGCACAGAGTTCCTCCTGGGGGCCTTGGGTAGGGCTGCTGGGTGGGAAGTAGGTGGCTGCAGATCAGCTGGGCCTTGTGGGAACTTTTTGGCTTCACTGGTGTGTTGGGTGATGCCCAAGTGCTGCAAATAAAGGAAGTAATACATAACAAATAAAGTAAATAAAAACAACACAATTAAAATAATATATAAACAATAATGTAGATCAACAAAATGAACAAAATACAATAATAAATAAAGCATTAAGTAAAACCAAGAAAGCAATATTAAGTAATATAAAATTAATATTAAGTAGATTAATATTACGTGAAATAAAGAAAAATAAATTTAAACAATAATAACAATAAAAACAAAGTAGATAAAAATAAAATAAAATAAAGAAATTAAGTAAGAAATAAAGAAAATAGCATAAGAAATAAATAAGAAATAAAGCACATCAATTTAAAATTAAGTAAAAATTAAAATTAATGCCATAAAAAGACTAGATACAAAATAAACTCAATAAAATGAAACCAAAAGAAATAAATAGAAAATTAACTGAGCTACATGAATAAAAAATAAATGCAATAAAATGAATTAAATTCTTAAATGAAAAATTAATTAAATAAATAACAAATAAAATCAATAACTAAATTAATAAGTCAAACAAATAACATTTTAAATACATAAATAACAGCCAAGACGCCTTGAAAAAAGAATATTGGAAGTTGTTCTTTAAGAATCACACCAGGTGCATCAGCAGGGGACTCTCCTGCAGGGAGTGTGCCAGCTCCTCCCATGTGTCTGAGCTTAAAATACACCCCTTGAATAGCTGGGAGGGCAGCGGCACAGCTCAGGGGACACACTGGGTACTTTCTGGGGGAGGGCAGCAACCCCAGCCTGAGCAAACTCCCACTGCAGCATCCTGATGCTCCAATGTCCACCAGCTCTGCAGACAGACCGGAGACCCACTGGGGTCACAGCCTTCCTCTGCTTTCCTCCTCTCCTAGGCTGGGGGTTTTGCAAGCTGAGACAGAGGTTACAAAAACTTCCCAATTCCTCCCAGCACCAGTTCTGCTCTCACTGCAACCAGTACCAGCCTGGGGACACTCAGAGAGCAAAGCTCCATAATTTCAGGAGCATCCAGCTCAAGGAAGCGAGTAAAAACAGGTAAAAATTGAATTAAAAAATAAAAACATCCTGCTCACTCTCCAGGTTATGGAGATGATTCCTGGAAAACATCCGAGTTGGCTCACAGGGCCCTGAAGATTATTATCATCATTAAGTTTTCCAAGGCAAACTCAGTTGTTAATGCCCTGGACTAAAGGGGAACTGCAGTGGGTGCAGCCACCGGCGACACCCCAGGCTCCCCGGTACCAAAGCCTAACGACCCCGCCACATTCTGGGGTGGGATCAGGGGCCGCAGGGAATCACTTGGGTCTTGACTTGACTTTCTTAAACCCCAGACACCCCCAGGGGTTGGTTAGCAGAGGAGAGCTGGGATCTGCAGCCCAGCACGTCAAAAGAGAGAGGGGCACAAAGCGTTAAAGCTGCCGGAAAGGATCAAAGCTCCGCCAGACGGGACCAGAAATCCACAGGGGCTGGCGGCGTGGGGCTGCAGCGGGCCAGGGCACGGCAGGCTTGGCTGCTGCTGGAGACGAGCTGCCCTCTCCCGATGAGCTTTGTCAGCGACGCGAACCGCACTGGGAAGGAAACCTGCCCTGAGCTGCCCGGAAAGATGTGCTCGAAACAGCCCCCAGCCCCGGCCGTGCCCTGTGTCGGGGGGACAGATACTTCCCGCAGAGATGCCCGGTTCCTCTGGTTTTCTGTCAGGGGCAGTTGCTGCTGAAAAGTTGCGGGGTTGCCCTTCTCAATTTTGTCCAACCAGCGGTTGCAGCTCCTCTGGCTGCAGAGCAAGGGGGATGTCACTTGTGCTCCTGAGGGAAATACTGAACTTTCCAGGGGTGGAGATTTATCCTAAATCCCTAGGAGGATTTATCCTACTTCTTCAAGGGGTGTTTATGCCACAGCCAAGAGGTTTGTGTGCCCCGTGTCCCACCAAGGTGGGCACAGTCTGGGCAGAGAGATGCCATACTCAGGCTGGGGGTCCCTGGCTGGGCAGGGGTTGGCTGGCAGCTCCGAGCCTGGCCCTTCCCAGGGGAGCCCCCTGGCTCTGGTTTTTCCTGGCTCAGCATTTCCCTGCTTCTTGCCTGCACTCAGCCCGCCCTGCCGGGATGGTTCCAATCACCCGGAAACCCACTGGAATGGCAGCCAAGGTTGACAGGAGCAGAATGTGCTGCATCAGCTCTGGCTGGGCTGTGAGGAGCTGCCCCAACTCTGTTGTCCCAGCATCAGGCTGAAGTTTGGAGATGATCCTGAGCCTGGCCAGGGGTAGGAAAGTGATGCAGATCCAGCAAGGGCTGGAGACCACAGAGGGGTCTTAGCATGGGTTTTGGTCAGCCAGGACCGTGGTGGCCACTGGCATCACATTCCTCATCCCAGATCTGGGTGTCCAGCAGCTACTAAACCTTACCCTGAGTTTCTGCAGTAGGTTCATTGTCCAGAGATGGGCAGGGGTGGGAGGCTGCCAGCACCCGCCCCAAGATGACAAGATGTGGCCAGTAAGAAGAGCAGCCAGCATGGCCCTAACCCCCTGTGGGAGATGCCTGGGGAGAAGGGCTGGATAGACTTTCCTACAAAGACAGACTGGGAGAGTTGGGGTTGTTCAACCTGAAGAGGAGAAAATTCTGGGAGGAACCTTACAGTGACCTTCCAATCCCTAAAAGGGGCCATCAGAAGGCTAGGAAAGACTGGTCACAAGGGCAGGGAACAATAGAAAAAGAGATCATGGTTTGAAGATGGAAAAGGGCAGATTTAGGTTGAACATGAGGAAAAAGTTCTTTATTTTGAGGCTGGTGGATCACTGGAACAGGTTGCCCAGAGAGGTGGTGGAGACCTCATCCCTGGAGACATTCAATGTCAATTTTGATGGGGCTCTGGGCAATCTGTTCTAGTTAATGTCCCTGCTTGTTGTAGGGGAATTGGACCTTTGGAGGTCTCGTCCAACACAGTACATTCTATGATTCTGTGATTCCATGACAAGGTAGTGTTTCCAGGGAGGGAAGGGAGCAGCAGCAGGAGCTGGCAACAGAAGGGGCTGCTGACTGACCCCCCAGCAGACACAGCAGTGCTTCCTGCTCAATGGCCGCTGTGGTTAAGTGTGTTTTGCAGGGCTCATCCCTTCCAGATGTCTTTCAAAAGCTCTGATTCATGTGGAGCTGAAACTAAACTGTCTTCAGCTCCATTAGAAACAGATGTGCTGGTTTATCTTTCTTCCTCCTTTGGGCAGCTTAGCTGCAGAGATGCTGCCAGACATCAGCAGGGTAGGGAGTCCAGGTCCCCTCAGTGCTGGTGCCATGGAACAGGGAGCTGGAGGTGCTGATCCCCCTTGGGCTGTGGAGAGCAGCTGGCAAGGTTCTCATCTGGGCTCTGAGCTTCACCTCCTGAGATGCTGGAGCATCAGTAGATGCCAGGGGAGGGCCACAGAGCAAAGCATGGGGGCAGAGGGGACAGTACCGCCCCACTAGCCTGCTCCAGCTTTGGTTTCACTGTTTAATTGGAGATGAGTCAGGGCAGTACGGCAGAGTGACAGACTCCTGGAGACCCTCAAGTTCTCTGGCTGCCTACTTCATCACTGTTGGGGGAACATGAATCTTCCTGCCCTCTCTGCAGCCTCCTCATTCCAGAGTGGGAAATTACTTGGTCACACACAGACAATGCTAGAGGTTCCTCCCTCCAGCTCAGCATCACAGAAATATTTAGGTTGGAAAAGACCTCTGAGATCATCGAGCTACCAATAAAACACCCAAACTCTGCTTGGCAGGAGCAGAGCTCCCCTCCACACACCACAGCCACAGAGGCATGTTACTAGGCTCCTGTGAAACCCCCCTCCTCTGCAGACTGGTTGTCACCATCACCAACATTTTCTTGGGGCAAGGAATAGCTTCAGACAGATGAGTGGGCAGATCCAGTGCTTTTGGACCTGAGGACCTTACAGTCTAGGCTATTCCCTCTCTTACTCTGGTCCTGCCAGCACATCGTGCCCTTGGTGCAGAAGCTGAGAGTGAGATATCCCAAGGGTTTGAGGGAGCCAGTGAGTAAAGCACCTTTGTGGGGCTGGAGGTTTCAGAGAGCCTCGTGGGCTCACCAGCCCCAGGTCCTGGTAGCTGGAGACTCTGCAGAGCAAAACCAAAAGCAGAAACAAAAGGAGGATCTGTCCTCTCCACAGTGTGGGAGCATCTGCTGAGTGGCCTCTGAGCAGGAGTGTTGTTGCCAGGGTCTCAGGGGCTTCTCAGTGGCACCAGAAGCTCTGGCCCAAGGACAAGCTGGGGGTGGTTCAGCTGGTACCTCTGGATGGAGCCTTGAGAATGGAATCCTTCTGACAGGAGCTGTTCTCCTCTGTGGCAGCAAATCCATGCTGCCCTTGTCAACCTCCTTGCTCTCCTCCAAACTTAGAGCTCTTGGGCTTTCACCAGGGGGTCTCTTCCCCCATCCAGCTCCACATGCTCTGAAATGGGGGTTACGGAAAATTACCTTCCCACAGGAGAGGGCTGCTGCTCTGTTCAGGTCCCAGTTCACTCCCCAGACCAAAGCCTCTGCAGCTACATCTACCTTCACATGGCTTCAGCCTGCAGACAGACCTGGCAGGCTCCACACAGACCTCAGCTCTGCATCCAAGAGCTCCATCTTCATCCCAGATGAAGAGCGATCATCTGCATTGCTGCTGTGAGGGGCCAAAGGTCTAAAACACTCCTGGAACCTTGCAGAACCAGCCCCAGCAGCTCTCCCCCTCCAGACAGGTCACCTAAGAAGCTGCCAGGGCCAAGTGCATCCAGCAGCCAAAATGTTTTCTTTCTCTGGCACTGAACATTTTTCTGGGCCTACATTTGCTGGATTTTTGCATGGGATGAAGAGCAGTAGCTGAAAGGGTGGGGGGAAGCTGATGAGGAAGGCTCCCGGGGACAGGCTTTTTCAGCAAGACCAGCTGGGAAAGGCAGGAGCTTCCCAGGCTCTAGAAGCTTTTCGTGTTCCCAGGTTAATCCATCACCTGCTGTGGGGAAGATTGTGAAGGTGAGAGGTGACAAGGCCACCAGCTCCATGAAAAGCAAAACTACAACCTGTGGAACACCAGGAAAATTCATGGACCTCAACAGCATCACTGAGTCCGATGGACTGGAAAGCACAGGTTTCATAGAATCATAGAATCTGTTTGGCTAGAAAGGACTTTCAAAGGTCATCTAGTCCAACCCCCTGCGGTGAGCAGAGACACCTCAAACTAGATCAGGTTGCTCTGAGCTCCATCAAGCGTGACCTTGAATGCTTCCAGGGATGGAGCTTCTCCCACCTCTCTGGGCAGTCTGCACCAGTGTCTCATCACGCTCACAAGAGTTGATGGGAGCAACGAAGATCAACCAGAAGCGTTAGCAGTGGTGTTGAAGAGGCTGAGTAAGGAGGGAATCCTTAAGGTTGGAGAAGAGACTTTATGAGATCATAAAGTCCAACCACCAGATGGGTAGAGCTGAGTGAGGACCATTCCTGTTCAGCAATTCTTCCCCCCCTGGTATGGCAGGGTGACAGCAGAGGCAGCGCTCAGCTCTCCCTTGCAATTCCCCACAGCCCCTCAGTCCTGAGCTTTAAAATAAAAAAAATTAACAACCTCGCTTTGCTCAACCTGTAAGTGAGAAAGCGATTTAATAAAGTTACTTAGAGCCGGGGCAGCCACGAGCTGTGCAGCAGCTGATGAATATGCATGGCCTGGGATTTACATCCCGCGGTGGCGTGAAGACAGAATGTCAAGCAAATGAGTTGCGAGAAGCGCTGCCCATGCAAATGTGGGCCCTGCTGCAGCTCTGCACAGAGGCTCCCGTCCTCGAAGCCATTTCTGTCGATTCTCTTATTTGCATTGCAAAGGAGTGATGAAACGTCAGAACGTTATGGCAATGAGTTCTATTGCTGTGCAGACACAGTGGGATCATAAAGGTATCTGCTGTAGCAAGAGGGAGCTCCTGACCTCATGGTGGACAAACAGAACTGTGAAGTCCTGCCAAGATCCCGTGAGGCCGTGCAGGTCTGGGGTACTGCAAACCCCCATCTCCTCTGCTGAACTTCCCAGCCCTTACCTGAACGAGGTTCATTATTAGACAAAACACCCCAGTGCTGTAGGAACAGAGAAGCTGCTATTTGCACCTGCGGTTTCATTCCCATCGTTTCCTGCTTTTGAGACCAGGAGCCCAGCCTAGGACAGTTTTTGAGGTTGTGAGAGGCCCCACTGACCTCAGCCATCCCCAATTCATGCTGACAGATGGAACTGTAGGGTTTAAAAGAACATCCTGTGTTGTAGGTACTTCAGATTTCGCTTCCCTTTGATAGTCACACATCCAAGAAGGAAAATCAGTCTGAGAGGACGCGTGAGGACAATGTCTCTCTGTCCTTCAGCTGCCTCCACTGAAGAGAAGGTTTCACGAGTAATGTCCTCATCTGCCTGCAGGAAAGCAAATCACTCCCTAAACTTCCAACTAAACTGAGTTGTCACCAAATGTCTTTGCCTCTTAAAACAAGAGGCTTCAGTGGCAGAGACTACAGCAACAAACACTGTGTCTGCCATTCAGGGAACTGTTTCAGCAGCATCCCACCCAGTGTCCTCAGAACCGAACCCCAGGGCATAGGTGATGCTGGGTTCAATTCTATTTGGCGTCCTCTGATCTGAGGCACTGGCACAGGCTGCCCAGGGAGGTTATGTCTGCTCCCTCCCTGGCAGTATTCAAGGCCAGGTTGGATAGGGCTCTGGGCAACCTGGTCTGGTGAGAGGTGTCCCTGCCTGTGGCAGGGGACTGGATTATTAACCAGGACTCTTCCAATCCAAACTACTCTGTGGTTCTAGGTTTTCAAGCACAGAGGGTAACATTCATAGACTCACTGTAGTTCTTAATATCTCCCCATTTCCTCCATTTCAATGTGCAAAACCTCGTCTTCCCTCTTGCCTGAAGCAGCACGAGAAGCAAGATTTAACAGCTGCTGTAAAAACCTGCCCAGATCGGTTACAAGGAAAACATCAGTTTTAAAGGCAAGATCCATTTTTTTCCCCCTCCCAGGGTTTTGAGGTAGCTCAGGCAGTCCCTAAACACGAGGCTGTTTGGGTTATGTGACCACTGGATGTCAGTAGTGCTTTAAGCATGGGCACCCAAAGCAGTCCTGTGCTGGCAGGCTGAGAAGTGACCCCAGGAACATAGAAAACCGTTGGTCTCGACTCCCGAGGCAGTCAGTAATGAGATCTAGAGCACCGTGTTTTCACTACACATAAGTTTATTATGAAAGTTTAACGTACAACACAAAAAGTAGCAAAAGCAATCCTGTAGCTTTAAGGCAACTCTTACAGGAGATGAATCCAAGATGATGCAACTTCAGTTTAAATAGGAATTATGAAAAAATATCAAATTGCATCAATAACTTAAAATGCACTTTAAAAAGTCTGCACTAACCAGCGGAGAGGAAGGGCTCGTGATCTTAATGCCAGCATTAAGATATGGGAAGCAGCGGAACACTAAGTGACGGGAGGGAAAGGCCAGTATTTACAGATTAATATCCAATAACATCAGTTCCTGTGTTCTTAGGGTTTCTAAAACATTAAGGGAAAAAAAAAACCCTTCAAAAATAAATCTTCAGCCTTATTCTACCAAAAAGACAGAGATGGCAGAGGAGCTGCAAGGCCAGGGATGTGTGCAGGTAGGTGCCCCTTGACTAACGCTGCAGAAACACTTGAGAAAAATTCTTTCTTTGAGGAGGAAGGGGAAGAAGAGCAAGGACACATGGCTACAGAGTGAAATTCAGGGGAGTCACAGTTCTATTGAAGTATCAAAATATTTCTGTATTCGATGCCATTCTCACAGTTTATAGAGACCAACGCTTTGAAGAGAGTGTTAGATATTCTCTTTCACATTGGCATCTTTTGCAAGACCTTTTTGTGTCGTTTTGCCATCCGTGAGGAATGTTAATTATCTTCACGATAGAACTGAATGAAGGTTTAAATTCCCAACCACACAGGGTTTTGACCTTCAGAATAATTGTTTAAATACCAAAGCACATCACCTGCTTTAAAGACAGGGATTTAAGGGACAGTTTTATTCATCAGGCTGCACAGGAAGCACCATGTCTTTCACAAAGCCAAACCACATCGCTTCGGCCAATTGGTTTTTCTTCTGATACTGGACATGATGAAAAAATCTGCAACAAGTGGAGTTCATTCACCATCCCTCCCTCAGTAAAGGGGGTAAAATTCAAATGGAACGGAGCAATTTAAAACCAGGACAACTCATGAAGGTTAACTCATCCTCACCCATTTCCCTGTTGGAAAAGGAGACCTAGTTGTCACACGCATGAGACCAACTATGCATGGGGTGAGAGCTCCTGCACACAACCTCATCTCAACTTTTTCACTGCTCAGTACAACTTTCCAATAAAACAAAAAAGCCAGAGATATAAGATACATCAGGTTAAAGCAGCTAATCTTAAACATGATTCGATAATACACATCGCCTTGGCAGCTGATGGCTTTCATTCCCAGTTTAATGCTGTCGAATCGGACTGTAGAGTTGCAGTATCCCTTTCAATAGCTGTTTAAAAAAAAAAATCCCTGAATAAAACAGAAGCCAACCTGCGACTTCCCAAGAGTTTCAGTGAAGTAACTATATACAGGGGGATAATAACCACCCAAACTCGCTCACTATGTAGTAAAATCCAAGGCAGACACTGGGGCAGAATGCTTTCATGCATGGCAATTGACATTTGGAAATATTTTATCGTTTAAAAAGTGGAACCAATGTACTGTTCGCAGTTAAAAGAAGTCTGCAACTGTAATGTCTGCAAACCCAGCGGGTTTGAAAAGTGATTCTGACAGCTCCGATTCACTGGGTTTTGCTTAGAAATAACACAAAGTCCTGTCAGCGGTTTGAAGGTCTTGCAAATTGAGTATGGAAAGTAAATGGGAAATCAAAAGGAAGAGAAGAAGGCAACTCTAAAATAAAGCAGGAGCACAGTAAGAACAATCAAAATTCCAAAAGCCCATATTAAAAAAAAAATAATAATCAAGCTTGGAATGCATCGGCTTCCAGCAGTTCACAAACAACAACAATAATAACAACCCAACAAAGTTTTAAATCTGCAATATCTTGACCTATTTTTAAGTGACAATTTTTATTACAGTCGAGACAAACTGTTTTGTAGCTGCATAAGTTTCCATTTCACTAAGATAGTGCCGACAAAAATCAGTTTGCATAGAATGAAAACCAACAACCCCCCACCAAATTTCCAATTGCCACCAGCTACGTGCTCAAAAAAACAGGAAACGTAGGTATCATAACATCAACATAGTGCAAACCATGGCAGGTCACGGGGAATCTGACTGCCGCAGGCTGGGAGACAGACCATTGGATACCCAGTTATCACAGTTTCTGGTCTTTTTTTTCTTTTTTTTTTTTATTATTAAAACCTTTGCCAAGTAGAAGCAATGCACTCAGGTGCAGACCCCAGGTACATCTGCGCTGCCGCTGCTGTTTGTTAACGAAGTTTGAGATCCTCGCCACTGCCCAAGTTTGATCCTGGACTAGGGTCTTGCTGTCTTCTTGCCTGTGTTAAATAAACGTGTATTTAGAATCAGGGAAAAAAGGATTTCCAAGTTACCAGTTAATTTCTTCAGTGTATTAACATCAGCAAGACTAATTCTAAGACAGAATCTTTACATTTCATGCATTCCTTGTTAATATCAAATTCATTCTTTTCCCCACTCCAATTCTGAAATGCCCCCAAACCTTAAGGAATCTTAGAGGAGGGGTTATAGAACCAGCACTCAGGCACTCTCTCTGAAGGGGCACTGAGGTCTGGCTCTGCCACCCCCCACTAAGCCTGGAATAGTTAGGAGTCTTCCAAAATGTTTGGAGTTTTGGAAAAAAACAGGAGTTTTCCTTCCTGAGAAATTCCCTTTTGTAAACAGTGATTTTAGGATCAAGAGCTCTGTGGAGAGAAACTGCAGTTGGAGCATGTTATACCATTTCCAAACAAACCCTCCTTCAGTATTTTCAGTAGGAAACATGTACTTCAGCTTTTCCTGGAATAGAGAGACCTATGTAGTACAAATTGATCTATAGATCAACACACATTTCTACATTTCATCCTTCTGAGAAGGTTTTCCCCCATAAAATCCGCAATGAAACAAAACTGAGAAAATTCTGGTACTCAGGACGATGCCCTGGCATTCAGACACAAAAGGTAACAGGTTAATTTGAATAATTTGATTCTGTTTAACAGTGTCAAGAGGAAGTGAAGGATGGCAAGCTGCAGCTGTATCTCAGCCAAACCTACTTTCTCTACTTGTGCACATGCAGGTTCCTTTACAGAAATGCCCATCGACACTACAGGTAAATACTTGCTGTTCTGGGAATAACCTCACAATTTTAACAGATCCCCAATTCTTTAAAAGGTTACTAAAATCTTAAAAAGTCCCCCATGTCTTAAAAAGTCCCCAGTTCCTTAGAAGATACCCCAATTCTTTACTTAAATTCTTTATAAGATTCAAAGAGCCACATATCCAGTACTGCTGCACATTAGCTGTTTTGAGGTGAGACGATGACCGTGCTCTGTTGTGCTTGCACTGCTCGCAGTGACTGGAGGAAACCATCTGCTTTTCCTACATGCAGAAGAGCCCTGAATGTGAGAGTGACATCCCCACTGGTGCCCAAACCCACAGATTTCTCAGTAATTTTTCAGAGGAACCATGTTAAAGCAAACAGCTACAATCACATACAGAACTGGAAATAAGTGTGGCAGGTACAGAACGCAAAGTAGAATTATTAGGAGATAGAACTGAGATTTTCATGTTTATTACTCAGAGCTGAAGGCTTTCTGAAGGAAAAAGTTCATGGGGGGGAGCCTTTCCTTCAACAGAAAACTGTGCTGTAAAGAATACGGTCAGTACAGCTTGGGTATGGAACAAACCTAAACAGATACTTCCACATTAATTTAAGAGTGGGTCTAAGGTTAACAGGATAGTAGGTACCACTTCACATCATTTTCTCCTATTGGAACAGCCTGCAAATGAGATTTCTCCTCATTTTTAACTGCTGCCTTTCACCTAAAAGGAAAACAAGAGGATGCATTGTTGAAGACAGTGGTAATTCTTAAATTTATACCAATTTTCTACTTAATAAACATTTTTTACAGTTAACTAGGAAAATCAGCAGGTTAATTGCTGCTCTACTACTGCTCCAAAAGCATCAGTTTCTTCTTCAGCAATTCTGTCATCAAGCTGCAGCCAATGTTTCAACTTAGCCTGGAAAAGAGGAGGCTCAGGGGTGACCTTATTGCTGTCTATAACTACCTAAAAGGTGGTTAAGGTCAGACAGGGGTCAGTCTTTTCTCCCTGGACACTGGAGACAGGACAAGGGGTCACAGTCTTAAGCTCCATCGGGGGAGGATTAGACTTGACATTAAGAAGGGGTTTTTTACTGAAAGAGTGATCAGATTTTGGAACGGGCTGCCCACAGAGGTGGCTGAGTCACTGTCTCTGGAGGTGTTTAAGGTTAGGCTGGATGAAGTGCTGAGTGGCATGATCTAGATGTCAGATGTTTAGGGTTACTTGGTTGGTTTTAGGTTGGCCTGGATGATCTTTAAGGTCTTCTCCAGCCTCATCATTACTGTGATTCTGTGATATGGTTGTACTTAAGCTCTGCCTAAAATGGCCTTTTCTTTCCAAACGTATGAAAGAACTCGCATGATTCATGACCTTGCTACAACTTGTGGTGTTTGCAGAAGCCACCACAGAACAATTACCAGATTTGCTCTTGAGTGATCTGCACAAAGCAAATCCAGGTTACCCTCACACCTACTGACCACCCTCACTGCAGGACTTTACATGGGTCTGTGTAGATAGAGGGGTAATACTGCATTGCTCTAAGGGGGGATTTACAAAAGCAACTGCAACACATGGGAATGGCAGCTCTTTTCTATAGAAATACCCTCTTACTTGGGCGATACCACTGTGTAAATCAGGCTTATTCAATCAGTGCAGAGGTCAGTGAGGTGCTGGAGCAGGTCCAAAGAAGAGCAGTAAGGGTAGTGAAAAGCCTGGAGGACAGGGTCTGATGAGGAGCTGGCTGAGGGAACTAGGGTTGTTTAGTCTGAAGAAAAGGGAGGATGAGGGGAGATCTTCTTACTCTTCTTTACAGCTATCTGAAAGGAGGTTGTAGAGAGGTGGTGGTTGGCATCTCCTCCCAAGTCACTAGGGACAGGACAAAAGGAAACAGCCTCAAGTTGTGCCAGAAGAGGTTTAGATTGGACATTTGGAAAAATGTCTT
Organism: Upupa epops; assembly: GCA_013397515.1. Lineage (NCBI taxonomy): Eukaryota > Metazoa > Chordata > Aves > Bucerotiformes > Upupidae > Upupa > Upupa epops. The sequence continues at coordinate 301,839 of VZRI01007263.1, forward strand.
CAACTGACAGAGTGGTTAGGGATTGCAACAGGCTGCCCAGAGGTGTTTAAAAAACATCTAGATGTGGTGCTTGGAAATCTGGTTTTAGTGGGGCTGCATTGATGGTTGGATTTGGTGATTTTGAAGGTCTCTTCCAACTTTAACGATTCTGTGATTCTATGATCATCTCCTGCCAAGGTGTCCATGCTCAGTACATAACAAATAAACTAGGCTTTACGTGCTGAAAAACCATAAGGGCATTGTGTACTTAACTGTAACATAAAACACACCCCTGAAAGGAGAAAACACCTTGTGTGCAGAGAGCATCAAGCATTGAGCAATATTTTTGCCCACCAGCAAGGAGCAAAAATACAACTTTCTTAAGAAATGCCACAAGATCCTCCCCACTCACTCTCAGGAGGAGCATGTGGTACCATCTGTTAGTTCTCCTCAGGCCATTACAGGAAGCTAGAAGTTCCTGTTTATACATGTAAAGTGGCAATTTCTACAATTCCCTCCGTTTGGAGTCCTGTACTCTCAGCAGAACTGATCAATCCCCCAAGCTGCAGCGTCTGCAGCATTTTTGCAGCTCATACTTTATGATGCCACACAGAAGTATCCAAATTACTCTGGATGAATAATGTGCTCACCTCCTCAAAGATTAAGGGGGACGTGCTTCAATTAAGAAAGATGCATCTATCTTTGCCACTGGGAGATTGAGTACTGTGCTGTGAGTCATGCACCAAGTCATGTGAGAGCAGCAGTTATTCATCTGATCTCAGCAGCTTTCATTTTTCAGTCAAACACCGGGTTGGAGCTTGAAGGAGTTACTCCAAATGTTGTTCAGCAAAAAGATAAATACCTGTATGAGAGAAAAGCCTACAAATCCTACACAGACCCCACCACAACTGAAATTTTCCTAAAAAGTAGTGTATTTTATCCTTCCAAATACCCTGAATTCAAATAGATAATGTGATGAGCAACTTTACAGCTTTCAAAACTTGAAACCACACAAATCTACAATACAGAAGGAAATAAAACTGGTCATGAGCCACTGCAAACCTCTAACACTGGACAGGGTACCAATAACCGACAAACTGACCAACTGCCTGAAAGAATTGCAGGAACATATGAGGCAGAAAACACTTCAAAAGCCTCTTGTAACGTGCTAGTCTAGATTTGTTCAGGCTTAGCTCAGAATGCTGATGTACCACAAGGGTAATAAACAGACTTACAAACAGGAGAAAAGTTACTCACAGGATCATTTTGATTTGAGGGTACAAAAAATCCCACAGTAAGTATCACCTGCAGCAATTACACCTCTGCTCCCTTTAACCCTCTCATGTCCGAGGTTTCCCTGATGCCAGATATGGGCTAACATAAGTCAAGAGTATGATGCTGTAACATCCATGGTATTTTCTTCTTAATTGGCTTGAAATCACTGAATCATTAGCTTAGAATTGTGACTCCAGTGGACAAGGATCACATTGGAGCATTTACATCCATTACTGGGGCACTTAGGAAACACAGACTTAAAAATAATGGCAATTAAGGAAGTGACATGTAAGCAGTTCCTTTGGCAGCCAAGACAGTCAGATACTGTCCTCCTCCTGGCCTGCGTTGTACCTGACTGCTTTTGCAGTGCAAATAAATCTCCCTAAGCTGCCTTCAAGAAAGGTTGCATAACTACCCCATTCCTAGGCACGTTCAGAGGCTTCCCACTTGCCTAAGGAACCCAATGCTTTGTACTGCATTTTTTAAGGAAGAAGGCGATCATTTGAAGAAAGGCTCTCACAAAGAGTAGACAAAAAGACCTTCCATGGACATCTCCAGTGCAATTCTTCAGCTTCTGTTTAAGTGGATGGAGCAGCTGCATGATGTGCCTTGGCATCTGTCATCTATAATTTACTAAATAAGTGAAAAATCAGGCCATGTTATAAAAAACTAAACAGGCAACATTTGGATTCTCTTAGAAGGGCTGTCAACCTCCTGTAAAGAATTTCACAAACCCCCAAAACCTGGGAACATGTTGCAGATACTTTTCTAAATAGCATGTAACTGCCCAAACCACACCCTGACATCAGAGCACTCCTTAGAAAACGACCAGTAACAGCCAAGGGCACCTCCACAGTAGTCCTGGGGTTGCTTTGTTTCCTGGCCCTAACATCCATTCTGCAGTTGCCTCTCCTTTTCACTTGAGCCTGGGCAGGAATCTTCCTTGGTTACGTCAAGCATCACTTAAATGATGGAAATCATGGAAAACAGTCTCCAATTTGGCAAGAGGTCTGGGAGTTCAAAGTCTTTGTAGCATAATGCTTTGATACCAACATCCATTCTGCTTACCTCACAAAGCTCACTGAAAGTAAAAATAAACCACTTTCTTAACCAAGGCCATGGACAGAAACCATTTGGCACCCACCTCCAGCAGAATTTTATTTGAAGCTTCCAGGGATCTCTCCCCTAAAACCACCCATCAGAGGTGCAATACCCTAAGCCTGCTTTCCTCACAGCCCCTGCTAGAGAGCTTCAGAGCATGGCTAGGCCAAGCAACACAATTACCTCACCAACCCTGTTCTTTGTAAACAACCTACAGACTCTACTACACCCCACTGGTACCTGGTCTGAAGTAAGAGCAAGCCAGGCAAAGGAAGAGCACAGCCAGAGTAGAGCTCTGATGAGCTTCAAATACAGAACAAAACAGTTTACTCTTGTACAAACACTACTTTTTGAAGATTTAAAAAAAAAAAAGCAAGCTTGACCTGGTCCCTTGTAGAAAGTTTCGTCTGAAGGCTGGGCTAAAGGTTATAAATTTATAATTAATATTGATCATCTCCAGACAATATTCCTCTGTTGCTCAGCCCCTTTCTAACCTTCATTGACCGAAAGAAGACGCTTAGATTACAGTATTCCCTGATTTGCAAGATTGATCTCCCCCATCTCACAGCCGGCATTGATCTTGCCTAGCACAAATGGTTTTTCTGACAGATGCAATTGCAGAGCGTTTCTACGTTTCTACCCAAACAGCAACGACTGGAAGCCCTTGTGAAAAAAACTTTAATGTTCTTTACTAAATTACCGTGTATTTGTCCTGAATGTAAACAAATCATATATCCACACACTCATTGGAGCATATACTTGGTCTGCACTATCCACCGCATATGTAGGTTTAACCGTTTGGGTGTCTTCCACTTCCAGAAAGCTGTAATAAAGATGAAACTACTCTTATGTACTCTCCAAAGTGACAACTACAGCTAGTAATTACTAGTCAGTCCAGAGTAATTTTTGAGGGAAAAAACCCTTTTTGGGATAGCTGCTCGGGATTTATGTTTGAGCTTTTGGGGGGCTTTTGTGTTTTGGGGGTGGGTTCCCCCCCCCCCATTCGGTTTCAGAGGAATCTTTTTTTCTTAAGCAAGAAAGAATATTTTTTTTAAGAAATAACTCCCCAGTCTAGAACCTTGGAAGAGTAGGAAAGTTAGTCCTATGATTTGGTTTTGTTTCAACAGTGAGCCATTTAGATTTCTGTAGGAAAATTCTGTCTTCTCAGAGTTCACAGCTTCAGCACAATGGAATAAAAGAGCATCTCCTCCATTTCAACTCAGAAGCACCAAAAAATAGCAAAAATGTGTGGAAAACTACGGCAGGAGTGAACATTTAAATTTTACCTAATGCCTACTCTTCAGCAATTTTTAAAGGTTACGGTTCTTTGGTGCTTTGTATTGAAAAGGATTTCTGTTGGAAGAAACAGAAGTTTCAAAACAGGGGTTTTTGTTTTTCAGCAAAATGAAGGTTTGGGGTTTTTTTAAGGGGAAACTCATGCAGTTTCCTAAAATGGCTCTGCTTAGCCATTAATGTAATTTAAATTTAGCACAAGACCACAAACAGACAGATTGCTTGACTAGACTTTTTCAGGGAAGAGCAAACCACTCTGTCTCTTTACTCACAACATTGCTAAAATAAAGAGCAGTAACATGGGGTATGAACAGAGAAATACAACACTCAAAATACTCCAGTTCAACAAATTATATTGGGAAAACTCATCCAACTGCACTCAGAGATCAACTCTGAAGTTATATTTTGTCTGTAAAGAACAAACCTTCACAAAAAAAAAAAAAAAAACCACCACACACACAAGAGTCTCTTCATCCACCCCCCTGAAAAACCCACCGCTCAGGAACCTTCTGCTCTGGTGAAGAGCTGGCAGGATGCAGCACCCACTTGCTGCTTTTCTAGTCTTAAACCCAGACATTGCTTTCCATGTGTTCAGATTTTACCAGCCGGGGCTGCTTCAGTCTCCAAATAGCATTAATGCATTGTGCATTATGCTACTATGGCCTGAACTCTAGGCAAAAGCATGAGGGGGTGAACTGGAAGGCTTGTGGAAATCTAGACAGTGACCTCACAGTGGTTTCCAGACAGCAACTTCAGTGATTTCTGCAGAACACTGCTCCTGACACCAAACGCAAAGAAACACAATGACTGACTCTCCCAATCAAGACACAAGGGGATAATTCAGCTCCTTGCTATCTTCTAGCAGTTTGGCAAAAGTAAAGGTACAAATACTTCAAATACCTGTTCAGTGGCAGCAGTTCCAGAACACACCCCATAAGTAACAGCCTTGGACCCTGTGGTGTGGCACTTTCTTAGGGGAAAAAAAAGCTTTCCCTTTGACTGTAGGAAGCTATTAAACAGCACAAGTTTGCCAAGCAGCTCTATGTTCCTAAATATATATAACCTCTTATTTTTCCAACAGCCTTTAACTGGGGATAAGGTCTTTCTTCATGTGTTATCAAACATTTCCTGTCTCAGCATTCCTATGGTTTTGTAAAAGTGAAATCCATCAGAACACAACATTAACATTGAAGCAATTAATTAAAAACACTCTCTGACTTCAAAAGCGTTTCTGAAACAAAAGAATCCTGAGCAGCGAGGCAGGATTTATGGTATCTATAACCTACGCAAGTTGACAGAAAAGCTCCAATGCACCTCCTATTCAAAACTGAAATGCTGTTAAAAATGGAACTGAAAGCAGTTCAACTCACAGGCACTCAAAATCTTGGGTGAAAATTCCTCAGTCTGCTCACACCCTATTTACAACAGAGTGCTGTAGCTGCACAAAAACACCATCACTGCTGAAAATTCAAATACAGTCTACCATCCACTGCTGATTCTGCCCTGAGATGCAAAGGAAAATTTATGACAATCAGAATGGGTTGTGCTAATGAGGTCAGAAATGCAAGGGATACAGGAGGAAAGGAATGCAAACAGACCTGACAGCACTCTCAGGGGGGTTGGTTGCTGTAAGAGTTTACTTTTCTTTCTTTAGGATACATAAAATTGAAATGAACATAACAATTAAATGAAAATGAATATAATTACTCCTGAGTTGTTTATCCCCATTCTAATGTTCTAATACAACAAGTCCTCCTAACTGTTTTCAATGACCATCACTGATCATTCCTAGGTACTACTTTATTTTTAAAAGTCTAGAGAGAGACTTATAACAAGGGATCTTTTCTACACACAAAGCTGTATAAATAAAGAACTGAATCTGATCATTTTCATATGCTGCCAGGCTTTGGATGGATAAATGTTTCCAAAGAGCTGGCGCCTCTGCTTTGGGTAGAGTGGGTGGAATACTGCAGGATTCCCCTTCCATCCCCCACTGAAGCAGAATCTGGTCTCTATTAAAGGATTTTCTGCTGCAATTCTACTGCCTGAAATATCCTGATATTATGCAGTGTTGCAGCTCCTAAAACAATCGTTAACACTGATGAGATTCTGTTCCAGGTCTGTCACTTCTGAATTTTGCCATCCAACAAGGAAAAAAACTGTTAAGCCTTGGTGATGATGAAAGGTGCATAGAAATCACGTTCAAAAGATGGTGCTGAGGAGACCAAAGTAGAAAACCCAGTTAACAGACCTACAAGCAGCTGAGGCAAAGATCCCCTGGTTAAGCATGTACAGTGAAATACAATAAAAATTAAGCACATAAAACAAAGTGTTATCACAATTATTAAAACCCCACATTTGACCACACATACATTTGACGCACCTTCTGACAATGTTTCTTCACTCTACTTAAACATATTTTGAGTAATTTTTCCTTTTCTTCCTTTTTGTAGGTAACCTCACACCAGTGCCCTTAAAGCCAGGACAATGATCACTGTTGTTTTAAGAGATAATAGGTACTGGCAGCTAATAATGACATCATTTAATAGCTGCTGCCTTATTAAAGCAAGAGCCTTCTCACAAGTTATTGAGTCCAGCTCCTGCAGCTGCCCAGGGATGTTGCTTTTTTGTGTCTCAGTGTCTAAAGTTTTGATATCTGCCATGAAGCTCCAGATGCTCAGTATCACCTCAATCTCACGGTTAATTGAAAGAGGTTTTGCGTACCTAGCAGCAAGCATGTTCTACACTTGAAGATAAGCATAATTTTCAAAGAATTCTAGAAGTTATTTCAGGAAGTCTTGTTCTTTTTTAACCTTTGGCACTCAGGCCTCTTCTCTGTACTAACTAGAGTGGAGAAGAAGGGCACAGTAAATAAAAATAAATCAAGAAAAGCTGGAAATAAATTGAGGTCAAGGATTTAAGGCTGGTCTTAAATATCCTACTGAGTTGTTAAAATTAAGGCAGACAGCCACAGATCTTCATGAACAACTTCAGGTAAATTCTACCTTCCTCTTGACCTGAGCTAACAAGCAGGTTCCAGCTCTGTTCTGACTGACAAAGGATAATTCAGGTGATCCACCTGTTGCTCCAAGGATCTCAGAGCAGCCAGGTCAGATGCAGAGATTTCACCTCTGCTACAGCCCACAGATGACCTAGTTACATCAGCATTTGTAAGGAGACACTCACCAGCCATTCCTTCAAAGTAAGAGATATGGTTCTCCACATCTGCCCTTTCAGTCTCAGTATTTGCAGGAAGCCAGAAGAGAAGTAGCTTGGCAACAACAATAACCAACATTTCTAAAAACCCAAGCAGCAGATTAATCCCCTTTGATTATGATTCTATGATTACAGCAAAGTTAGGCTGGACTGATAAAGCAAGGAAGGAGAAAGTAAGGGAAAGAAGTGCAGAGTGTTTTTTTCTGCCCATTCTCTGCCTGACCTACAGCTTGCCTTAACTTGCCAACTCTGCTCATGTCTCTTCCTCTTGCAGCTCTTGCCTTTCTGACATCTCAGAGCAGCTGGTTTCCATTCCTTTTTCTGGCTCCTCTTTTTTTGATCCCAGTAATTTCTGCTCTCATCAAGAAAGAACAAGATTCAAGACTGTGGGGCCCTAGAGAAGCAAAGAACAAGACTGGGAAACTGCACCAGGGAAATAGAAAAGAGGAATAAGACTCCCTGCCAGTAAGAAAAAGGTGAGGGGAAAATAAAACTCTACAAGAAAGCAGATTGTGGCATCTGATAAAGTTCACTGGTAACATTCCTACAGCATGGGATACTGAGCTACTACATTGCCTGTCTCCAGCTCCTGAGGCCTTTCAGGAGAAATACAGGCAGCAAAAGGGCCTGCTCTTAAAGTATTGGTTGAGGGAGATGGCAGCTCTGTGAATACACATGCCCTTACGGCCTAAGTACCCACAGCAAAGGCCACCTACAGAAAGGAAGAAAGGATTAAAACCACAAATCTTGTCAAAACCTGGAAATTCATTTGACACTTAAGCGGTACACTTTGCAATCTTGACACACCAACATGGAACAGCAAACAGAAAATACATGACACGTACAGACAGACAAATAAACGTAAAACAATCTGAAGTTTTGGGAAAGTACTAACCAGTTACTGACAGCAGCTGTGAAACCCTCACCTCCATTTCCTCCCGATGAGACCTGTCTCTATCCTCGAACTCACGAGTTCTTCGTCGAGCTTCTTCAAAGGCTTGTTGTGCCAACGCATCCTCCTGCTACCAAAGCAGACAACACAGAGCACAGAGTGACACAAAAGAATACCGTTGATTCTTTTTGAGCATCAGGTATCGCTTGGCAGCAAAGACAGGTATGTCCTACAGAATCTGCCAGAACAAGGGTGAGCTCGAGCAAAATCATCTTCATCACTGCAGCAGAGCAAAGCAGCTGCTGAAACAAAAATGCTGTCCCAGAGTGGTTCAAAATGCTGGTTTTTTTAAGATCTAGGACTTCTCAATAGTTATAAGAACAGGACAATGTATTTTATTCTTCTTAAAGTAATTTTGGAGATCGAGAGGTTTATCCAGCTAAGAGTTCATTTGCGTCATTACATAAATAATGAAGATTTAGTTTTCATTAAAAGAGCGATTCTCTGAGGTACAAAGTGAATAAAGCCTCAATGGTATCAAAAGCTGATGAAGGTACAGCAAGATGAACATTCATAATCCTTAAGTACCATTCAAATTAAATTTAGATGTTTAAGAAAGTGCAAAGCAGAAGTTATTCCTCCACTAATTTGTACCTGTTCCCATACAATGCAGATGTCTGTGAATCTTCAATGGCCTCGTTTTGCACAGGAATAGATTTAATAAAACAGTGTTAAAAAATGAACTCTGAGGAACGGTGTGTTCTAATAGGAAAGGTTTTGAATGAAGTTTTATTAATACCTAAGTCACTAGTAATTGGTTAGGAATGATTTCTCTTAAAAAGAGATCTTTTAGCACATATTTTGCTCAGGAAGAGAACAGGACATTGCATTCTTTTAAAATGTTCAGAATGAAAGAGTCAAGTCTAAAGAGATTCCACAAAACACTAAGGATTGGTTCTCCCTCTTCCTAACTCCTCAATTGTAATTACTACTAGCTTGTTATTTTAAAACTGATAGTTGTATTTAAAAATAAAATATATCCTAACCTTGACTGTTAGAGGACATAAACATGTTGAGAACCCAACTAAATTTTAACATACCAAGGGATTAAGTGCATGAATTTTTAAATTTAAGATAAAGCATTCCTAGTCTGGGAGAACGTTAAATTGCCTTTTTTGCTGCCGGCACACGTGTGCACCCCGGAGCTACTCTGTGAACCAATGTGGAGGAGTGTCCCTGGTGGGCCACCACAGTGGAATAGACACATCTGTCAGTCACTATCGTGGCACAGTCTGATCCCCAGATAGCTCACTTGAAAGGCGATGGTTAGAGCTGCCAAGAACGGAACGATTTAACATCTCTTGCTAGTTTTGGGAGCAGAATTTGGCCCTTTCTAGTTACCTTGATGTTCATGCAAGGTCAGACAGTGGAAAGTAAGTTTGTTTTTAATAATGCAGAAGAACACAGATGAAACAGCTAAGCTTGTCTCCCAGACGACTACAGCAAAGTGGCCTCGTTTCTAGTTTACACAAACCACATATGTGTGTATTACCGGCTTCTTTTTTTTAAAAAAAGATTTCAGTAAAATCAGGTATTTTTTGTTTAAGATTTACCATTGTTTATAGCAAAGATAACATACAACCTCACCCAGAATAAAGAAAAGGTCACAACTAAAAGGAGCTGAATCAGAAGTTCATAGGAAAAGAATGGCTATGTCAACATCCAGAACACACACATGGCCACAGCTCAAACACTGCTTTAGTAATGGCTGGGATGGGGGAGAAGCATCAGAACTCACTTTGCAAGTACAAATCATTCTGCTTTTCCCCTGGTGATGTGTTAAAACAGAAATGGGAGTAAGAGGGGTGCAAGGGTAGCAATGCCAACCTTGTCCTTTGGACAAGGGGACAGTGAGTAACACAGGCACTGCATGATATGAGGAACTAAACCCCATTCTGACATCTGTGTTATTTTGAGATCCACGTCACCAGTTTGATCAAGTGCCACTAGCAATACTAAAACAGTTTTTAAAAAGGAAACAAACTGACAGATACAGGAAAAAGGAAACTGTTGAATGGAAAAGATTGCCCAAATGTTTACACCACTAACAAATATGAGTGCAGCTACTCTGTGTCCATGCAGTGCCTTTGGACACCCAGAACTCTCAGATACTACTAGTGTAACACTTAAGATGACCGACAACTACCTGGTAATCACCAAGAAGTGAAACATCACACACATGACTGGGGGAATATCTACTCCTGAGGATCTCACTGTGCTCAGAACTGACAGCTGAGAACAGGCAAACATGCCCTCACTAAAAAGCCCACAAATAACCTGATGCATGTACAAGTGCTCTCTGAAGATGGCAAAAAGGAGTCCTTAAGCATTGTTAAGAGCATATGGAGAAGCATGGTGAAACTAAAATAATCCAAGAGCATGAAAGAACATTTATGGGGAAATTAAAAAGAAAAAACCTTAACATACAGGTTACCTGATCCCTTCTTCTTTCTGGGAGGTGCACACTTTTTTTCAGATGTATCCAATTTTGGAAAAGACAGACACTGTCTCCTCTGGTTTCTCAAGTTACAGTGAAACAACATACCACAGAACTTGCAACTATCCTTTTCCCTGTATACTTTGATTTGAATACTTGCAGATCTTGATGTTTAGGTGGAATCAAAAGGTTCCTATTTGTTACATAGAGAAGCTGTAGGGTTTCCCTTTTACTGGTTCTAAAGACACAAGTGAGGGCTGAAAACATATAGTGGAAACAGAAAACATGTCTTATTGAAATAATTTCCAGCACATGACTGCCAGAAGCAACTCTCTAGAGGGAGACAAGAGAAAGTAAAGATCGGTAATTTGGAAAACCAAAGAGTTTGTGTGGTTTGAAAGGTATGCACAAACATCACTTGTGTGAGACATACAGGAGGTGTAATGAACAGACTCCGTGAACTCACACAAACTAGTTATATTATTCACATGAGCAAGTTGCTTTGTGATGGACAGATATGAACTGCTGAATTCACCACCAAATTTAGATTGTAAGTTAAGGCTCAGGTAACTGGTGCTACTACAAAATTTACTGTCCACTGTAGAGGTCTGCATGGAAGCTCCACGCAAACTTGGTATGGCAGCTTTTCCTATTAGTTAAGTAGCTTTGCTACCAAGCTGCAAAGATCTATCTCAAGTCTGACTAAATTAAGGAACACTACAGCTGTGTAAGTGAAACTTACATACGTGACATGCCCTTAACCAGTCATTTCCTCCATGTTTACCTCACTCTTGTCTGAGTCCGAAGATTTGGCTTCAGACAGATGGTCACTTTGGTGGTAGGAAGTTGGCAGAGAGGAATTAAGTTCTCAAAAGGTACTGTACCTTAACGGTCTGCCACTGCTAAATAAAAAACCCTATTCCTTCTCTCCCTATCTGTAATAAAATAGAAAGCTACTTAAACTCATCTACCCTAAAGTAAACAGCCAGAATAGACTTGACAGTTAAAGTGCTACAAGTTACTTTGCTTTTCAAACACTAAGATTTACTACTGTGTAGCACTGCAAGAGGGCTAAATCACCCACCAAGCTGTAAACTACAGATGATTCCTGCTCCAGTATTTTGATCTAATTAAAAGATGAGCATAGCTGCAACCACACACTGCTGAATTTCCACGCTCTGAGTTTTCTTTGAAATTGGTACTCAAAGTGAAAGCACTAAACAAGCACACAAGGATGTGCAATCACTACCTGACTGCGTGTTTCCTTCCTGAAGAACAAATGTCTAAGGGCACAGCAGCCACAGGCAGACTGCCTTACCTGCGCTCTCTCTTCATCAAATTCCAGGCAGCCCATACCATCCAGTCTCTGTAGATCTATCCAGCCTTTCCAGATGACACAGACACCATTGAGAATCATCGGTGCCTTCAAGTACACCTGAAATTAAAGCAAAAACACATGCTCTGAATCTGAAAGCATTAACACAGGAAAATACTGGGGCAGGAAGCTTCTATGTGTATTCTTAGAAGAATATCCAAAGCAGCTGGTAACAGGACACTCCACTTAACAGCTTCTCCTATCTCCTTTCCAGGAACTTGCTTTCATCAAGTGAGTGCTTTGACTTTTGCCTACTGTAGTGGATGGAATAAATTTAAGCTATGTTCTCAATTTATGTACTGGTGTGCACCAGGATTTGGTTAGAATTCTGTTACTGCTTCCAGTTAAAGGAACCATTTTCCTCCTCAGCTTACCTTGGTGTTGCAACCAGACAGGGAGGCTCCTTCTCACCACATTTAAATGGTTAAATGGACTTTCCCACTCCCCAGCAGCTCTGGGTTTTAACCCAGTAACAAGGACACTTTCAACAAAGAACAAGCACCAGCTTCAGTCCTCCTCAGTTTACAGGCTAGTCAGAGTTGGGTAACAATCAAGCTAACAATAAGAAAGTCTTCCTGGGTCTATTCTAACGTTTATTTTCAAATGAGGCAACAGCAGACAACCAAAACCCATATGCAGTATCAACCAATGCACACCAGTGGAGCTGCAGTAGCAAGGAATAATACATGAGTTCAAGGCCCTACACACAGATAAGTCGATGATACAGTGATTTACAGCCGAAGTATTTCCCATTCTGAAGGCCAGAGATTAATCTCCACACAGGAAATTTAAAAAGAAGCAAATACAATGCTTAAGAGAGCTTGATACCTTATAGTTAATGACATCAGCCTTAAAAACCCACAGCAAAATTACTTACACTGCAAAGAAAAATCACCCTTCAGTAGTTATTTCAGTTTACTTGCCAAGTCCAAACCCCTCATGGAACAGAGGGGAGGTCTTTCACCAGAGGAGCAAAAACCATGCATGTAAGTCCGTACCCACCATGGATTTAAAGGCTGCCTGGACATTCAACATCTCCCAGAGTATTTTCAAGCAATAGTATTACAGGCCTTGCCATAAGACCAGCTAGTTGGGAGAATCTGCACTGAGTCATCCTCTAACAGTTATACATCCATCCTCTGGCAAATCCCCTAATTGATGTTTACCACCACAATGCTCTTCAAAGCCCCCCAACCGTGCCTGCTTGTTCTGCTCCACTCTTGTCAGCACAGGGCACTCCAGCAGAAGAAAAGCCTTAGATTCACAGGAAGAATGAGGGAAGGTGGGGCTGACCCTATGCAAAGGCTCTCCTCAGGAAAATGAAGTACTGAACAACACCAGAGACAAACACAACTAGAAGAATGAACAAGTAGCATTAAACCACCCAACCAAATTAGAAACATTATTTACCAAATGCAATCACCGAGCTTGATTTTTACAGCCCAGTGACATACTCCCTAAGTTTTAATTTGTATCTAGAAGAGTCAGTAGAAGAAGACTAGGCTCTTCTCAGTGGTGCCCAGTGACAAGACAACGGGCAATGGGCATAAACTGGAACACTGGAGGTTCCAACTAAACTTAAGGAAAAACTTATTCACTGTGAGTCCTGGCCCAGGCAGCCCAGGGCAGCTGTGGAGTTTCCTGCTCTAGAGATATCCCAAAACTATCTGGACTGTTGGAATCGGCTCTAGGGGATCCTGCTCTGGCAGGGAGTTGAATGGGATGATCCCAGAGCTCCCTTCCAATCCCCTTGTTCTAAGATTCCATGCAGCAGCTCAGTAATGGAAAAATTAAGGTGAGTTCAAACACATCCTCTTCATATTAGCTCTCCTACTGTAGGGTCTCCACTAAGAAAAGTGCAGATGGATTCTCTGCCCCCATATTCACAGAGGGGCTGTGCAAGGCATCACCCCGATGCCTTCTGTGCTGATAGTACATCACGAAGGGTGAACTTCCACTGGCCAACAGCCTCTACGAGCAGAGATGTCAGAACCAGCATAAGCAGACCTGGGCTATCAGGAAACCACCACCTCCCACAGCCCTCATTTTGAGATCATTTCAAACACACAAACTACAACGCTGCGCTCTTTCAGTACCATCTTCACTCATTCATCTCACAAGACAAACATGGAAGGCACTATCCATTCAGTAGATGTGTTTAATTAGAAGGAAATGATGGTTAACAAGAGTATTAGAATCTAATGTCATTCTCTTAAAAGAATGCATTGTAATTTTAAATGGGGAAAATCCAAGCAATGCTCCATGCATCATCTGGAAGCCCCCTGAATAACAGCTGAGCTACTGACATGGCACCACAGACAACTAGCCTGACCTTGGAGATAAACCCAAATCAGAATCCTTTAACCTCTCCACAATGGACTCAGCAGAACTTCAAACTCTGATCATCAGTATTTTTCACCTCCGAAAGGCTGGATCCCTCAGCAAGATTTGAGTTTGGGAATGACTCTCTAAACATTCCAATTTTGCATAACTCATATTGAGTCACAAATGCTGACACAGGAACTTCTTCATTAAAACACAAATTAAGCACAGTGGTGTTTTTTCCTTTATATTACAGAAAGGAATTTAGACACACACACACACATACATACACACACACACCCCCAATTCTGGGGAATGGAAACCACCCAAGCCTGTAACTAAAACCGTTTAGCCACAGATTTCCTTCTTTCCAGATAAAGCCATGCTGGTTCCCTTTCCATTTCAGAACTCAACAGAATTATTAATAAATTACTGCTCCTGTCTCTGAGCACATGATTGGTTACTGCACCTCAAAATCCAGCACAAAGTTCTCTTTCAAAAGCTTTCTTAATTCCCTGAGTGTGCCTTAAGACAGTCACTGTAAGAGAGCAAAGAAAAAGCCACATTAATTCTACAGAGACCACAATTTCCCTGTTACTATTACTGAGCTGTACAATTTAGTTCATGGTTGATAAAACAGTTTCTTTTGTTAGAATAACAAGGTTTTGTTGTTAAGCCAAGATGAACTACGTTAATATCATGTTCTAATTCTTACTCACACCTCCAGGTGTTTTCCTAAGAATGAACCCCTACTGTACTAAAATTGCTTAACTACATTCAGCAGTATTATACACATGTTGGAGTACTCCCTCATTTTCCACATGGTGGCACAGCCAAACCTAATTACTTTGATGGATTTTGAGTCCTTGGCCAACTGTCACATACTGACATCTGCCATTTTTACTGGCTTACACTGGCTTCATTTGTGTTCAGGTAGTTGCTAAACATAAGTTTCATTTTAACCTCAAACTGCATCTTCCTTTTCAAACTCCTACTATGAATGAAAGCAGCAGCAGAATTTTTGAAGCAAGAACAGCAGAGATGTTACTTTGGAACAGGCTTTGATTGTTAGAACAAATATTCTGCTTCCTGACTGATCAACCAGTAGGAAAAACATTCCCAGGTCCTGGCAGATCACCCAGATGGAAGACAACCAGCACCACAGACACAGTGGAGAAGGGATTATGTTGAGCTTTGTGTTGTTGAGTTTATGTCGAGCATCATCATGCTTTTCTGATCGACCAGCTGGCATCATCTCTAAGACCCCTTATCCAGAGTATAAATCACCCTCCCCATGCACTCTTTCAAGTAATCCATTATTTCTTCTTATCTACATTCAAATGAGCAACCCTCTCCTTCAGTCCAACTAGCCAGGTTGTTAAAAAGCAGGCAGGGGTCCTGTCTGCATCACCACACCTTCATATTTTATAAAACAAACTTGAATATTCGATTACAAGAAATTCCTTCCTGTAAGAGTGCTGAGGCCCAGAGAGGTTGTGGCTGCTCCACCCCTGGAAGTGCTCAACGCCAGGCTGCATGGGCCTCTGGGCAACCTGCTCTGTTGACTGGCAAGGGGTTGGCACTGGGTGATGTCTGAGGGCCCTTTCAACCCAAACCTATCTCTGAATCTGTGATTATAGTGAAGCAGAGGGAGGACAACTGTCAATGACTATAAGCCCAGCTGCTTTACTTGAGCACAGCTCAGTTTCACATCCTATTTTAATACTGTAGTAAACTCCTTATCTCACACCACCAGGGGATCTAACTGATGTGCTGTAGATAGGTTATCTGCAAGCTCCATCCTCACATCCTGCAGTCACAGAACAGCTCCTTCTCCCTAAAGCAACTGAGCCATTTCCGACCCCAGAGACTGCACACAGCAACCACCACCCACTGACTAATGAATCAGCACACACAACAGCCACCAGTGCTGTGGGACCAACTTCACCCCCCAGGAAACACCAGTCCCCAGCAAAGTGGTGCAACCT